>OX596252.1:7092810-7692810 GCA_951394255.1 Polyploca ridens | reverse complement strand
AAACAAACTTATACATGCGGTCCGGTTTTTAACAACAGTGATTCAATTCATCCAAGGAAGATCGGAACCATCGGTGTATTAGTCAGACGTACAATACGATGAATACGTCAATATAATACTTATTTACAAAAAAGTTATATTATATTCGTAGTATTAGATATTTACACTCAGACTTAGAAAAGTCATGCACAAATGTGGGGCGGGATTCGAACGAACGAGCTGCGGCGGCTTCCAGTCAGTGAATCTAACCTTCACGCCAACCGGCCCATATTTACTCAGTACAAAGTAATTGATCAGTAGTAATTAAATTTTAATTATCAACTAAATAAAGTGTTATTTAAAACATGTTTCAGCGGGTAATCGCTAATATCCATCGTTGATTGGCTTTCTTGGAATGGAATCACTTAGAATTTGCCACGCGTCTCTACATAATTCGTGAATAAATGATATTTACTCGTTCATATAAACTGTACATGTACAATTACCAGTACCAAACCTCTAAAATTTATTTCACGTATTTTTAAATATCCTGGGACATTCCTCACACACGGTCATCCGATCCCAAACTAAGCAGAGCTTGTACTATGGAAACCAGATAATTTACATAATTTCACCCAGACTCAGGATATACAGAACATGTTCATGGACACAACATGTCCCGTGTGGGAATCGAACCCACGACCTGCGACGCGATAGGTAGAATCCTAACCAACAGCACCAACTGGCCCGTCATAAATAAATTTTATGCTAGTCTGTTCATTGGGTTTGCATTTAACATAAGGTAATATTCATTTTCAAAAGTGTTCCACGAAAAGTAATTTTAAAGTTCAAAAGTGTCACCTATCTACAGATACCACAAAGGGAAATAACTTTAAGGCGGTGATAGCTCTTAACCTCGAAAGCCAGGACGAAGGTCGTCGGTTCACATCCTCAATTAGCTTGAACTTTTGGTGAAGGAAAAGTCCCCTGTAGTGCCCGCCTACCACGCTCAAGTTGATAATCTACCGCCAAGCACCTAACGTCGTCGCTGAGGAAAAAGTTGATAATCTACCGCCAAGCACCTAACGTCGTCCTTGAGGAAAAGTTGATTATATACCGCCAAGCACTTAACGTCGTCCCCGAGGAAAAGTTGATATTCTACCGCCAAGCACCTAACGTCGTCCCTGAGGAAAAGTTGATTATATACCGCCAAGCACCTAACGTCGTCCCCGAGGAAAAGTTGATAATCTACCGCCAAGCACCTAACGGCACGTCCCATGCGTGTAACTTTTTTCTCAATTCTTATCATGGTGAGAATATGGTCAAAATTCTGAATACTAATTTAGTTAATAGGTAGGTAGTTACCTCTATCTAAGTAAATAAGCAAAAAACAATAATACCTAATGCACGAAACGTCACAGTCTATTTCGACAGAATAATTAGGTATTTAAATTATGTCAATATTAGTTACCTTAGAAAGTGGAGCTAAGATATAATGCATTTGGACAAAAACTTCAAGTTCATGCTTTTTATGGAATAAAGTAATTGTTGCCTACGTATTGCTTGTTGTACGTAGAATAATATTAACTCTGTGGTGTTGCGATAGGCACATAGTTAATAATATTCTACGTACAAATAAAATAAAATAAATAAAAATAGGGTAGGTAAGTAGTAAATAATATAATTTATTTATTTTTTGCGTTTGGGTCCCTACTTTTGACTTGGCCTATTCCTATATGAGTTCAAAACGTTATCCTCGAGGTAGGTAAGTACCTGCCTAACCTTTAAGCGTAGACATATACTAATACTTATTAGACTACTAAAATTAATAGATAGCATAAAGGCTAACTAGGTATTAGTGAGATTTGTTACTTCTTCCTACAATAGATAATGTGTAGATAAGCTCCAATATGTCGGAAACTAGATGGAACTGAACTGAGGTGTCGGGGCGAACCCGTTGCTCGGAAACAAAGAAATAATGATTTGTAAATATTACCGTGATCCACAACTTTTTCCTCAGGGACGCCAGAGATGATCGTCGAACATACTTTCATATAGAGCCTTGTTAGGGTCCCGTGAACCCGCAAGTTCAGTAAAACCAGTCCTCAGTCACTTCTATAACGTCATAGGTGAAACAAGAAGAGACAAGGCTGTTTTAAAACCTAAGTTTTTTTAACCATATTTTGTAATAAGGGGGTTATAGTTCATTCAGTCTGTTTTTAAAACGATTATAAAGTTTAAGTAATTACTTAGCCGAGAAAAAAGGATGGATCTAATAAACAAAACGCTGCTGGCAAATATCAACTCCTGCAGTAGGTACTCACTGGTTTTGATTTCGACCTACTATAACCATGGACGAATAGATCTATAACTAACAAATCTTACAGTGCGTGTTCCCCCAAAGTCATCCATCATTCCTTAGATTGAGGAATCCAGCGAATTTTCGATGTCGATGTGGAAAAGCCTGTAGAAAATTCGTAACTACTTTAACCGACAATCAGTATTCCAGTGCTTTTTTGTAGTACAACTGTGATTATAAGAATTTTGTAACTGTCGGGTGTCTCAACAATGGCTACTGGAATAGCTGATTGTCTCTCGATTTCCTTTCAGTAATGTTGCAAGGTCTCAGTGCTGACCCTCGATACTTTGATAAGCAAGAGATTTATTTAAATACAAAAAAAATATAATAGATAATATTGAAAAGAATTATTGTTGATATTTTTTATTGAAGTACATCCTATAGCTTGCTTCAATAGTTCTTCTGGTCCGTCTATTTCTGGCTATTTCAATTTATTTGTTTACATTTAAATCGATGTTTTTGATATCAGTCATATACCTATAGTTGAGAGACATTGTGTAGCCATTCATGAAGTGTTTTACTAATATTAGCTTAGCTTACTTACAATTAGTTGAGCTACGATAGTGTAATTGAACTGTAATTATGTTCAGGGTATATATTCATAATTCTTTATTAACATTTTTCCAATTACATGAAGGTAATTAAGTATGTAGGTTACGTCTATGGCAGGCTTTTACTTTTTACCGTATCCCATGACTTATCTGTAGTTTGACTTACTAACATGACCAGGGCGCCCTAAACCGCGTCTCCCTTTATAAGGTCTCCTCTCGCCTTTGCTCCAGCGGCTGTCTGTACGTCGACAGATGTGGCCTGCCCAATGCCAGATCATCTTGCTAATTCGGGTTACTATGTCGGGCACCTTATTATTTTGTGATTTGTATTTTTCCTTTTTTTGTAAGTTAAAAATTACTATTGATTGCCAAAACACGCATTCGTATACAATATCCTTTTAGCTCAAAGAAGCTAAATATAATAACGGATTTGAATAACGTAAGTAAATAATAAATCAAAGTTAACAATCACAGAGTTTGCATAGTGCCGGATATACAAAAATTAACACTAGCCACTAGAATAACTTTAACAGGAAAAATAAAAATATTTAAGAATATCACCAAAGATTAAAATAATGTGTGCTTTCTTGGAACATATAAAAACTTTACGATCACAAAGCAGTAGGTTGATATTTGTTCAACACAGTTAGCAAACATTATTATACATTACGGAGTATTCTATAAATAATGAAAAATTATTTGTTTAATAAAAACAAACCTATCGATCATTTGAACCGCCCCGTGTCGTGAAACGTGGGTCTTCAATTGCCTGCGTGGAGACAGTGAAGTGATACTACGTGTACATTTAGATCACGTTGGAAGTAAAAGCGTAAATTTTTTCTTATTGTAGATGAAATCAATTAAAAATTCAAAATCATTTATTTCAAATAGTAGACCTTCGCATGCACTTATGAATAGTCTGACTCTAATACTGGTTCGGAAGGTTGCATTTGCTGAGAAAAGCCGGCAATAAACTGAACAATCTGGGGGCTCGGGAGTGCCCCCGCAAAGATGAGCCAAGCAAGCGAAGCGCCCTTTCTCCTACCTTTTCTCGAAGCGCTTCGTCGTTTTTTTGAACCCTCGTAACTTGAGTTTGGATTATACAAGATAAACAAAATTCTCGGGATATGATGCCAATAGTGAACTAATTAAACGTATTAAGTTTCAATAACATAGCTATTATATAATTAATAATAATTTGGTATAAATTATAAAACTTGGAACATTTACACCAAAAAAATATTTACAAAATAAAAATAATGTCATATAAGCAACTTACAAAAAGAAGTGAAATCCCACCAAAAACATTTTCATGTAAAATGTTGCCAAGACGGGACCATATGGCTCGCACTGTCAAAAAGTTATCAGATGTCATGTAGAGCCAAGATTATAACTCTACACGCTGTACGTTGTATTCTAAAGGCTTCATAATTTCGATTGGTACATTGTGTTTACAAAAATCATTTTTTTTTTATAAATCCTAGACTGGACAAGGATTTTTTTGCCAACCCACTCGCGTACTACTTTGTAACATACTAAATTTGATATAAAATACTTTTCATCCATTAAACAGCCTGTCAGAACGTCGATATGAATTCGGGTCCTCTACTATCTTTTTTAAATGTTTTAAAGTTAATATGTATAACCTGTATAATTATTCGAGGCTTTCTCACTTAGCGACATTCCAACAAGATATTTTAGATATACGAGAGATGTTATTCTGTAATAACAGGACTTTGTTTTAGGTATATAGCCTTGCTTTTGACCACAAAAACATGTTATTATACTTATTTATGATCAAACATTATAGCTATTTATTTTAGAACTAAAATACACCTAATTAAGTCTATCTATTTTTAGACCAGCAAAATACTACGTGAAAGCGTTTCCAACAACAAGGTTTTGCATTCATATTCGTTATAAGTTTAGTTTGTTACGTTAAAAATATCGTATGCGTAGCAAAATAAATGAATCACCACGGCAAGTATTTGAATACCTATTGAAAAATATTTACCCATTTTGGACACATGAAAATATTTATCTCACAGGTTTACTATGAACTGTGAATCATAAGAAAAATAGATTTAAGCGTGTATTATTTGGATATTCAAAAGATGTTTTTTTTAACAATACGAGGATGGCAAATAAGCATATGGCCCACCTAATGTTAAGCGGTCGTAGTAACCATATGGACGCTTGCAACACCCTTGGCACCCCGAGGCATCCATCACTCACATGTAACCGACCCTTCCACCCTCCCCTATAAACTTTTGCGATAGTACCTACGTTTTTTGGCTGCGGCATTCTGTAAGGTAGAGATACTTCCCCAGTCGTGCTGCTCTATGAGCGAAACCACGCTATGCTCTACCTCTCTTAAAATAATACGGATCGTGATGTATAGATATGAAACAGGGGTATATTTCCTCTATGGCATGAAAAGCGATTGTAAATATTGTACACAATAAAACAAATCTATTAGAAGTAGACTTACGTAATCACTCACGCGTTAGTTAATGTTGTTAGTTAGGTAAGTAACGAAGTTCTACACAAATAAAAATAACACAAACTTTCTGACTGACATATCAGCGGCTCAAGCCGCAGGGTCTAGGGATGTACAATTTTGTACACGTTCCTAATGGACCCTAACACAGAGCAAAGAGTCCCGCGCGCTGTATATAGAGCCAATCAAAAGGTAATATGCCCCGTGAATTGTGAGAATCGCATGATCCGACGTCAATCAAATATGGACTCTATACCACAGAAATATGTAAACTAATAAAATAATGATAAGACAATCATCATCTGTTGATAAAACGGTGCCGCCCCCTGACACGCTTGAATAGTAAGGAATCTTTAGTAGGGGGCGAGTATTATTTTTTTCAATGATCTTGTGTTCCTTAGTACTTCGGTTCCTTAAAAATTAAACCTCTGGGGAGGTAAATGCCTGTCTATCAAAAATGACAAGTATCTCATGCCTGGTACCTGTAAATTGGCTGAAACGGGACAAGTTAGCAGGAATTCATTGAATACGTTTGAAGTACGTACTAACACTACTAAATTCTATACATTTTGTCCGTCAGAAAATAAGTAAGGTCTGGTGACACTGGGATCTTCTTCTATATGTCTTGGCGTAACGACGACTTTATCATGTCTCTTTTAAAGTCATGACTCATGTATATGGACTGTCAAAACGGCCATCATAGCGTGTTAGATTTTCCTTGATAGTAGCCTTAAATGGACATTTCCAATTTGAGACACCATTAAAGACCACGATTTCCCACACTGCTAAAATGGTGATATTTCTAAGAGTTTGTTATGAGTATTTATCCTTGTCGCTAAAAACAATAAAAACTAACTTGAAATCGACAACATGATGTTTATCTTTTCTTTTATTTATGTTGAAAATGGAGATTTGGACCCAAGGATGTCTTTATATTATACCGACTGTGATTCCTCATTGTTCATTGCATGAGTGATGACTTTTTTTTATGTACAGGAAGTGCTGGACTGTTTGTTTGTTTAATTTTATATTTGTTGCATGAAACTAAAACTAGCTTTTCGATCTAGTTCTTATTTTTACAAGGTCCTGTAAGTGAATCCGTCTATGTGTTTGCTACAGCTAAACTACCGAACCGATTTTCATGAAAAGGGCTACATAATTATGTCTCTTAGATTATTTAAAGCTACGGAGACAAAGGGTATCATATATCGACCATATTATGATTGACGGACTATTTGACGAGATTGGGTAAGATTCCACCTATCTATTACGCCGGAGATCATGGATTCGATTTCCATCCAGGACATGCATTTATGTGTATGAACATGTCTGCATGTCCTGAATCTGGGTGTAATTATGTATCTTAAGTATCTATTAACAAACTTTTTTTTAAATGTATTTGTAGTATTATCAGTTATCTGGTTTCCATAGTACAAGCTCTGTTTAGTTTGGGATCAATAGCCGTGTGTGAGGAATGTCCCAGGATATTTATTTATTTTATGTTATGAGTGAAACAATGCAAAAGTAATAACGCTGATACCTACTTGGCACAGTTTATTACGGTTATTATGGTGCAATAATATTTTCAGTTTCATATTTTTTTTTGCTATACAAAGAACATTATTACTTCGTCCTGTCGTATATAAACAAAAGGCTGTTGCCTGTCAAGCAATTAAATGCTATTCATAATTTCAGGTTATTGTATTTACCCATAGAAAATAGTACCTACAGAAAATCGTAGTGGAAATTTTAGCGAAGGTGCGGCGGCAGCCAGCGACGTGGTTTAAGTTTCACTCAACATCTGCGCCTTAAGGCGTGAACAATGTTTATTCAATAACACGTGCTTGACATACGTATCAAAAATGTGAGCGAACATAAATCTCCCTTGTTATTTTTCTGATGACCGGTCCGTCATGCATTAGGTTCGACCGACGACTGGGGATAAAAATTTGCCTATGTCCTTCGACACCATCTACTACTAGGCTATCTGCATAGTTAGTTGAAAATCTGGTTCCAAGCACCTTTCGGTGTGTTCCGACAGCTGCACTTGAGAGCCAGTTCCTTCTAGGCTTTGTGTGCTTACCACCTTCGGCCGCATCATCACTTACCATGGTGAGATTGCGGTCAAACACAGGCATTGTATCAACAATAAAATAAAAATAAAAAAAAATCTGCATGCCTAATTTTATCGCTATCAGTTCAGCAGCTTATATGCTTGAAAGCGACACAAACAAACACTCACATTTGAAGGTTAGATATTCCGACTGCCAAGGTATAGCTGATTCGAAATCTAACAAATTCCAAAGAAACGTTTCCTCTGATTTTCAATTCAGAATGACGGGATGAATTCATTTGTTATTTTAAAAGGCATGTACGAGATTCTTTCTGTATATTCCAATACCATTTAGGAAGAGCATATTCGTGAAGACCCATGCCAAAAAACCCAAAACTGTTGACGTTTTTCGGTTTTTCATACAAGTTTGCATACAATTTTGGGCATTTGTTTCAGTTTCGTTCAAGTTATTGTTAAACATTATAACCTTATCTGAAATGAAATCATCATTGACTATTACAGTTAGCATTTCCAACGCGTATAGAGTTACATGAGAGGCTACACATAGGGCAAGGAAAGGTATGAATGTTACTTAATGCTCTACTATTGCACATTTGCATGATTTGTATTATTAATGGGTTATGCACGCATGTTTATGTGATGGTGACATACATTGTAGTGTACCCACAACGAGTTCACTTTTACTTAAGCATTTAGCTTCCTTGATGGAGATGCATAGATTATGGTTTGTGGGTGGATAAGGCTTGGTAACAATTAGTAAAGCACTTTAAAGTCCTTTGCTCTTTGGCTAAATAAACCTCTGTAAGTGGATGTCTACAATATTGTTATATTATAAAGATGTATGTAACGAAAAGGAAAGCACGAGTATAATATTATGTAAATATAATAATACTCTACATTCTTATGTTCTATTATCTATTGCTCCTTTACAAAGGGCAGGGACGTAAGCGTCCACTTTTAAATAACAATAAGCATCTATTGAAAGTGGACTGCGTGCTACTTCGCTGAACCGGACGTCAACACGATTACCAACTCGGTTATTCTAATACCTGTCAAAAACGTATCCCCGAGCATTTACGTAAACACAACACGCGTACGATTTGGACACACGGCTTAAGTAAGGTGCATAGCATCATCGCCTTAAACAATATTGATCCTTAATGCAAACACATTAAGAATCACGAGGATGAACTCGCACTAACGTCAGGTACACCTGAACTTGACCGATAGTTACATAATTACGAACACGTTTATAAAATTTCGGAACGATTTGGCGCCGGTCGTGAGGAACCGGATATTGCATTTAGTACATACGCTAATTTTTCTATTTTATCCTATCGTAACGATTGCAGTTCATGTACCTAGGTGTATGTCATTTGATTTGTGCGATCGACAACGGTAGCTATATAGGGGCGAAGCCCATGCGCGGCCGCCTAATTGTAAACTGAGTTGCTTGAGCGCATGACGAGTCCGTGCATCAAAGTGCGACGCCGGCGCACAAATCGCGTTATCAACGTTATATTCCTGATATTGTGATACACGGTTCCTATGGATATTTTCATATATTAAATCCAGTGAAACAGTTGTTTTTAAAGTGTTGTATTTTAATATATCGTGTATTTGATAGATTGATCAAAATGTTATCCGGCTGGCAGTTAATATTGTCTAAATGTAAGTTTTATTAGATTTTTTATTTTAACATCGTAAATTAATAAATATTAATTTATAATCTGGACCCAGCCTTGTTCAATCTTAAATAAGACATGTGAGTCCAATATTGATAATAATGTCCAAGTAATTACCTATTAACAGGTATTAATTTTATACATTACTAGCTGTCCCCCGCAGTTTCACCCGCGTTCCCGGGATACAAAAGTAGCCTTAGTCCTTCTCCTTACCATAGGCTATCTGCATGCAACATTTCATGATGATCCGTTGAGTAGTTGAGGCGTGAAGGCGTAACAAAGAAACAAACAAAGCAGGGGCCCGTTTTATGTAGGTACTCTGCGACTCTGCACTCCCTATTCTGAACACTTCAGCCGAAGTGACAAATTCGGAAGATTGAGTGCGAAATATCATAATTACCTAATCATAAAACAGTTTTACTTTAGCTACATAAAACGGGCCCCAGACTTATTAGCCATAACATGAAACCTTAAGCTTAATAAATTCAAAAAAATAAAAAGTTTCATTTCAAAAAACGTAAATTGTTGTTTACAATTTTGTTTCGTTTACTTTTTTGCTTTGAAATTTGCTTTTGGAATAACAAAAACAAATAAGTAGGTAAATTAGTCGGATGTCTAAAGATTTCTTTAGGCAATGAATGTAATTAATTTAAGTCATTCATGTCTTGTATTTTTAAATGTCTTTAAACTTACTTTTAGGACACGTTTTAGATAAAAAAGAAAAAAACGCTAAATTATAAAACATTCAAAATTTTGCCACCATGCATTCTTTATTTATCAAGAATAGCGAAAATTCTTAAATTATATTCGTCTTTTGGGTATATAATAGATAATTTAATTTTTTTTATATCCCTAACTTCTCCAATATTCATAAATTAAATCTTATAAATTAAATAGGCTAACCGGTGGTAGAGTCAATACTAATGATTATAAATCCCTAGTCCAGGCCTAGTTTAAATAAAACAGTTACTACAAATAATCAAGATAAGTAAATAGCTTATCAAATTCAGATTGTTTTAAAATACGCAATTATATTTATACGCACGCGGATTGTTACGCATATATTATTAAGGAATTTACTAGTATTTCTATGATAAGAGTTGTTAATCTATAATAATATAATAAAGCAGAAGAGATATTTTGTTTGTTTGTTTTTTTATGTTTTAACTCTGAAACTACCAGTCGGATTCGAAAAAATCTTGCACTAATAGGAAGCTACATCAGTGGCGTAACTATACCATCTGGGGCCCGTGGAAAATTCTTTTGATGGGGCCCTATCAGTAAAAATCGTCACGTGTACTCAGTTTAATTTTAATAAACTTCGAGATTTTCAGCGTACTCAATTACACGTTGTATATGTTCCACTAATGGTCATAGGCCTCCTCTCTTAGGCGAGAGGGAATGGTCTGTAGTCCCCACGCTAGCCCAATGCGTATTGGAGACTTCACATCCATATCCATAGAACATAATATCTCAATGCATTCATCATCTATTTGCTAGCTTTTCGGTGAAGGAACAACATCGTGAGGTCTGTAACTCAGGTACAATGTAAAAAAATATTTTTGAGCTCGCGGCCTCTTGGGCCGGGGCTCTCTTGGGTCGGGGGCCCGTGGCATTTTGCCAGCCCTGCCACCCTATTGTTACGCCACTGAGCTACATTATCCCCGAGTTTTATAGGCTTCTTTTTATCATGGGAACGCGGGTGAATCCGCGCGAGACAGCTGAAACTTCATGGCGTCTGTGTTTACTGACTCATAATGGTAAGCGTGCTCCATCTTAGGCTTCATCATCGTCCTTTATGGGCAGGATAGTGGCAAAGCGGAAGCCCATTTATAATAATAAATCGAAAACCCTTTTAATACAGAACGTAACACAGTTTTGAACAGTTGTGTCAGATTAACATGGCATAAAACTCAATGCCCCTAATTACGTGAGATGGTTTACAGCAAGTCTAGTAAAACCAGGTTTTAAATATCACTTCCAGGTTTTAATCCGTCACTTTCTAACGACATATAACAAAAAAGCCAGGGTTAGGTACCTAAAAACCTCATGTTAACCTAAAAACCAAAAGGTGATCGATCTTCTGGAATGTGGTAGGCATATATTGAATAACTCTGTATACGCAACTAAGGTCTATATGAATATATTATTATTCTCCATTATTTTATGATAAAAAGAGTATATATAACCGCTTAATTACCGAGTATATTCAAATACAGGAAGAGCCTAGATCGGATAGACTTGGAGGAAGGCCATATGTTACGAAAGTTGTCGGCTGCAGTGATGAACTAGTAATTATTATATGTTGAGGCTTCCTTATAAATACTTCCTCAAATGAAACACTGATAAGTAAATAATTATATAGGTAGGATTATGTATTTACCTACAGTTTTTTTCCAAAACTAAGATAGATCAAGTTAGTCGTTTATAAACCCTTTAAATTATAGTAGGTAGGTAAGTAACTAAATACTTACAATTGAGATTTAATAAATCATGGGTTAAATATTTAAAAAAAGTTTAAGTTATTTATTGTATCTAAGCAGTAGCAGTAGTCGAATTCTGAACCTAAAAATAGCTTTAGAATCACTAGTAAAATCAAAACCATTGACATTCCTAACTAATATTATAAATGCGAAAGTAACTCTGTCTGTCTGTCTGTTACGCTTTCCCGCTTAAACCGCTGAACCGATCGCGATGAAATTTGGCATGCATATAGCCTATGGTATGGAGAAGGACATAGGCTACATTTTATCCCGGGAACGCGGGTGAAACCGCGCGGGTCAGCTAGTTTACTATAAAGACGGAAGTAACACACGAAGCTCAGAAAATCTTTTTGGGGTATCTACCTATACTAGGGTAACATAGATCCGTTGGTTCGTAAAATGCCTTATTTGTAGTTATTAAATTCAATTCAACTAGCATTTAAGATAAGTGTTTTCAATTTAAGTTTTAATTTATCATATTACCGTGACGTCGAACTCTCTTTTATGAGTATATTACATACAATAAATACCTACGTTATTTATTTTTATAGCACATATTTTCTTTTGAAATGCGCGTGAATCATGTTTTAATCAACATAATGTTTGCTATTTAGTACAAGTACACTCACATCGCAAAAACTCAGACGGATTTGATTCCGCGATCCATTCTCTAGCATCAACCTTCAGGCTGATATAGCAAGTTGCTTGACTTAAATCAATCACAATAATATGGTGTAGGTATGTAATAAGCCGATCAATCATTATTGTCATATAATTTATTGATTATTGGAGTTATTTCCTAGATGCCTATGCAGTTACTGATACTAACTATATAAATCACAAATTGTCTTCTAAACCTAGTTGAAAATGAACTGGCTTCCTTGAATACTGAAATCAGACTGAAATTTCAGTTAAATGACGGCAAAATAACATCGATAACATTCGCAAAATTAAAATCACCGCAAATAATAAAATAGTGGTATAAAAAGAAAAAAAAAACAACACTCGGTAAGACAACATAATAACAATTCAAGTGACTGATTAAACGATGGCACTGTTTGAGTATACACAGCTGGTTGATGTCTCCGCTCAAGAAAAATAATCATTTATTAATTATCTGGGGGCACGGAAGTGCCCCCCGCCAAGACAGCCAAGCGAAGCGAAAGGGCATTACCTATCTTTTCTCGAAGCGCTTCGTCGTTTTTTTGAACCCTCATAACTTATCAATACTACAAGAACTATTGAATAACAAAAAAGTAATGAATAGTGAATACATTTTTCACCTTACTCCCATGTGACGGTAGCGAAACGGCCAAGCCACATATTTTGACTACGGTGTGTAGAGTTTGTGAAGTTAGGGCTTGTAGAGTAAGTGCGTGTAGAGTTATAAGCTTGGCTCTACATGAGATCTGATAACTTTTTGACAGTACGAGCCATATGTCTTGGCGGCAACATTTTACATAAAAATGTTTGGGTGGGATAAATATATTCCGTCACAAATTCTACGTATAACGCGTAAACATAAAAGGTTGTTGTACATATTTACATAGCTCGTACGTGAAAAAAACTATTATGTTGCAAGTACAATTTTACGTGTTTCACAACCGCAGACATTGATTTAAAGCAGCCTTCACACACAAAACGACTGAAATCGTTGTTTGTATATCCAATAAGATCATAGTATAGAAGCATTGAATAGGTAGAGCTTAGCAATGCTTTTATAAGTAAAAGAGGTAGATAGGTTATAAGCGCTCCGCGAGTGGCAAGTTGAAACTGTGATAGTTAGCTCACTTTAGCTATGAGTCGCCTCAAAGCAATAAAGTTCAAATCTTGTGTAGTTAACCTATCTACCTCTTTACTTATATTATAATTGCATTAAAATTTCGGGAAGCATATCTTTTCAACGACGATTTATAACGATACAATTCGGACGCTGTAAAAAATATGACTAAAGGTGAACGAATACCTATATTACCAAAGCGATAATTTCAGTTATATTTAATTTTATACTGACTGTCTCATATAAATATTATCTACTAATTATCCCTAGTAACGTAAAGGGCTTCGAGAGGCTGTTAAATACCAGAATTAATTAATGAACATATCGCGCCTCAATACCTCAACGTATCAACAGCGGTAATAAAGTGCACTTAATGTATTATTAACTGTTGAGAAGGCGCTAATTATTCGCACGGAGTTTGCACGTTTCACACACTGGAGTGTCTTTACACGTGACTGATTATATTATCATTTATCTGCATATAGTAGGATTCTTAACGCGATCAAGAACAACTGCCGCATTCAATGAAAGCTTTGCGTGTTTTATAAGTCTCCTAGTTACATGGTGGACTTAAAAAACTCCAAGCATTATATTAAATTGATAAATTGGTATGAAAGGCGGTCATTTGCGAGTTGTGTTAAGTCTCTCCTAAGCGTTAAGGATTTCTTATCTTGCTGGTGAAAATGGGCATTTGTCACTACCTACTATGATATTATAATAAAAAGAGGTAGATATCGCATTAACGCACGCTAATTGTTGCAGACAAATTCAGACAATTGTCGTAATTTTGCTTAGCGGCTACATATAGCTATCTCTTTCTGTACTATACGTTCCGAATTATCTATCGCATTCACCTAATTCAACAATAACTGAACGCCGCTTAGTATGAGGGTAGCATATCTCTATTATAATATCATTGACCTACTATGATATTTTATTTTGCATTTTATTGAACAGCTTTGAGAATGTATTTTTGAACAAAGTCTGAATATAACAAGACTCCTTTATATTCCAGCCATCGATCCTATTCCAAAGCGTCCCCCGGCAATGAAAACCACGTAAAGCGAAAATATTTATTGCTTTTTCTTTTATTTATTATTTGGGTAGAAATTAGTAGAAAACCTAGTGAAGCGTATTCAAAACGAACGAGCACTTCATATTATTATTTTTACTAGTTTTTTATATATTCTCCTGTAAAATTACTTTTAATGCAATCACGAATTTTTCACTGCAGGGTGTGGATAGTTATTAAGATAAGATAAGATAAACATTCTTTATTTGTACACCACATAGTAACAGACGAAACATAACAATACAATACAAGAAGAAGTGATACAAAACAGGTATGACAGGTGTAACACATATGAATACACTTAAATAAATAAATATTAAAAACATAATACATAAAATAGATACTATATCCTAATACTTACATAACCAAAGTAATAAACTAATACATACTAATATATAATAAGATAAATAGTCAAAACATGAAATGACAGCTCTAGAAAAAGGAAAAAAAAATAAAGAAATGAGGAAGTTTATAGCGTGTGATAGTAGGAAGTAACAAGAGATTTAAAAGAGTCTAACTTCTGTCTTATAGGCTGAGGGAGAGAATTCCAGAGACGTACAGCTTTGATAGTGAACGATTCGGAATAAGAGTGAGAAGTGTGACTGGGAGTTTGAAGGTTAAGTTCCATGGAACTACGAAGATGATGTTGAGAGGCGTAGTACTCGAAGCGTTCCTGGCGATAGGGAAGTGGTTTAGGATAAAACAGTGTATAAGAGTGATAGTATGTGTGTATTCCGATGAAGGCGGATAGGAAGCCACTTGAGTTGATTACGAAATTGAGAGACGTGGTCATATTTACGTACAGTAGTACCCAACTGATATGGCGCGTCGTGAATCTTCGTTCGCACAGAAAAGCAAGTATGGCCCCGAAGATCAACGAGAGAATGCTTAAAACTTACAATCAACCTTAGATCACTTCTATAAGGTTTATAATACACTGCAGCTGTTAGTTCCGTCTCACTCGCAAGTCACGCCCCTCCGCACGGCGCGCGCTAACATGGCGGCAGCTGTCGACCAATAGCGTTTCACGCGCTTTGAAAATGTATCTTCTGCGCAGGTACATCGGTAAGCCATATTAGTTGGATAATACTGTAAGCCAAATATAAACCGTATACGGACATTTTGGAGGAAGCTTATTAAATAATAATTGATCTTCAGTAAGATCAAGATAGCTGGCGTCAACATAATCAAGAATAGAAAGATAAAGAGACTTAGCTTAGCTTTTTGAGCCGCTATTTACCTCCGCTTCTTGTGTGGCTCAGGATAAGGTACTGTCGATATTATTAATATTTGTATCTATATTGTTATCTGTGTTATTATTAATATTTCATTTATTTTGGAATCGATTAATGGAACCTTCTACACTATTAGTATCCGTTTCCATTAGGTATGACTGTCTGTATTAGAAATATTTTCTTTGCTTATTTATAACAGGTGGAGATTTCGAGAGGGCATATTTTCGAAACCTATGTTGGGTTAGTCTTGCTGAACAACTTTTACTATGGGAATAATAGTGAATTCTCATAAAAATAATTTTACTTTCCTTACAAAATGTCAACCTTGATCGATCATAATGTATGAAAAGTACTTTTTTAGAGTTGGTCCTATAGTAAAAGTTGTTCATCATGACTAATCCAACATAGGTTTCGAAAATATGCCATCTCGAAATCTCCACCCAGTATATAAGGGACATGATACAAATTTAAAGCTGTATGTATATTTACTATATCAGTTATCTGGTTTCCATAGTACAAGTTCAGGAATGTGCCAGGATATTATAATTAAATCATTTTATTCAGAGATATCTATGAAATGTCCTTTAGAACTAAACGTGACTGTGATCTTCATTCCATTCACTTAACATTTCCTGATAAATAACAACGTTTAACATTATTCAATCTGATATTATATACCATAGCAATTTCTTAGTAGTGAAGACAAATCGTGTTGAATTGTGGAAATAATATTGTATGGAAAATACCGACCATACAATTAAACAATACAGTTTTACATTTTACTACAGACAAACATCGTTTATTCATATGTAAATTGTTATGTCACTGTATTTTGTATTAAATTATATCTTTTCGTTGTTGAAAATAATTTTCCATTCAATAGAAATTATGAAAGTATTAATCAATAGAACTTCGTTGATATTTGCTTCTTGTACATTAAGCGTGAAAACGATTTTTAGATTCACGTGAAACGATTCTAATTTTAGTCGAAACAATGTGAGCCATTTAATTAGTTACTTTGTTTTTCAATTTGAACAGAAAACAGACTAATTATAGGATTTTTTAAAACAAAATTATCCTGCTGTAAAACATAATCACAGCTCTCGAGGGATTTCATTTGGACCATTATTTACAGGACCCCTGTATGTATGTTTGTATACAAGGCCTTTCTATGGTATTATACAAGATTTTCACCTAACTAGAACTTTACGTAAAGACAATGTGACATACAGATTTTTTTCAACGACAAACCGTTTCACTTCAAAAACTTTATAAACCCCCAATAGTTTTCTTCGCGTAGCACACCTCTGGGAAATACCAACCACCGTCAGTCAGTATTAACTACTAAGTAATAGGTACCTATTAGTATCCAGTAATGCGATTGAAGCTGGTTGATTTACAGCTGTCCGGTGAAAGGGGCCCGGGAGCTTGTCCAACTACTCTCCTACATCCAACTTGCAATTAGACAAACACCTGTTCAAATCCTGTAGCGAACTTGTGAAAGATATAAAATTGATATTACCTGCGACGATACTTACTTTGTTGAAATTATAATGTTTTATTCAGAAAATAAAATTGCATCGGCATTTACAAATCAGGAACATCAATTCTTATATGCAAATCACATTCATTTTAAAATTATAGGAAGGTAAGGTAATGCTTTGGTGCGTAAGCCAAGGCATAAAAATGTTCTAATCGTTGTTGACGATACATGAAGTTATCTCCTAGATTTCTTACAATACTTAATCACCCACTGAAAACCAGCGCCGTAGCCTTGTTCTGCGACATTATGCTGAGTGGGAGACCGTTTCAGCTCCATGGTTAAGCGATTGTTGTATTTTTTTTCTTGTATTATGTGTAAAATTCTGAGCTGAATAAATGCTTTCTATTCTACTTATTCTATTTCTATATAATCCCTCGACGAGACCATATGGCTCGCACTTGCAAAAAGTTATCAGATCTCATGCAGAGCTAGCTTACCTATTACTTACCAAACCTCACAAACTCTACACCTTAATCAAAATATGTGACTTGACCGTTTCGCTAACGTCATATGGGCATAAGGTGAAAAATGTATTGACTGTTCATTACTTTTCTGTTATGTTCTGGGGCCCAAGTCTGTTATTTCAATTGTGTTCCAATGAACTTTCAGTGGTGACAAAATTGTGACGTTTTACAGTTTTGGTAGTCTACTAACACAATAGCGTCATTATGACGCTTTTGTGTTGTTGGCCACGTGTCGGAGATCTATGTAGTAATTGTACGTAGTATTTATATACTCTGAGGTAGTAATGATATATTTGCGGGGCTACTTACGGGAAAATAATACGAGCAACTACTTGAGATCTCTCGATCAATATTCAAATCAAAATGAAAAAGTTATTTATTCAGAGTTAGACCTGGCACTTGTGAACGTTAAGTAAGTACATACAGTTGAATCTACCACCGGTTGCGAATACACTTAAACCGAGAAAACTCCGGCAAGAACCTCTCTATTCATGGGGAGACCAAATTAATTTGATACATAGGTATACAAAACTGCAATTAGTAAACTATGCAGTCTACAAGTTTGAGTATATGCACCTAGATATCAGCTTATTATAACATTCATATTAACAATAGTGGGTACGTAGGTACATTATCCGACTTACGCACGCCTATTGTGAAAATTTATTATTACATGCCTTAAAGGGAAAAGTAACGATAACTTTTACGATTCATACATCGATAAGCCAAATTCAATCTAAGTACAATATTTTGCACAAAACGCATCCCGTAGCTGTATAAAAGCTGCACTGTATAAACTATTAGGACTTCTCAATCCAAAAGGATTTTGCCATTGACGCGCTTGAGAAAGAACCTACCTACCTCCAGCAATCGAAATCTACAGGTTTATAAGGAATGTAGATCTATTTGAATATTTCGCTCCACCATAAATTAAATAGGTATACGAGCTTCGACGCAAATTACTATCGATACGCAACTGGTAACTTTTCCAGTAATCATACGTATCTTTAAACTGCGTATATGCTGCAAAGCTACCGCCAGCCTGTCTGCCGCTGCCGTGTAGAACTGGTTCAGTACAGCCATTGGCCGCCGGGTATCGTACGACACCGGAATGCGCGATCCATGCGCGATCATTCCTCCAGTTCAATAGAAATCTTTGCCGAACGCAGTAAAAACTAGCACTTCTAACAAGTTTCTCAATTCCAATGCCAAATTGGGCAACCCACCTGACGGGAACGTGGACCGCAGTGGTTTTGCCGTAACTCGAGTCAATTTTAATTATGTCTTGATCGAACGTTTAGGCCCCTACGCTAGTAGTTAGTCATGAATTGCAATTTGGAGTTTGATAACCGTCAACGGGAGTTTTAACGGGCACTCGCTGACATTTTGATCTGTATGCGACGAGCGGTAAAGGAGCGGAAATAATAAAACCGTTTTTGTTCACAGACGACCACGATGTCACACAGTAGGTGTTCGAATTGAAACGATAAATTGTCCTTGAGTCGAGAAACTTTTTGCCGTTTCAAGAAAACGTAGTCTCTTATTTGCAATCAGTTGGAAAGTGCATGTCAGTGTTACGTTGTTTATTCTAGTCAGGCGTACGCAAATGCATCGATTAGCAGCAATTAACAATTAGTGTGTCAATAGAAACACTATGTTAACACAAGAAGATAATTGGTTTTACACATTCATTAAGGCGAGGCGAGAATCATTTACATTGCTCAGTGAATGCAAAAATTCACCAAAAATAAACATTCTTAACAATCGTCTAATTACTTATATCTTGTGTGTATCTCATGAATCTCCGTAATAAATGATAGACGTGTACCTATAGGTATCTATTTTGAGGCCGTTTAGTGAGATAGTAATTTACAACAATGTCTCATACGCTCCCACCTCTCGTCACGCCCCGTGGCACAGCTATGCGGCATAAAAAAAGAATGATAGCAACAAATTATAATCCACAATATACTTGATTTGATATGCGTTCCCATTGTCCGACGATGAAACGGAATCAGTGTTATTATCTCTGACATCTGAGTATTTAGCAAGTTGAAGAGTTTATTGTGACGCATGAAATAGGTGACTAGTTTTTTTCGAAACATTACCTACTTATAAGAGACGTTTTTATAGCTAGTACCTAACAATTTATTTAGTTGTGATTTGCGAGCAGGAATTTCTTCAAGGACTTACCTACCTAAAAGCAACCTAGCTTAGGGTTACCAGGATCCAAAACTAGGATTTCCTGACAAAATCAATGATTATTATGAACTGGCGAACAAGCTTTTGGTGTTAGAATAGAATAGAATAGAATATTTATTTGTTGAACACAGGTTATTATAAAACAAAGATGTTACAAAATGTCAGAGTTGGCACTTTCTGTTCTGCCGTTAGGCGTACAAATTCTTAATACGATCAAATTAAAATGGCAATAAAAGTTAAATTTAATAATATTAATAATGAATGTCTTATTACAATACAAATAAAAGAATTAAACGAAAATAATACAAAATAAGTTAGAGCATTACCTAATTAAATTATGTGGACATAAAAACAAAACATGTCAGGCTAGTTATATGTCATATCTAATAAATATAATTTCTACTCTATTAGAGCACTGAAACTTAATAAATACTTCAGTATTAATTATTAATCTTACTGATTCAAAAATTCCTGACAAATTCAGATTTTTACTGTTTTCCTGACAGAAGGCCTAATTCCTGACACGTCAGGAAAAATCCAATCGTCAGGTAGGAGGTAGCTTAGGTTTACTACCTCTGCATCTACCTATACGATTACCTATATGTTTGTTGCATTTAGATTCTGTTTTATTTGTTCGATATACTTAGTTTCGTTCTCGTTCATCATCAGATATGTAGTTGTTTTGTTATAGCAGATTCATTCTTTAACAACTCCTACTTCTTGTGAATTAACATAGTAATAGGAACCGTAAGTGCTTCTCATCGAGGAACAATCCCTAGAGTAGTAATACCGTGCAATCCGATTCCGCAACTAGTCAGTGATTTGTCACTGATTTGTATCTGCTCATGAGCGCCCTTGTACAGTATCGACCAAAACCTCGATCCGCGCGTACGTATCAAACATATACTTTTTGTCAATATTTCACAATGTCTTGCTGTTCAATTAAGTGGTGTGGGGATAACAGTCGAAATTCTAGTTATAAAACAAACGGAATCACTTTTCATCGGTTAGTAACAATTTATTACATGAATTTACTTATTTTTCATCACAGCTCAAGATATACTGGACGCACGCGTTGACGTAATTTATCTCCATCTCACTTTCACCCGTTATATTTCTATTTTCATCCTTTTTTTTCGATGATCGCGCCTCCCCGCTAGTGTTGGGCTTGGATAAGAAAATCATTATCGATATTAGCAAACTTATTTTGTTCAGAGAGAAAAATGTTTCAGTTTACAATATTGTATTAATACTGGAATACATAACAGCGAAGATAAAATGATTTGCAATATTTTTAACGCGGATGTATTTATTATTTAGGTAATTATAATATAAAATAAATATGTCTGTGGTATTGTAAGTTCCTAACTTTATTATTATCACGTACTAGGTATCTTCATACTCTTTTATGTCATACTGGTGACACTGACCTAGCTACCTAATTTCAAAAAATTGGTTATACAGTCAATAACGTTGAAGTTAAAAATAAATTATACATTTGTATTGTGACTTTATATACTTTGTTTCATTACTACTATTATTATCTTCTTAAATAGCCCCTGAAACCATATAGGTAATAAACATTTTTTTTACCTAAGTAAGTGTAACTAAATTAATATAATGTAATATTAAATAATATAATATATATATCTAGTAATTTACTTAAAATTGTATTGTACGAACATGAAAAATATTTAGACAGATGCCAGTTGTTCCAGACGGTAGCTCTTTCTGGAGTACTTTAATTTCATAGGACTGTTGTTACCGAAGGCTTAACACAGTAAAACACGCTTATACTCTTCAAAGCAAGCAGGAGGTTTACTTTATTCACTATTTACTCACAATATTCTAAGAGATGTTCACTATGTAAGTTCTCGTGAAGGAATGAATCGTAGATCTTTTTTTTTGAACTGACAGAAGGTGACAATTTAGAGAATCTTTACAACTTTACGCGGACAATGCGGCGAGCAAGCTCTCAACCGGTGAATCGTAGCGCCAAGGCGCCTTACCTATAATGATCCAGTATGTTCGGAAATATTCATGAAAAACAAACGAACTTAATCTAGAACCTTCCTGAACTAGGTTCGAGATCTTTCGATAGGTATACTATGTCTTTCTGAAATGTTCGGGATTATTCTCGAACCTTCCACAATGTTCTAGAACAGATTTCGAGAAGGTTCCTGAAAGTTCTATCGATATCAATTACTTTTCTAGAACTTTTTACAGTTTTCCAGAACCTTCCAGAATGTTCTATAAAGTTCTATTTAAAATTAACTTGTTTTGTGCAGTTTATACCTATTGTTTACATTCCCAAAAATCCGCGCATTCCAAATTTTATCACTTTTTACGATAACGTAGAAATATTTGTAAAAAACCATTACAAACGACTGATATTAGAATACTCCTACATTTATATTAGTGCAACAAGTATCGATATCGATACAATTTTCACCCTCATCTCTAAATCTTAGTGTGTCCTTGACTGAGCCAATCACAGCGCACTGCCGGTGGTGGGGAATTGGCGGAATAGATTTCAAGCAAAATGTACGTCATTGCGCTTCTATGGGTTAATTGTTCCATGGTGCTTCTTAATCTGAGCAATGATCTAACACTGCTAGTGTTGTGTGAGTAGGCTAATAGTATGTATAACTGTTATACATAACGTTGATAAAAAAAATGTATAGGTAGATAGCTATATGTTTTTGCAACGGGTTACCTACACAGCTTTATTCTTACGGTACCTACCGTCAACCGAAACACCCACTCGAGATTTAAACGATATGCACACAAAACTAAATCAAATCTGGTTGACAGTTAGCATGGAATAGTGTTATTTTGATAAAATTGAAATCTTCTCATTACTTCTATTAGGTACCTACATTATTGTATCTTGTCTGTAAACTTGCATTTGGTTCCCTAAATAAATAAAATAAATAAGTATGCTTCAGGCAACGTCTAAAGGTGTAATAGCCCGGAATAATCAAACTGGAACGTTCAGCCGTTCTCATTAAGTTCTAACAACCTTTACGCTCGGTAAATTCGAGGTCCAGCAACGGGTGGGGCTATTGCTCAAAATGAGATGAGCTATTGTGCTATCGTGAGCATTCGTAACATAGATTGAGTCACGGGCAACCTAAAGTGGTTCGTTTCGGTTGATTCAACTAGGCTCTCGCAACGAGATTGCGGCCAGTCTGCGACATTGACAATGAATTCTTGCACTTTAATTTCTAATAATAGACAATCATGTCTGAAATAAGCGCCAATTGATTTCCTCATAATTTAGTACTGAATAAGTTGTAAGTAGATATATGTACTATGATTCCTCCACTATGTATACATTTTATATTAATTCTAAATCCCCTAAGTATCTTATTTTTTTACGTATAGTACATACACATCAGAAGATACGAGAGGTCAAAAGCAAAACTATTCCATTGAAGCTATTTCATACAGCCGCTGAGAGAATGCATTTCTGATACCGCACTGTAATGTTACTAATATACTGATATTGTAAAGTTAGGCACCTACCTATATCCTGAAAAACCAGCATTATACAATATCACCAATCAAATGCCAACATCTCCTCTAAGATTTTGGTCATAGCTCAATGAAGTTGGATAGTTAAAGGATGTGTCACGGTAGATGATCCCATTGATAACGAATAAGCTGAAAAGGAAGTTATTATAGGAAGTTAGTATAAAAAAACTGATTGATTTAGATAACGCATTTTGACCTCAATGATTAAGGAATTTGGGCCTAAATGGAAAGCTGCCTTGCCCTGCGTCTTCTGCAATGCCTCTTTTTTTCAAACACAATCCCTCCCTGGACTGCGCACAAATCACCAAAATTAATCGCAATACGATGAATGGATAGCAGGTAAAAACATTGATTTTTACATACATATGAACACAAGAGTTAAGCGTTTTTTAGCTCAAAGAGCACCTCGACTGGGGAAGTAAATCCACCTTACAGAAAACCGCAGCCAAATAACTTTATGTTGTGTTACTGCGCGTGAGCACAGAATAATTAATCATTAAGGAGAGGGGAATCGTCGGTAACGCGCGAGTGACGCCCCATGTATTGCAAGTACTTGCAAGCATCCATATGGCTACGGTAACCGCTTACCATCAGGCGGGCCGTATGCTTGTTTCCCGACTACGTAGTATAAAAAAAGTTAATAATGTAAGTACCTACTACCCGTGCGCGATAAGTTGAGACCCGGGTGGAATATGCGACTACCTCGCCTGTTTCCCGTGCAGTTCCCGATGGCGCCCGTATTGTACTTTTAGCATGAAGAAATAATCCCGCTACACGTACAATACGGGAGCCATGCTTCATGACAAGCACGCAACTGTAAAGACATCGCGCCAGAGTGCCTAGACAAGGTGGTTGTCGTGTCGACAATCGTCATCGTTAGTAAACGATCAACCTTTGTATGGGATTGACATTTCAAATCGAAATATCACGTGATTTTTAACAATCTCTTATGTCAATCCCATACAAATGTTGATCGTTTAGTAACGATGACGATTGTCGACAACCATCTTGTCTAGGGGGGCTGGTCTCAATTTATCGCGCACGGGTATACTACTAGATATTACGTCTAAATCAATTTACCCACATCAAGGTAGAAATTGTTTTAAATTACTTTGTTTAAGTACCTACCTATATTTTAACACGTGGATACATAAGTATACCCACGTAACATGTATTTAAATATTTATAGGTAGCATACGGCATGAAAAATGCATTAACGGAACAAAGCAATACATTTTCACAATCACTCAGTCAGTGCATTCTCCACGGAATAATGTACAACAAAGTCAAGGCTTCACACATTAACTTTATATGGTTGAGTTATTGAAATAATAACTGATTTATTTACCTAATAAGCTTTATCAATAAAAGATCGCTTTGGCTGTATCCACCAGGCTGAACATAGTTTTCTGGGGTCTGTCTAATAGGTACCTATAATTTTTACGTAGTATTTATATACTCTGAGCTATAATGCATACAATTTAAAACGATATTGGTCAATAGGTTATGCGACTAAAATCAGTAATAGCAATAAATAGCACATTTATCCAATCATCGTCGTCATTTAGTCGTAGTTATATTTTCGTTTATAGCTATTAGTTATCTACTTGGTGATATCGAAGTTAGTTACCAAAGTATAATAATAAACTAATGTATCAAAAAATTGTTTTGATTTTTTTTTAAACCTTACACAACAAATCGTTTGATAAACGATAATGTGAGTTGCATCACAATGATATTATAAATTCGAACATAAGTCTGTCTGCCTGTTACCTTTTCATGACTCAATCTCTGAAACAATCGCAATGAAGTGCACGCAGATAGCCTATGGCATGGAGTTTATTTTTATGGCTATGAAGAGAAGTCGAATGCTCTTATCACAGAGAAAAGAGTGGCTCTTATTGATAGTCATTATATTTCAAATATGTTACTGAACTCTGTCAATCAACCTAGTCACATTGATTTGCAAATCTATAGATTTAGAACGTATAAAGGTAATACCTATCTGGTATAAATTGAAGGCATTTGCATCATAAATAATTAAAAGCACCTTAAATTAACAAAATCTTTTTCCTCTTTCCAGTATTTATAATACCGCAAAGATGGGTGATGGCGATAATGGGTTTCCTGGCGGTCGCGAACGCGTACACGATGCGGGTGTGCCTCAACATCGCCATCACGCAGATGGTGCGACGACGCGCTCCTTCCGCAGAGTTCGAAGAAGGCTCATGTCCTGGCGACATGACAGAAATCGGGACGGATACTTCTGTAAGTATCATAATAAAGAAGAACATAATCTATCTCTCTGTATTCAATCATTAAGCTCAAGGAGAAACAAGATATTTAGGAAAATGCTTTTGTTGACTCCCATCCTTGTTATTACGTATCTCCCAAAGTCCCAACTCAGCTTTAAAGTCCGTTAATCATGGCAAAATTTTATTTGTTTTCCAGGAAATAAGCGGGTTTGATTGGGACGAGGAGACGCAAGGCATCATCCTCAGTTCATTCTATTACGGTTACATCGTCACGCATCTACCGGGAGGCATGCTTGCCGAGAGATTCGGCGGGAAATACTCCTTGGGATTCGGAGTGCTAAGCACAGCAGTTTTCACACTTCTCACGCCATGGGCAGTCAGTGCCGGTGGTGCTACTGGACTGATTATCCTAAGGGTTTTGGAAGGACTTGGAGAGGTAAACATTAGCTATATTTTAAAGTGAACTAAATAAGTAGAGCTCATTAAGCCAATATCACTTGACTGGACTATGTTCCTCTTTCTCAGGGTACAACTTTCCCGGCTCTCAATGCAATGCTTGCTCGATGGGCACCAGTGTCCGAGAGAGGGCGCATGGGTTCGCTGGTGTTTGGAGGAGCTCAAATAGGCAATATTGCAGGAACTTATCTGTCAGGACTGGTGATGAAGGAAACAGGAAGCTGGCAGTCCGTGTTCTACTTATTTGGAGCCATTGGCATACTGTGGTTTATTCTTTGGGTGAGTAAAAAAAATCAAATAGGCACTCTTGACATTTTCCCAAGTGGGTTAAATTCTTCGATTATCTATTTTACCTCCATTTTATGACGGTAATTCAATTCTTAATTTTCTCAGCATAATTTAACTTACTAGAAAATGTTCGACTTTCTATATCGTTTTTTATTTTAGGCTCTGCTCTGCTATAACGACCCGGAATCGCATCCTTACATATCTGACAAAGAGAAGAAATATTTAGAAGAGGCCCTTGGTAGACATACGTCAAGCCAGCCCTCCGCAATCCCATGGAAAGCTATCTTCATGTCTGTACCTCTTTGGGCCCTCGTTTGTGCACAGGTAGGAACATTTTAAAGTACCTACCTATTCATTCACAAGATTACTGGCATAGAAGTCCTATAAACTGGCGTTTTTGGTTAGTTGCTGTGTTCCACCATGAAATGAGAAACGATGCTAACTGTGGTTGTTGACCAATTAGATACCTATACACCTGCCTGCCTCTATGGATGTGAAATCAATTCATTCATAAAGTATATTTATAAACCAGGACGTGTTATATTTGACAACATTATGATAATTTACGAGGGCACACACTCCGTCGCGGTCACTTATATCAACTATCATAATTGCGTTCGCCTTCAACAAAACGATGATGGTTCATGATTTTGGCGGAAGTCTTTTAATATTTGCAAACTTTACCTCTATTTGTTAGAATAAATTGTGCGTATAAAAAATAATATGAGGTAAATTCTTATCGCTAGAAATATATCTAAGCTTCCAAACTGGTATGCAAAACGTTGATGTTTCTAGTATTTTTACATTAAAACATTTTATAGAATCTGATACCACAGTAGTTTGAGTCTTAATGAAATTAAGACAAAAATCTGCTCATGCAATGTCCATTACGTTTCCAACTTCACTATAATAGTCAAAACATTTGTTGACAAATATTTACATTCTGTTACAGATCGGTCACGACTACGGCTACTTTACGATGGTGACAGACCTTCCTAAGTACATGACTGGCGTGTTGAAGTTTGATATCCACCGAACTGGAACATTGGCTGCTCTACCATATGCTGTTATGTGGCTCAGTTCTATTGCTTTCGGCTGGTTGTGCGACAAAATAGTCAAGAGGAACTGGATGACTGTCACAAATGCCAGGAAGACTTTTACTACCATTGGTAAGGATTTAAAGCACATTAGTTCGCTAACTAATAATACCACAATGATTACTTAAGAAAAATAACTTGTTAAATGACAGTCACTAACAAAAGTGACACAGAATAAATCAGTTTTCCTTCATTGATACTCGGAAGTATTTTTCGTCTAATCATTATTTTTGTTCACAGCTTCTGTCGGCCCAGGCATCTGCATGATCCTCGCGTCATACTCAGGGTGCAACACCCAATCTGTGGTCATTTTATTCACCGCATCAATGGGCCTCATGGGGGCCTTCTACCCCGGCATGAAAGTAAACGCACTCGACTTAAGTGGGAACTACGCTGGAACTATTATGGCCATCGTCAATGGCATAGGAGCCATAACAGGCATCATTGCTCCATACCTAGTCGGATTGTTGACACCTGATGTAAGTGCCGGAACGTATCTGTTGTGTATTGTAATGAACCTAAGCGATCGAGCTTGCACTTTAAAAAAATTTATCCTTAGCTCAAAATGCGAATGTAGGTTACCCGACAACGTTATCTGCTTTTGAAAATTGACTTGTTTGTTGCGACGGATTAACTAGTAGGGAGGTGGGGGAAGTTACGACAAAATACTATCATTAAGCCTATTCTCAAGATGTTTAAGAAAAAAAACAGAAGAACATTTTGCGCCACATGACATGTGTGAGAAACAATTTGTTATAAATAATCTTTTGTTTTTTCTTTCGCAGAGTACGCTAGTACAATGGCGTTTAGTGTTCTGGATAACCTTGGCAGTGTTTATAGTGACGAATTTGGTGTTCGTCGCTTGGGCATCTGGGGACGAACAATGGTGGAACCACACCGCGCAAGACCCTCGGAAGCAGCAAGAGGCTGAGGCCGGCAACAACCACTCCGTCAACGCCGAGGTCAAGCTTTAGAAACACCACCTCAATGTTCTTGGTACAATCATGAAAAGGAAACATTCGACAGAATTTGAAGCTTAAATTTCTGTCGTCGGTATAACCGGGTAGACGCGATTTTGTAGATATTGAATGTAGTTTGATAGATACTCAATAATAACGATATACAAGTCGATTATATGTGTACAGTACAAATATAAGTCTAAATTATGTTTTTTTATAAATCATAATAAATGGCGATTCGTTGAATCCTCAGCCAGTGCTATGTGATAGTAATAATATTAGTGTAATGATAATTCAAACAAATCTAGGAGTTATTGTTAATTTAACAATAGATTATAATAAGTGTTCTCACACTTAAAAGACTTAAAGATAACTCAATATGACAATATCTTTAAATTTTATTAGAAACTGAAAATTGTTGACTTAGTTTGTTGATGACTGTACTTTTAGTTAATTTAGTAGTCTCATAAAAAGTATTAAGGTTAATGAATGAACGTGTTGCACATTATTTATATTATATAATTTCTCGAATTTATTTATTTGACATAATGCATTGTCCAAACATGTTCACATTAAAATTAGAAATTAAACAAGGAAGGCTGTGAACAAATCTGTATTTAAGTTTAAAAATTGTATTTACAGACGATTTCAAGATGCCCTTGTGCCATTTGAGAGAGCCTCAGGTCTTTATTCTACTGTAATATTGTAGACATCAAATATTAGAAACATCTAAAGGAATATTTCATAAACAGCTAGTACAGTACTACCCAACTAATATGGCGCGTCGTGAATCTTCGTTCGCACAGAAAAGAAAATATGACTCCGAAGATTAACGAAAGAATGCTTAAAACTTACAATCAACCTTAGATCACTACTATAAGGATCATAATACACTGCAGCTGTTAGTTCCGTCTCACTCGCAAGTCACGCCCCTCCGCACGGCGCGCGCTAACATGGCGGCAGCTGCCGACCAATAGCGTTTCCCGCGCTTTGAACATGTATCTTCTGCGCAGGTACATCGGTAAGCCATATTAGTTGGGTACTACTGTATGTACTTACATATTTTATAGAAATAACTGTTGCCTTGTATTAATAATGCGGATTATTGAGTCTTTATGTTACATTTAACTACACTAGTTTTATATGACGACAATTTTCTAGGTTAATTAATAAATAGATATAAGAATTTTATGAACAACTGAATATTTAAAGTAATAACACAGTTTATGACGTTAAATACAAAATAATTTGAATTGTATCTCAAAGTCATAGAACTCAAAATCCAATGACTCTTATTTGTGGACTCGACTGCACTCTCCGGTTCGGTAACCCGCATAGTCACATACTTTATAAATCGCATGCCTATTGTATGAATGATACATCGAGTGAATTGTTTATAACAATCTGAGATAATAGGTTACAATTTTGTACAATATTACTGTATTTTGTTAAATAAAATCTTTATAAAACACATTGAATTTCATTCACGGTAAAAAAAGGAATACACGAACCATAAAATATATAACAAAAATACTATACATTTTAATTTAATATATTGAGATATAAATGTTTACATAATTATATTGGAATATATTAACTATTCACATGCAAAATAAATAGTCCGTAATAGAATAAAAATATACATCTTTATAATTATAAAATATTATTATACATCTATTATAGCTATTTTAGGAGGAGGCCTACCTTTCATTAATCGACATAACGTCACATTCTTACCCGTAGACAGAAAAGTTATAACAGTTATAATAAACGAGAAGTTAAAAGATAATTATTTTAAAACAAAGGACAATAAATTATAATGAAAAGTGATGTCACGTGACGAGGAAACGCTCACTGTACTTACCTACTTTTAAATTATAAAAATGTAAAGAGTCTGTGACCTTCGTCGTGACCCTTTAAACAGTATATTAGTTAAATAACGTTTTATGAGTAAGGGGCTAATCTTTAGTCTTCCGTTTAAGTACCTATTTGATTTACAATTGTCTTTGTTTGAAAATAAAAAATAAAAGTTCGAACAAAAAAAACTCAAAAAATGTCTATTACCGGGTCAATTCGACAGTTATACTTTTCAAGCCGACTTAGACGCCTCCTCCTTCGAAACTTCAGAATAACTCCATAACTGATGGCGGTGGACTGTTTGCCTCACTGAGATCAGTCCTATGACTCAGGATCACCTGTGCCTCGTGTTGCAAAATGTGCTTTATACCATGCTGATGAAGGGTCTCGGCTGCGGTAGGCGATTGTTTTCCCAATAGCGATCGGAGATGGCGTGCGTCATCATAATCCATATTAAGAATTTTACACGCTTCTACCAGTCTGGTGAATAAAAAAAGCTATTTAAAATATGAACGTAGAATGACTTAAGTACGTAAGGTATAGTATAGTACAATTTATTGTCTTGAGTCTTTGACTTATATAATTCAAGGCTCCATCCAATCTATTCAGGCACTTATAGATTAATTAAAATGCATTAGAATACAATTCAGAACCTCAGGTGTCGCTAAAATCATGACACATTAAGGCTTTCTATACATTTTAAGTTGATGACAGCTCAGTCCCATAATAAGCTTTCGCTGAAAATCTACAACGTGGGTTTGATAAAACTACTTTGTTGTTAGTACCCACGTAACTGGCTACCTTTAAGTTGTTGTTATTGGTGTCATCGAGGAAAAATCCCTTTACAGTAGTAATACCGAGGAATCCAATTCCGCAATTAGTCAGTGATTTTGAACAGTAAGGACCAATCACTGCATCTAAATGTTTATTGTGACCTAGACTTAGCCAACCAGAGCGCATGTGTCCTTGACTTAGCTAATCAAAGCGCATTGTCGGTGGTGAGGAATTGGCGTAATAGAACAAAATGAACGTCATGGCGCTTCTTTAGGTTAATTGTTCGATGATTGGTGTTACCAACATGAGAGTCAGTTCTAACCCCCTTTAGCCACACGATGCTTTATTCTATTTAAAATGACAGATTTTGGCGACGATTGTACGAGCAAACGAAGCGATTTCGTCGCACGAATATTCCTGTGCTCGCGCGGTGACTTGCGAGCTTCAATAAGGACACTAAAGCGTTTTGTGTATTTAATTTCGTCGTGGAACAAAATCGCATCGTTTGCTCGTACGATCATCGCCAATTAGGACGACTCTTTAGTCTAATAACGTCACACACATTAAGCAAATGAAAATAGACTTACTTAGGTAGTTGGTTAATATGTGCAGCAACATTGTTTGGGGCAAAAGCCGGTATGAGGTTTCTTTTCACATCATGAGTAAACTGCATTGTGCCGCCTGTGTTGAACCAGCTTTCCAACACCACTTCCTGACATTGAAAAAGGTTTGTGTCAAGTGAAAGCCGTGTCTGCCTATCACAATGGCAGACAGGGTGTGGTTAAATGTTCGTTTGTACGTCATGGTACAGTCGTAAACTTAAATTGTGATCTATTTAAGGTTGAATATCGTAAAGCAAACATAACCTTAAGATCTACTATTTAGGCATGTAAGTTGATGATGTTGGCGGTGACGAGTTGCGCACTGAGTGACTAGGATCACTGCTCTATGATATCGTGTATTACAATTGATTTGAAGCTTTCGCCCTTAATGCATTATGAGTGTTCTTAGAACATATCTAGGTATCGGAAAAATTCGCGATTGTACCCAAATCTAGGTGAAATTATAAAACCACAGACACAAAATATTGTGTCTTTATTCGTTCGCGGTCGATAAATAAATAATATTTTAAGGCGATGATAGCTCAGTGGTAGTGACGTCGGATGCCGAGACGAAGTTCCCGGGTTCGAATCCGGCAATGAACTTGAGTTTTCGGTGAAGGAAAACATCGCGTGGAAACCAAAGCATGATGGTAGGGTACTTCGTAGTACCCATTTGGCTATCTACTACCGTCATGTTGAAAATCTGTCGCCAAGCACCTATCGGTATGTTCCACCAACAGCTGCACTTGAGATCCAGTTCGTTCTAGGATTTGTGTGCTTACCACCTCCACATCATCACTTACCATGGTGAGATTGTGGTGAAACACAGGCCTTTACACAGCAAAAAAAAGTATTTTTATACTACGAAGTCGGTAAACAAGCATACGGCCCGCCTGATGGTAAGCGGTTACCGTAGCCATATGGACGCTTACAACACACGAGGCATCACTCACGCGTTACCGACCCATCCTCCCTCCCCAATAAGCTCCGGCGACCTTACTGACGCGCAGGAATACAACATTGTTATTTGACTCCGGTATTCTGTAAGGTGGAGGTATTTCTCCAGTCGAGTTGCGCTATGCTCTACCTCACTTAAAATCTATTTAATAATCCGACAGCTGCAATTGAGAGCCAGTTCCTTCTAGGAATTGTGTGCTAACCATGAGAGATTGCGCTCAAACACAGGCCTATACATTGTGTAGAGACCCTACATACATGCGTATAACATTGGTCCACGGCCGGTCGTACACCACCGTACACTGAATACAAACCGATGTCCGCGCAGTATTTACGTTGCTCGGCACTCACACGCACTAAATGTGCGTCCTTGTCATCCACGGAACTCAAAAACCACGTAGGGTATTAAGATCTAATAGAAAGAGTGTTTACTCGTTCAATACCTATTACTTTGCACCCTAATATTTTTTAATTTTGTTGAAATTAATAATTCTTATACCTAATCGACTTTCGTTTCCTCCTGCAACTACTTAAGAAACACTTACCTCAAATATATAGTGATCGACGATGTTAGCGAGATGTGATCTCAGTCTGACAGTGAGGCTCGGAGCTAGAGTTGCGGCGGCCGAGGCAAGCCGCGCACACATAGCGGCCAGCGGTCCACACAGGTTACCTGACACGCTTAGCGCCATCTCTTCTACTATCAGTAGACCGTGCCACCTAACGAACACATACAAATGTTCACTCACAAGTCATAATAGCAACATTTCAACATACAATGTGTAACGGAAAAGGTATAGCTATGGTATATCCATTAAAGACCATTTACACGACTTCTTTGGTACTAGGCGCACAGATCGCTAAAGAGAAAAATGTTTATTAATATTAGCAACCAACCTTAAAATTATTTTAAATCTTGGAAATGACATAAAAAATTCAAAAAATCTAAATTACAAATATTACGAAAATCATGAGACTTTTACTGGAATTATTTAACTTTTCCTGATAGGATATTATCTCAGCATTCGAGGGTTTTCATTTGGACAATTAAGCTCACGCCGAGACGCGGCGGGCACTTTAAAATAAAAAACAATAGAATATAGATCTTTATTTAAACAAAATGGTACAAATTTCACAGAGATAATTCGGATACGCCTCGCGGCGGCGCGAGTCACTTATCAAGAATTGTCGCCCTGAAATGTGCTCATTTTTGTGTACTAAATAAAGTTCTATATTCTATTACTATCTAAGCTTGCCGCGTCGCGTGGCGTCTCGGTGTGAACTGACCATTAGCACCGGTTTCAATAATTTACGGACCGGTATCGGTTAAGATTTATTAAAATTAAGACTCTTATATCTTTACTAATAATGAAGCAAAGACCTCTAAGTTTTGCATAGCAGACCCTCCCATATGGAAGTAGCTATCACAGGTTTAACAAAATTAGCTTACGAAATGATCTATATGCCCAGTTTGGCAATAAAAAAACCTACCATTGGTAAGCAAAACGATTCGTTTTTGTTTATTCAAACCGGGCATAAGAGGTTCAAAGGAGGGCTAGTTATAACTACTCACTTCTGTCTCTTGTAATCCCTGAGGCCAGCTTTGAACTCTAGTAGTATGTGTTCAGCGAGGGAAGCCAGTCCGGCGTCTCGTAGATGCGCTAACAAAGCGGGCGCGTCCCCGAACACGCCCGCTTCCTCCGCCAAACTATCATCGGGTAACGGATATGTTACCGCTAGGTTCGCTATTGGTATTGTCTACAAAAAAAAAGTTTATTTTAGTGTTTTATTATTATTATTAACTAACTAAATGTTACCTTATTCAAATGGACTGTGAAATGTATAGTAGGCGGCACAAAAAAAAAAACACCAAAAGAAGACGTTTCTTGTATTTAAATTTAATTTTAAATTTTATTTCATTTTTATTATTTGTTGTTATAGCGGCAATAAAAATACATATTCTGTGAAAATTTCAAGTGTCAACCTATTACAGTTCATGAGATACAGCCCACTGACAGACAGACGGACGGACGGACAGCGGAGTCTTATGAATAGGGTCCCGTTTGGCACCCTTTGGGTACGAACCCTAAAAAGTAGGCAAGTAGGTAACTGATACTAACTGATACTTTTTACATCTCTTTTAAAGCCCTGATCAAACGGAAGCGTCCAGCTTGCGTCAGCGTTGGCGTGTGTAAGGTGGCGATCAGCTGTTGTGTATGAATTTGTAGCAACGTGTTCACATTCGACGCGTCCAGATGTTGTGTACGAACTTGTAGGAACAAGGCTACAAATTCTTACAAACAGCTGATCGCCACCTTGCACGCCAACGCGGACGCAAGCTGGACGCGTCGGTTTGATCAGGGCTTATGTAATTAAAAATAATTATATACATAGAAACAAAACAATTCAAAGGGATGAATTATGAAAGAAAGACAAATATAATTAGTACTATGTCTACTAATACTAGACCTATACGATACACATTTTCACTTTGTGTATCGAGTGTTTTCAATTTGTTACTGTGATATTAATCTATATTACTTACATCGTACGGTTGCATTTCGACTAACATGGAGTCTCTTCTAGTAACTTCACTCAGTGCCAGTTTCTTAGCACGAAGTTCCACTTCATCTAATGACATGGTCTCGTCAATTCCGCCCTCTGGTAAGAAAATATAGAATTTAATGATATTATTCCTATGCAATACTAGACCGTAATGAAAATTAAACGAATAATTGTTAAATTATTTTGTTAGATGTCCTATAATTCAAAGATAAGCGGGCACCAGAGGGTAGACCTGCACATGACTACATGAGAAAAAAGAAAAATTAATCTCAATTTAATTTAAATTACAAAAAAAAACCTTCTATGACCCCCCTTAAGATATTTTTAACTAACATGACCACAATTTTATAAATATTTGTTTTTTGTGACCTAAGTAGCACTCCTATCCACCACAACCGTTTAAAATCCCAGATTGCCTATAGTTTGTCCACAAAAATTACAAAAAAAAGTTATTCTTTTTTTTAATCGAACAGTCATGAGCAGGTCCACCCTCAGGTGCCCACTTATCGTTGAATTTTGGGACACGTTGTATATACACCGTGACTTTTCATATTAAAATGTATTAGAATCACGACAAATCGAGTTAATAAATTAAAGTTTACGTATAAAATGGTAGAAAACACCAACCCAGAACACGAGGCGAGTAAACTGCGCTCGTAACAGGGTGTTTAAAACTACGTCATGCGTCATAATGAATAATATTTGCATTTTTTTATTAATACAAATTCAATAATTAGTACCTATTCATTGGGTACATTATTTGGGCTGCGTTTCTAAGACGAATAAAAAGTCACGGTGTATCAACTCAAGCCCTGCTAAACCTAATTACACTTGACAGCTAAAGCGTAAAGTTGAAGAGTTCTTACCAGCTTTTGATTTCATCCCACTTTCGTCGTCCGGTTCGGCTTTCTCGTCGGAACTGATCGCACTTTCATCGTGATGTTGCTGTTGTGTGAAGTGTTCGAACTGACGCCGGTAGTAGTGCAGTTGGAGATAGTGCTAGATATGTACACAATATTCATATTAGGAAGCGCTCGTGGTGTAGCATGATTAGCCGTTCTTAATCGATCGGAAAAGTTAAGCTACCACCGTCGTGGTCGATACCTGGATGGGTGACCGCCTAGTGGTATTTCAAATCGAGCGTTTGCGTGCTTCGGAAAGCACGTAAAGCCGTTGGTCCCGGTTATCACTTAATTGTGATAGTCGTTAAGCTAGTTGGATGTCTCCAAGGCGGCTTGAAAAATTCCAACAGTAGGTTGACCACTATGCCTACTTCCACCCATCCGCAGTGGGCATGCGTGGTGGAGTATTGCCCATTCCCTTTCACCCTCATTTGTGAAAGGAGGTCTGTGCTCAGCAGTGGGACATTCTAGGCTGATGATGATGATTCATATTATCATGGACGAATAGATATTATATATCTCACTAATATTATAAATATGAGTTTGTATGTTTAGATATTTGGGACTCAATCACGCCTCCCAATAAAATAAAATGCAAATTATTTATTTGAAGATCAAAAAATAAAAGCGAAGCAGACAATAATTTTATGGGATGAAATGTAAATCAAGTAAATATGGTTCAAACCACTGATGTAATTGGGCAAAATATGAAGCAGTAAGTGACCGGATAATAACAATAATTCGTACCAGAGAATGTGCCCACTGCAGCAACACAGTCCTAGTGTGGTGAGCACAGTTAATGACTGCAGTGAGCGGGTGCGACGAGGGGCCGGGAGAGAGAAACGAGTCCACCTCCAGCGAGCCTAATGCCGCGCTCATTAGCTGAGTCAAACGCACTCGCCACTCTTCTACTAGTTCTAGTTGCAACTCCAAAAACTGTAACCTGTATGAATACCAATAGTATTTAGCAAGCACTAACCTCTTTATTGTAAAATATGGTATAAGGCAAGTCCAGCTTTAAAATATATCCGTCACATTCTAACGTAATATAACAAAAAACCGGCCAAGTACGAGTCGGACTCGCACACGGAGGGTTCCGTACAATAATAATAATAATGTTACCTTACTCAAATTGACTGTGAAATGAATAGTAGGCGCAACAAAAACAAACACCAAAAGAAGACGTTTCTTGTATGGGGACCCCCATTAATTTTAAATTTTATTATTTGTTGTTATAGCGGCAATAGAAATACATATTCTGTGAAAATTTCAAGTGTCTGCCTATTACGGTTCATGAGATACAGCCCACTGACAGACAGACGGACGGAAGGACGGAGGGACGCACAGCGAAGTCTTATGAATAGGGTCCCGTTTGGCACACTTTGGGTACGGAACCCTAAAAACGGGCCTGTGATCTTTAAAACGGGGTTTAATGATTTTTTAACTTTAAATAATAAGACAGTAAAAGATTTATCTAAGAGAAAAGAAAGAATACATTTTTAATATACATTTTTGAGACACTCACATTTCAGAGATAAAGATATTACAGATACAACAGACTTCAATAACGTGTGATGTCGAAAAGGAGACTCGGCTTTACTCTGAGGTAAGTAGAACATACCTCAGTACTGACACTTGAACCCATTGCGACATAAAACTAATTAAGAACGATAACACAGATCTAGAACGCAAACATACCGATGCCCCGGCTGAGGCAATACAGCATATCGGTCTTCAATAGTCTTGAGTAATGCGATGAACCAGTCCGCGCCCCGTGGTACCCACACTAAGGAACCGACAGCTGCGCCCACACCACTTGCCACCGCTTCACACCACTGCTCATTGCCCAGGGTTTCATCCATTTTTGACAGGGCATCTATCAATGAACAACTAATGTATAGTCAACCAACTTCGCGGCAAAATGCACGAACCGTCAAATAAACGTGGTTTAAAACCAGCTTTGTTGACTGTACATGTGCTGATAATACATATTTTTAAAAGAGCCGGTATTGGTATCAACTTATTTGATTCAAAATCAAAATGTATTTATTCAACCTAGGCCCTGATAAGGCACTTATGTACGTTAACAAAATGGCTCTACACCGGTTCCAAATACAACATGAACTGAGAAAACTCCGGCAAGAAACTCAGCAAGTCCTTTTTTTATTGATCTAAATATTTTGCACCTTATGTTCTTAACAGTAAGGTTGTTAATGATTATGTTTAATTTGCACTCATTAAAAGAATTCAAAGTTTAGATAAGCACTTACATTTCCTTTCAACAGCAAGCCACCGTACGAATGTTTCAGCTTTAGTCAGTACAGAGAGAACACTATTATCATCATTTCCAGTAACTGTGATCAATTCTCTATGGAAGCCTAATGTTTCGTCCACGGCGTGTGCGAAAGCCGTGTCCACATCGACTATTTCACCCTTCGCACCTTGTGCATGATACAATGCAAGTACTGTGTGTAGTCTTTCAGCAGCCAGTGATATTAAGCCGGCATTGAACTCATCCTAAAAATATTGAGATATTATAATAGAAGTCTATACTAGAAGGGCAAAGCAGGGCACTATTACTGCCACTCTGTCTGTCCGTTCGTATGCCATGGTTCTTTAGCTCGTTAAAGGAATGAGTTATAGATCTGATATTCGATTATCATTCAGTGTATCGAATATCCGAATATCGAATTAAAAAAAAAGATTTTCTGTAATTGTCTAGAGCCCAGAGTAGATGATAATATATTTTTTTTGGTTTTCATTAAATTTATAAAATTTCAACTTGATATCTCTACCTGTTCCTAAGAAAGTGATATAAGGGTTCCGTTTTTCCTTTTTAGCTACGGAACCCTATGAACCATATATGTAAGTACATATACCTACTACAATTGAGGACTTACCACTGCTCTAACATTCCTTAAATCAAGTTTATCAGCAACTGGCTGCACATTATTCTGAACAAATGTCTGGTGATCTTTAATCCAAGTAAGCGTCTGCGTTAGGAACCACTCGGGCCGATCGATGCGCGCAGTCTGTCGCGATCCAGTGAAGTGGAATGTAAACCTTTTTTTGAGTGGTCGTAGTAATATTCTTACTGGCAAACTTGGGTCTTGCTCTGAGAAACACAAAGCATGGATCAGTCTCTTTATGAACATGTTGCCGTAAAAAAAAACTAAATTTAAAGAAAGAGATTCGATGTGGGTTTGGTTATGTCCACGAGCATATGGCACACCTGGTGTTAAGCGGTCACCATACCTTATGGACGCTTGCAACACCCCGGGCATCACTCACGCGTTACCGATCCTTCCCCCTAAACCCCTCTCCGATGCGGTCTGGCAACCTTACTCATGGAAAGGAACATAACATTAATATATTTGCCTGCGGTATTCTTTAAGGAGCCTACTTCTCCAGTCGAGCTGCTCTTTGAGCGAAAAAACGCTTGCTCAAATAAAATTGTGACCAAGAATATGGAGTATTACTGATTATGGCAAGTATTTAAGGTACCTGAACTAAAATCGCCTGAAACAGCATTGCTGTCATGGTCTTCAGGCTCTTGTATAAGGAATAGGTATCTAGTCAGATTAGAGAATTTTATCTGAATGTCCTTTGGAGGTGGTGAGTTTTCAGCAGAATTTGTAAAAGGCCACTTTAGTTGCTTCAACACATCTTCATAGTGCCTGAAAAATAAATGATAACATAGATGCACTTGCAGGGATTGAATCAATGAATTTATATTTGGCCTATTAATTGTGGTGAGTTTACAGAAACATGAGTTTTTATCTTTTATAAAATACAGATATATCTTTTATGCAGTTTTTTAACTAGTACGGAGTGTAGAATACTAAATCTGCAATTAGCTTTGTTACTTCATTTGTATTAAAATGAAATGTTGTAGATGCTAGTTGATGTTTATTTCAATAAAGTTACTATTATTATATAAATTCTAGTAAATAATGAAATAATAAAATAATGAAATATATCATAGAAAATCTAGTAAATAATGAAATAAATTAATACTTACTTAGAAAGTTTTTCTTTGAGTACATTGTGCCAATAATGTGTGCACTCTTTAATATAAGTTGCTCTATGTCCTTTTTGATACAAATCACACATCACCTTGAGTTCACCATATAATAAAATCATCTGCTCGTCATCATTGGTCTGTTTCATTTGACGGCTAAAAGATTAAAATATTATTTGTTCCTATGCACTACCTCACCATGGCAAGTGATAATATGGACTAAGGTAACAACAGAAAGCCTAATGGGGAACAGGCTCTTAAGTGCAACAGCCTGAACTTACCATTAGAAATTTGGCCACTTTAAGTGGGTGAAAAGGGGGATATTTATTATAATTGTATGAAAAATCTTATTCTTTGGGTTTATTAACTTAAAACTAAGCATGATTAAAAAATAATAAAGGGATTCGAAGAGTTTGGTTCGGAGCCTGGCATACTCATCAGGCGCCATTTTGTTTTTTTTTTTTATGGCGACGCCATGTCTCTTTCAACTCCAAAGTTGGCATACATTGATATTGGTTCCTTTTGTACATAAAATATAAAAAAATTTTTGGAAATTCCATCCCTAAGTAGGGGTGTAGGTGAAATTTTGGGGCAGAAAGCTAGTCTTTATATAGATATGTGAAGAGAAAACTTTGTTCCACTTTTTTTAGCCTATTGAGGTGTGTCAGATTTGGCATAGTTTAAGTATATATTTAAAGAAAGTGCAGAAAGATGTAAAAAAAAGGTTATTTTTATACATGAATAACGGTCAAATTTCAAGATGTTATGGACCACTAAGTAGTATTTATTAATTATCAAAAGAGGACATGAGACAAGATGCAATGCAGAGCAGTGTAGTGGACTGACCCTGCCCAATGAAGCAGAGCAGCAGTTGTGCCACAGTATTACCATCTTACAGTAGGAAATCGCCTTTGATGTTGGGCCGTGCCGCCGTTCGTATGAGTACCAACGTTGTCACGAGCAAATACGCAAGGGTTGTCACAAAAAAGAAAATAAAATAATTATATTGTTATGATAATGTCATCATTTATTTATGAGTAATAAACATTCACATGTCTAGCACTGGACTTATCTAAGCGCACGGCAGTGCGCACGCCAAGTTCCTACACCACCGCCGCACGTATTAGTCAGACTTTCCATGAGTGCGTGCGAAGATCTATTTGAATAAATGATCCCACCAAAAACATAAATGTGAAAATTGGAGCCAAGTTCAATATTATGATATGATTTTTAGATTATGATATATGATAATTATGATGTAATTGTCGACTTCAACAAAAGCGATTACGCTTAATACCGTCTCGTGTGTACCTACCAATGCACACGTGTGTACGTCTTTCAACACAATTGCGAGAAAAAAAAACTTGGATTTATGAAGTTGATTTTTTGATATGGAAAATGGCGCATATTTTATTTTTTCGCGCGCCGCATTAGCTTTGCGCCCGCAGGTCGAAGCAAGGGTGAACAAAATCGACATACAGCCTATGTTAAAAATATAATAAAGCGAATACTTTCGTATTTATAACATGACCCAATGGAGTACAGCATGGGGTTCTTCAAAAAGGGTGTGAAGAGATTTCTGCAGGGTCGGCAACGCGCAAGTGATACCCCTGGTGTTGCAAGCGTCCATAGGCTACGGTAACCGCTTAACATCAGGCGGGCCGTATGCTTGTTTGCCACTTAGTGGTATAAAAAACAAAAAAAAAAAATGGGCTTGCGTTTGGCCACTGACCCGCCCACGAGAGACGATGACGAAGCCTAAGATGGAACATGCTTACCCAGAAGAAACCTATTCGCTCTGTCCTTGAAAGGCATCTGGCCTAGATTGTAAGAGTCGGGAAACACAGACGCCGGAAGCCACTCCCTTGCTGTACGCATTATAAATGTGAATGCAAAATGCTGTGTCCGTATTTTCGATATGACTACAACGTACTGCTGAACATTTTCCCGGCGTCTAGTGGTTCGGTGTAAAAAAATAACAGTTTAAAAAAACTAAAAAAACACGCTTTAAAAAGCCCTGCACTAAAAAGTGTTAAATAATTATAAAATTGAACCTAAATATATTCTCTGTCCATCCCGCAAGGGCCTAAATGTAAGCAATTTTGTAATTAAGTTTAATATTTGAATGAAAAGTGTGTGGCGCTTTTCCTTTAGGTAGATACTATTTACTACGACAAGGTACCTACTAAAATATTAAGCTACTTCTGCGTTCGTTGACTGAACACGCAGAATAAATTATATAGGTCTAACTACAACAGTATAAAGTTTTTTTTTTTTTTTTTTTTTTTTTTTTTTTTTTTTTTTTTTTGCGGGTAGTTACTTAATGAAGACACAATTATTTTTGCTAGAGCTATTTATTTAAATTAAAAATACTTACAGTTAAAATTAACTTCCAATTCTTTTAAATTTATGTTCCTGTAAGTGTTTCCACTGCCTGCAGTCGTTATCCTAAAGTAAACTTCAAAATTATTCACTACACAACACTACAATGGAGACCTTGAAACAGTCCATGGAAGAGATGTCACAGTTGTTTAACCATCGGATGGAGGACTTCCAGAAACAATTACATAGCTCCAAATCTGCCACAACGGACACCCCCACGATTACTGCTGAGTTCCATTCGTTCAGGGATTTTGTTACCACGGCCTTGTCTATACTTCAGCCTAGAGATGCGCGGTCGTCGGAAAATTCTTCTATTTCACGGTGTAGTTGAACAAGATAAGGAGAATGTGGCTGACATGGTGCTTAACATTGTTGCGTCTCAGATGAAGGTTCCAGGTTTCAGCACCGCTGACATAAGTCGCTGTCATCGTTTGGGTCGCACAAAGAATAGTAAGCCAAGGCCAATTCTGATAAAATTCAAGGATATCTCCATCAGAGACAAGGTATGGTTCAGTAAAGTATCTCTTAAAAATTCAAATACCACCTTGTCAGAGTTCTTAACTAAAGACCGACACACTGCATTCATGGAGGGTCGTAAGCGGTTTGGCATATCAAAGTGCTGGACGCGAGATGGTATCGTGATCATACTCGGCGGTGACGGTTCCAGGCATCGCGTCACCAGCCTCTCTGAGCTTAATAAGATCGCCGTACCAGAGTGTATTGCACCAACCAATCCAAGTGCGGAGTGCAGCACAAGCACAGCATCAGGACTGAAGTCATCCTCCAATAAAACTAAGAGATCCACGAGAAAGTGAATAATTGTTTCGCATCCTATATGTTTATTTCTGCCTTCCAATATTTTATTGTCATTGCTAAAGTAGGTATACTGCTACCGTACTGTTTTTTTCACTTTGTAATAGTGGGTACATTATTCGATTTCTCTATCCGGTTAATAAAACTATTGAAATTACCCGTTTCTATTTTAAAATTTAATTATAATTTGTGTAAATGTTTACCTACTTTTGGTTAGTTATTCTGTTAATCTGTCAAATTTGACATAAATGTCATTATAATATGGTATTACCATACTAAAATATTATCTTGCCTTGTAACGTTCCGTTTTATGTTTATTTGTTATTATTAATGATTTAAATTGCCAGATTTAAAATAGTAAAACATATTATGAGATTTGTAGTTTAATGTTGTTTACATTGTAAATTGTTGTTTACGTTTATTTTTTGTTCTTTTGGTATAACTTGTTAACTTCTAGACTGCTGGCGGGAAACATGATATTTGATTTAAACACACATATAATTTTATTTTAAATTTTATATATTTAGTTTATTTTATTTGTTTAGGTACTATATACTTTTTATTTTATATAAATATATTATACTTATATATTCTTGTATGTCTAATGATGATAATTGTAACAGTTCATTCTTTTCTTTTTCGTCTAACAGTCTGAGCAGTGATGACAGCTTTCATAGTATCCCTCCCTCTCTCACTGACACTTTAAATTCTTGTCTCGAAGATGTTCCGAAGAACTTTAATGTTGTTCATATAAACGCCCAAAGTATTCCGGCTCATTATTCTGACCTGTTGGCGTCCTTCTCAAATAAAAATATACATGCAATTTTAGTTTCTGAATCCTGGCTAAAGCCCTGTCTTCCTTCTATTTCCTACTCTTTACCTGGATTCCATTTGATACGTAACGATCGTATTGGACGGGGGGGAGGAGGGGTCGCTATTTATCTTAGGTCTCACATACCCTTCACTATCATTCATATGTCTCCACAGAACACCACCGCACATGCTGAATCTTTGTTCATTGAAGTTGTCCTCTCAGGTGCTAAAACTCTTTTGGGAGTCCTTTATAGTCCTTCTCTTTCTGTTGATTATTTTTCTACTTTCGAATCACTCCTTGAAAATTTAGTACCACTTTATAATCATACAATTATTATGGGCGATTTTAACACCTGTTTGCTCAAATCAGACAACCGTTCAACTCAGCTTAATGCAGTGGTTAACTCCTGTAATTTAAATATACTCCCACTCAATGCTACACATTTTTTCCCACACTGTGACCCCTCTCTTCTTGACCTTATTTTAGTTTCTTCTCTTGACCATGTTGTCAAACATGGTCAATGCACAGCTGATGCCTTTTCCTACCATGATCTTATATTTCTATCATACAAAATTCGTCCCCCTAAGCTTAAATCAAGAACTCTTATGCAGCGCAATTTTGGTGGCATAGATGTGGATAGTCTTTATAAAGACGCTGTAGAAATGGACTGGTCAGTAATTCAAGATGCACATACCATTGATGATAAAATCAAAATCTTCAATTCTTTACTAATACAACTGTATGATTTGCATGCGCCAGTACGACCAGTGAGAGTAAAACATCTTCCAGCGCCATGGCTCACGGATGAAATAAAGTTGCTACAAACTAAAAAAAACAATGCTAAATCTAAATTCAAATTAGACCCTGACAAATATCGAGAGAAATACAGACTGACTCGGAATCGCTGCAATAAGACGTGTAGGGATGCAGATCGACGCCATATCCATAAATCTGTTGAAGGTGGTGATCCAGCCAAAGTCTGGAAATTCTTAAAATCTTTGGGAGTTGGAAAATCCAGCAAAAGTCCTATTAATAATAATTTAAATTTAGACTCTCTAAATCTCCATTTCTCTTCGTCAGCGCCTTTTGATGCTGCCATTAAAACCGATACGCTAAACAATCTTTCTTTTCCACTATCTCCCAATTGTTCATCTTTTTCTTTTAGCCAATTTACCGATTGTGATGTTAAGCGCCAAATTCTCTCAATTACCTCTAACGCTGTAGGTGGCGATAATATTAGTCGTAAAATGATCCTGCTCCTTTTAGATTTCCTATTACCTATTATTACTTCCATCCTCAATAGTTCCATTTCCTCGGGTTCTTTTCCTTCACTTTGGAAAGAAGCTCAGATTATACCTCTGCCTAAAAAAAGCAATCCAACTTCCTTTTCTGAATATCGGCCTATCTCTATACTTCCTTTTCTTTCAAAAGTGTTGGAGCGACTGGTACATCATCAGCTGAGTACTCATGTCTCCATAAACAATCTTTGTAATCCTTTTCAGTCTGGCTTTCGTCCTGGACATAGTACCGTAACAGCGTTAGTCAAAATCACAGATGACATTCGGTCCGGTATGGATAAAAAGCAACTCACTATCCTAACATTGCTTGATTTTAGTAATGCATTCAATACAGTAGATTTTGATATCCTGCTCGCTATACTGTGCTCGCTTAACATATCTCCAACGGTTATTGACTGGTTTCGTAGTTACTTGTATGGGCGCCGGCAACGTATTCGCATAGATGAGTCTTTCTCTTCATGGTGTGAAACTACTGCTGGTGTACCACAAGGTGGCGTCTTGTCTCCACTTCTCTTTTCCATATTCATTTCATCAATAACTGACAAAATTTCTTCTCTCTACCACCTTTATGCAGATGATCTCCAAATTTACCGACAAACTCCTTTTGATTCGCTTCCCAATGCAATTCAGTTCACCAATCAAGACCTTGCCCACATTTCTGATTGGAGCAAACGATTTGGCCTTATAGTTAATCCTTTAAAGACCAAAGCTATCATTATAGGTAGTAAATATTTTATATCCAGGATAGATTGGGAGCAGCTTCCTGCCGTTAGTTTTGATGGAGTAGACATTCCTTACAGTAATGTAGTAAAAAATCTGGGTGTCTTGATTGACAGTACCTTATCCTGGGCTCCGCAAGTAGCGGAGGTTAGCAGAAGGATGTTTGCAGCGGCTGGATCTTTAAGACGCTTACGTAATTTCCTTCCCTTTGACACCAAAGTTGCGCTTGCTAAGTCTCTTCTTCTTCCCATTCTTGATTATGCTGACACCAGCTACCTTGATCTCACCGTAGAGCAATTTAATAAACTTGAGCGCCTCCAAAACTTTTGTATTCGGTTTATATTTGGCTTACGCAAATATGACCACGTCTCCCAATTTCGCATTCAACTCAAGTGGCTACCTATCCGCCTTCGCCGGAATACACACATATTGTCACTTCTATACACGATTCTTTTTAATCCTAAAGCCCCATCCTATCTCAAGGAACGCTTCGAGTACTACACCTCTCAACATCATCTTCTTCGTAGTTCCACTGAACTTAACCTTCAAACTCCCTGTCACACTTCTCACTTTTATTCTCAATCCTTCACTATCCAAGCTGTACGTCTCTGGAATTCTCTTCCTCAGACTATAAGACGCGCCCAAACGTTAGACTCTTTTAAATCTCTTGTAACTTCACATTATCATACGCTTTAAACATCCTCATGTCCAGTCTGTCTTAATTTTCTAGTTCTGTTGTTTCATATCATGACTATTTATTTTATTATATATTATTTTAATAGTAGTAGTTTATTATTTTGATTATTTATGTATTAGGATTTATATCTATTTTGTGTATTAGGATTTTATATGTATTTATTTTAGTGTATTATTATGTACTACACCTGAAAATATTGTTAAATATCCTGTGACCCAAAGGTTGTCTGGAAGAGATCGCTTAAGCGATAAGACCGCCTGTTTTGTATCACTTCCTCTTGTATTTGTTTTTCTTCTTTTTGTGTACTGTTTTTGTGGTGTACAAATAAAGTATATTTATGTTATTTATGTTATGTTATAATTTAAATCAGTTAGTAGGTGGGAACTCATCTTACGAAATTATAGGAATAAATTACCTCGCGTCACGGGGAAATCTATGAAATTTTAAATCTCTATTATATTTCGTCGTTGATTTACAGCCGTATACAGAACAGTTTGTCTGCGACATTATAATATAGGTACACTGAACCCTGAGCACTGAACAGTACCTACAACATTCACAAACAAGAACGCGTCAGCCTTTCGCGGACGATCGAGCCAACTAAGCGGTGTTAGCTTGGCGCGGCCGGGCCGTCCCGACACCCCGCGAGTTCCCCTCCGTTGCTCTGCGTAAGTACATTCGTTGCGCAACTGTATGTGGTAAAACTGTGGTTGTGCAGTTTTATAGGTTAATATTATTCTAGCTCTGCAGAGTTCTGCTCTTGCTGCTCCAGTGGAAAAGCAACCTTACAATGGTAAATAAGGGCTATAAAATTAGCACATAGAAAGTAGGAAAATATTAAACAAACCTCAAATCATCAATTTTTTCAAATGATTTCAAATAAACCACAACCTCTTCTAGTTTATTTATAGCTGTGAACCTTTTGTTTAGTTCTGTCCTCAGAGGTTCTGTTTTAGTTAAAAAGTTATCTACTTTTTTCTTTAACTGTATGCTTCTGTTTTTTAAAGTGTCTATTTGTTTAGAGTTGATTTCAGCTTTCTTAATCACTGCATAGATCTTTGTTGGGACCTCATTATTTGCTACATTCAACTGAAACATATAAAATATAGGTTAAGCACTCTCTCGTACAGTTTGTATAACCTTGCTCACATACATAAAATATTTGTAATAAATGTGCGCATTAAATCCTCCCACCAGCATAAGTACCAAATGGAAACCACATTCTCAGTAATAGTGTAGTCTTGAATTGGTACTGAATAACTGATGAAGTAGTATCTCAATTATTAACCCTTTTAGAAACAAATTACACAACTGTATTAGGCCAAATTTACTATGTAGTTTGAAGTGATTTTATGGGTACATTCCAAAATGGATAATATCGATCACAGCGATCACAGCAATAATTTGCGTACCGAATTAGATATTACGCTTATGACAGCTGATAACTATCAACAATTCGGAACGCCCGTTATCGCGCTCACAGTATTCAAAACAGAACATTTGTGAATTTAATTAAAATCTGAATTATCAATGCACTAGAACTCCTTATATCTTTTATAAGTTGACTCGCAAAAAAGAATATCTGCTTTTTTTATTATTTTTCTCTCATAAAATCATAAAAAGTATATTTGCCAAATAGAAAACCAAGAATCTTATTAGATTTTTGCCGTCACTTTTGACAGCGCTCACGGTGATATCAGTTTAGGGCATGGTCGGTGTGAGCGCAAGATGGCGCATGTCATGACGTTTCACGGGCCATCGTGAGGGCGCTCACGGTAATATGGAACGGGTTTAAGCACGCTAAAATCGATTACAGCGATTATAGCATCAATTCGGAATGCAGCCTTTATACTACTAGCTGTCCCCTGCAGTTTCATCCACGTTCCTGGGACAAAAAGTAGCCTATGTACTATGTACCATAGGCTATCTGCATGCTAAACTTCATGATGATCCATTGAGTAGTTGAGGCTTGAAGGTGTAACAAACAAACTCACTTTCGCATTTATAATATTAGTTACGATAATATAGACACATCAACTACCAAACTGCTTGTCTATAAATAAATAAATTTTAGAGGGTTTTTATGGTCCTCCAACTTTGAGAAGTTTGATATAACATTCAACATGATAATATTTATGAAATACTTTCATAGCCCCGCAAGATAAAATAAGAAAAATTAAATCATTGTACATGTTTTAGATGAACAAATAGACTAAAAAATATTATAACTTACACAGCTTTCTAGGTGATCCTTCTTCAAAACTAATTCATTTTCAATACATAATGCACTATCTACTTCATTGACATCATCACCTATCCTTAAATTAAGGTCTTGAATAATAGCTTTTTTATCTTCTTCCTTCATATTTGTGAAGTTTATTGCTAGATAATCATTTCATTTTTATTTAACATAGGTAAATTTAGTTCCTTCGGGAGGGATAAATAAATAAATAAACTGATTTTAATTTACACGTATTTATTGATTAATTTGACAGTTAGCTGCAATGTTGCCAGATCTGATTTTCAAAATCCGTAGATCAGACATTTTTAAAGCTGTAATTGAAATTGTGAACTAAAATAAATCAGCTGGAATATCTACAAAACAAAGGAAAAAGAAATAAAAGTTTCATCTTTTCTTAATTTTTAATCAAATAAAAAAGGATCGATAAGTATGTATGTATGGAACTGCAATACAGGGTGTTACAAAACTACCCGTAAAGCCGAAAGGAGATTAAATGGGACCTTATAACGAGTCCATTCACATTATTTTCAATATGGCTTGTGTGGCATTTCGCACCATCGTCGGTGTTATTGATGCGAAAACCGATCTAACACGCTGTTCCATCTCGGCAAATGTTGCCTCGTCCGTCCAAGAAACATAGTTTACGTAATTAGGGTTTTCCTCTAACTGCCTGAAGTACCACTCGCAGAAGTTCCTCCTGGTTGCAAAATCGGAGGGTATCAGCTCCTGTGTACGGCGATAGTGATAAGGGTGATGATTGTCGTCACTAAGAATTCGCAAACTGCAACATGGTTCATTCCGAATCTAGTTCCGGCTCGCTACGTACTTGCGATCGGCTCTTCTTCAAAATGCTCTAACACTAATTCAGCCTGCCTGGCGTCGACTGTGCTTGGACGTCCACGTCCAGTAGACCGATGAATGTGGAATGTAGTCGTCTTGACATGTTCAGAAAACACCGGTACGAAGGCAGCCGTCACTGTTCAGTGGGGGGTCTACCATTGATAAATCGTTACCAATACAGTTCGCCAGCACGATTTAAATTGCTATCTTCATGGCCTACGCATAACATCATATCGTAATATTCCGAGTTAGAAAGCATCGTTATTTTGCAAAAAATGTTGGAAAAAAAAATCTCGAAACAGTTGTAGGATATCGATTTGAAGATTTGAAATTGACAACATATTATTTTTTCCAACTTGAATTTTTTTGAAGCCAGTACCATCCTTGTATTGAGGTAGCAAACAGACAAAATTATTAGGTAAAATAGGTACTACGAAGGCCTTTCTGTTATATAATCTGGTTCCCTGAGATGACAGCTTACTAGGGTTGATACAATTTTTGGCTTTGATTATTAATTATATTTTACGGGGTATTTTGTAACACGTTGTTTATTCACACTTATGATAATCTATTAGGGCTTCCAAACAAAAATACAAAATGTCATAGGTGTATGTTTGGCTACGCAAACTAGAACCTAACTAAACTAAACCAAAGCAATAGTTCTTTTTGTTTTACGCTAATTGTAATCATACTATCCTGTACTTATGGTATGTCTACAGACAAAATATCAAAATGACTTGAGAACGATCCGTAAAACCACTGAAATCCGTATGTTCGTAGACAATACCTAAAATTCGTAGATTTACGGACAAATCCGTAGGTCTGGCAGCGCTGGTTAGATGTCAGTCTCAGTAGTGCCGTGACCGCGGCCGTGACCATGCCGCCGTGACAGTAGGGATATTCATATCGGATCGAGGACTTTTTGGCGGAAACTTGCAGAGTGACGTTGTGTTTTCATTTTAAATTTCATAAATTTGTGTATTTTGGGTTTTATTGCATATTATCGGTGGTATTTTATCCAATAAAGATCATTCATGTGCACCAGTGAAGTGAAATGAAATGAATTATGTGTATCGTGTCTTTTCAAGTTGTCTCAAAGAGTCCGTGAAAAGCTTTAGTACAATGACCACCATTGTACTAAAATGAAAATGATATTATATAAAATTACACGTATGAAATGGCTGTATGGTTGAAAATAACCCTTGCCTATCCTTTTATGGATGAATAAACTACTACTACTACCAAAGACCATGGACGTAAAATACAAACAAATACAGAGTGTATTTCGCATGGTAACGCAAACTTCGCGAAAAGGCTACACCTAATGCCACTAATCAAATTGTGAAAGTCATTCACCTCGCTAATGATTGGTTATAGAAATTGTCATTTTCGAGCGCGCAATGTATTGTGAACACCGCGATTTAAACGCGCGATATTGTTGTGTCTACGTAGTATGTCGCTGACTGCAGGCGAATATCGCCATAAGACACCGTTTCTAGTTTTATTTACATTGCTACTTTTAGTGAAAGTAATGAATTAATAACTTATTTATTTTAAATCTCTTTGGGTTAGGTAAGAATAACGATTATGAACAGTCTAGAGTAAAAAAAACTCAAAAAAATAAAATAAAAAATTTTGGAAAAACCGACGAAAAATTCCAACATGGGGGGGTCCAGAATCATGTCCTGGACCCATGGTATCCGTTTGTGCGGCGATGTCCCTTACACGCTGTATATTACATCCATGCCAAAGACTACTACTACCATGGCAGTTGGCAACACTCAGTGTTCGCAACCGTACGATAATTATCGTACATGTGCGATAATTTCATAACTACGTACGATGTACGATGGTACACGACTATCGTACGCAGATTGTACGATAATTTCCATTCTGATTAAAAAAAATGATGATTACACAGATAGCCAATAGCCCAATAACAATTACAGTTGTTTTTTAGTGTCAGCACCATCTATTGGCTCATTTCTTTCTTAGGAACTCATGCTGTTGCTTCATGGCGCAATCTTGCTACTGTCTTCCAATCAGCGATCCATATCGATACCTGTCGTTCGATGTGGTGGAGTGTTGGCAGTTATTATCTTTTAATTTGTATATAAAATATTAAGTTTAATTAATATTTGTGTATTATGTTTGTGTATATGCTTGTTTTCATGTGTCTGTCATCCTTTAACATAATTTTCTTCTTTATAAATTCGAGATGTTGGCGCGTTCTATTATTTTTTTTCCATTTATAAAACAAGTTTACAAGATTTAAACTATAAAGTATTTGCAACATATTATTGTCACGTTTCATATGATTTTTTAAAGTATTTTTGCCATTTTCCTGATGGATACGATAATTTCGATCCATATACGAGCATATACGATAATTTTACGGCTCTTAGCTGCCTGGCTTCAGGTTGTGAACACTGGCAACACTGCTGCATAGCACTTTTTGTTTGCAGCTTGCTGGGACCTAATATTTATTTATTTTTATTAATTTCCGTAGAAAATGTGGGCCTTCCTTGCTAAAAATAAAAATGATATTATATATGTATCTTTACTTTTATTCAGTGTAGCAGTGGGTCCATTCTATCGGTCCGTAACTTCGATACAAACAAAAAAATGGATTGGTTCAGTTCTTGGCATTTTACTTATTACTATTGTATCGGGATGTGGTGCAATTCATCCTATTTTATCCACTCTTCTTGGCTTAATAGCTATCAAGGGAGCTTCTGTAAAGTAAGTGAATCTGCAATATTTTATGTGGTTATCAAATTGAACTTCATTGACATACTTTCTACATCACAGAGAAAAAGTTGGATAACTTTTGTACGTCAAGCTTAAATACTCTTAAAACGAGCGGGACTGAGATCAAAATCCGCTATGTGGGCCTGGAGAAAATTTGCAAACTGAACATGCCTGTGAATTTGAGTCCTCTTTATCAACAAGTGAAAGTTACAATACTCAATACTACTTGGCAACCTACATTATTGTTATTAGTTGTATTTTTAATTGTAGCTGTTATTATAAAACCTAGCACCTCCATTGAGATTTGTGAAACTACTTTTTTTAAAACATGTTAAACTTTGGTTGCAGATATTGTCATATAGTGACATTTTTCTTCATGTTTGCCTATTTGTTCTTCTTCCGACTGGCAGACAAATTCGGCCTGGCACTACCTACTGGCCAGTCTAACTTAATTGAAATGATTATAGTGCTAAGAGTAGTTGGAATAGCTTTTGAGATAAACGGCTCTTGGTTAGCAGTTGGCAGAGAAAAGAAAAAAGAAGAAGGAAAAGTTAAAGATGCCAAAGAGAGGGATGATGATTTTCTAGAAGTTATAAATCCAAGTTTTCTTGATTTATTTCATTATTGTTTTAACTATGTTGGCCTATTAACAGGTAGGTCAAGTCAATAAAATTCATTCATTATAATAAAAAAAAAACAACAGTTTGACATACATTTTATTAAGATTGCTTTTGCTTGACCTCTCCTATTCATGAATAGGTCATAAACATGAAAGTTATGCAACCTTTTTGTTCTGTTTACTAAAACCTAGAACCCAAAATAGACTGCATGCTCTTCATACTAAAGTAAAAAGTTTGTTATCTTGTTACATTTATCTATTTATATAACCTTTCACAGGTCCATACTACAGATATAGGACTTTCAACGACTATTTCCATTTGCCATATAGTAAATATGTTGATTGTTTTGGTTTTACTATTGATACATTGAGGACTGTTCCAATTTACATGTCGCTGTACTTGGCTTTCTCTAATATTTGGCCTTTGGAGGTAAACATCAATAACTATACTTTGAATTTCAACTATGCACTTAATTTGTCTGTAACTAATGCCATGATACAAAATTTTCAGTACATTATGACAGAAGAACACAACAACGGGCACTTTATTTATAGGATGTTATATCCATGGGTAATATTTGCGGCATTCCGACAACGTATCTATGCTGGAATGACGCTGGCTGAGGGTGTGTGCACATCGGCAGGTTTTGGAGCATACCCAGTGCTGGGAAGAAACAGAACTGGACATGGTCCCACTGTGGGATATTTAAAGTTAAAGGAAATGTATGTTCTTTAGTTAAACCTTTAGAAGCTACTAATATTTTAATATCATAATAAACTTGTGTTTACACATACACTTCTGTTTGCTGTGCATATTGTTGCTTTTGGATAGTTCTACAAAACAGTTCCGCAATAGGATTGGTCTAGCTTCTAAGAATGATGCATAGTAACTAATTTTGTCTTTCAATCTCAAAAATACTTAGTTCTTTGTGAACTTATTTTATCCAACTAAATAGTGCAATAAATGAAGATCAAAATTGAAATTTAAATGAATATCTTAGAAGATATCTCATGTTGAAAAATCTCGAGAAACAAATAATTACAATAGATCAATCAATACAATAGAGTAATGGCAAATCAATATTCCTATAACATTATGTAATGCAATGTGTGTTCTATTCTGTGTGTATTCTAGGTCTGAAGAAGAGGCAAAGAACGCGCAATATGACTTCAATACAGTGGAATCCATGGATGTAATAGGGTGTGAAACAGTGGTCACCCTGCGTGATTCCATGAAAGTTTGGAATAAGGCAGTACAATACTGGGTGGCTATGGTCGTCTACAAAAGATTCCCTATAAAGCCTTTGAAGTGAGCAATAATACCTTCACCTTGTCTAATATTTCATGCATCAGTCATAAACGTAAATCTCTTTTCAGGATTCACGCAGCACTGTTTGTGTCGGTGATTTGGCACGGCTACCATGCTGGGTACTTTTTCTGCATTTACTTCTGCCCGTTCTACTTGATTGCTGAAGACATTTACTACAAGCTCTATTATAAGGAGGCAACAGGAATGGTAAACAATTTAGAATATTGATTTAATTTAAAGAATTCGCAATATAAATTTAATATTATTTTCACACATAAGTTAAGTAATCAGTTGGTTGATAGTATTATTACCCCAATTAAAAAACCCCAGACTAGCCTGATACTTTTTTTTTTTACAGAAAAAGAAGATACTAGGATTCGTTATGTGGTTCCTGAGATCGCATTCAGAGTCGTACCAAGCTGCCGCATTCCTACTGCTGACTTTTGATCGCATTTGGATCTATTACTCATCGGTATATCACTACTGGTATGGCGTATGGCTTACGTTCCTCATCATAGGTCTTATATTAAAACAAACACAAAAAATTGACAGACCTAAAAAGAATCAAGAGGAAAAGAATATAGCTGAATCCATTAGTAATAAAAATTAGTGAATTATTCCGATTGTTATAAGAAGTTAGGATTGTTACGCGATATAAGGTAATCGGCAACTAGCGATGTCATTTTCTATGAGATCGACTAATTGTAATTCTAAATAGCAGTCGCTTATTGCCTGTCAGGGCTGCTTAATTAACTCTTCGAGATAGAATAATTCACATTTACCAAAAAGAGTTGAACATAGCGAGATAAAGAGAGATACACTATTGTCAAATGTGAATTATTCAATATCGAGGAGATTAGATTGTTTTTAACACGGTTGATGGTACTAGGTGTAGACCTAGATATACATATAGGAATATAGTGCAAATTATGACATAGATTAGGATGGAATGGTTGATATTTGATAAAACTAGCTCGTAAAAAGTGCAGTAGTCTCTTTTAATTTTCGTCTTTGACATTTGAAAGCAATACTAGATAACATATTTAATTTTTATATTAGGTATTTATTTCTATATTTTATTTTAAAACTTTTTATATAGACTAGGAGGAATGAATATTCAACTGAACTGATGTGATTACATCCTCGATGAATCGTATCCATAGATCTGTAATATAGCCTATTAGTACACATCCAGTGTTGAGTATTACAGAAAGAAAATCTAAACGTAAGTCAAATTTTTACCCAAGATTGCAAACCTATGTGCCAAAGAGCTCATTTGTTACGTCTCTAGAGCACCATGAGGAGGCGCTGGATACCTCTGGTGTAGCAATTCTACAACGTGAGACGGAAAGGGTATATCCATAAAAGTATACGACTTATTGGTATTAGGCGCACAGATCGCGAAATATCTGTCGCCTTGAATATGAAAATCTGTCGCCCAGCGCCTGTCGGTGTGTTCCGACAGCTACCCTTGAAAGCCAGTTCCTTCTAGGCTTTGTGTGCTTATCACCTTTGGCTGCATCTTGACTTACCATGGTGAGATTTCCGTCAAACACAGGCCTATACACAGTAGAAAAAATCCAAAATATTTTTTTTATAATAATTTTAGCAAGTGTTGTAAAAAGATGACTCACCTTGAGCGGTGGTTGGTTAAAAAATCTTTTATACAAAAATTTAATTTAATTAATTAAGTTCTTTTTTGATATTCGTTCTGTAATACGGGCCGAGAAATATGACATTATGGGATATGGCTTAGATTTAAAATGTCAATTGTCGATGTAGCTTGTGTAGTGTAGGTGTAAGAATGAACTTGTGTGTAACATTCCCTAGTTGTAAAATTAGTGCGGGCTAGTAAATGAGGGTTTTTATTTATTGATTAGCTGATAATGCGGTATTTTTTATGACATTTTGCTTCACCTGTTATTTTATGATCTGATATATTTTTATATCTGCGTTTTCATGACACCTAACTATGTATAAATCGAATGTATTTTTATCAGGAGCATATCAGTTACGTTTGATAGAGGGAAGAACAGCGGTTTTCCATACCATCCTCATTTACCTCTGCCATGCGCTGGATTTTTTAGATCATCATTTTCACGTTACCACCCACTGTTAAACAATGTTTTATTTAAATCTCAAATAAGACCTTTATATCTTATCTGATAGAAAATGAGGAATATGATTGTATGAGAAAACTGCTGTGCATCCCTCATTCCTTAAGCAGGAAAGCAGGTAAAACTTTGGTAAATTAAGGGCGGTTTATAAAATTTGTAATTGTGACAATTTGTAAGATTAAGATGCAGCGCAGACGACAGACAATCAGTGGCGCATTTTTTATTCTGTGGAAATAGAACCCCTCAAGTCTGCGCTGCACCTAAACAACTGCTGAAATATTAGTCACTAAAACTATATCGATCAAACAACCCGCCCTTACAAGCATTTTATGAGGTCCATTTGAGGAGAATAGCGTCACTTACGGCATCGCCAGACGACCTAACTGGCGCGGCCGTACCGTCATGCGCTGCGAGCATGGATATATTTATCGATTTATGTCTGCAAATCTGACATAACTATGAGAATGACATTTGATATCGATATAAAAACATGCTCGGAAGGATGATTTGGTTTGGTTCGCACGATGCGGTGCGGCGTTCACAACATACGACCGCACCGCTCGCCACAAGATCTTATATGTTTCGACACCAAACCAAGATCGATGGTTCAGCCGCACTACCACGAAAAACGAAACACGATTGTCCGATCATCGTTGTCAATCAATTAGCCAATAGAATTGTATAAAATTTACGTCTCGTCAGTTTTGCTGCAATTCTATTGGTTAATATTTTCGTATTAGACCCTCAGAGGCCCTACCACGAAAAATGAAACACGATAGTCTGATCATCGTTGTCAATCAATTAGCCAATAGAATTGTATAAAATTTACGTCTCGTCAGTTTTGCTGCAATTCTATTGGTTAATATTTGACAACGATGGTCGGACTATCGTGTATCGTTTTTCATAGTAGACCCTCAGGTTCGATCGTCTGGCGATGCCTTAGGTCTTCATCTGGCATTAGTAAGTTCTATATAAGATTTTATATATGTAATACGTAAATGTACCTTTAAGTACTAAATGCAGTTACTATTATAATAATATTAGGTAAATACCTGTTGCTCACATAGTATAATTATGTAGTTCATTGTAGGTACCTACAGTAGTACCCAACTGATATGGCTTACCGATGTACCTGCGCAGAAGATACATTTTTAAAGCGCGGGAAATGCTATTGGTCGGCAGCTGCCGCCATGTGTGTGGAGGGGCGTGACTTGCGAGTGAGACGGAACTAACAGCTGCAGTGTATTATGAACCTTATAGTAGTGATCTAAGGTTGATTGTAAGTTTTAAGCATTCTTTCGTTAATATTCGGGGCCATACTTTCTTTTCTGTGCGAACGAAGATTCACGACGCGCCTAGCCCATCACAGACGTAGCTATAATATATATTAATATGCCAAGCTATAATATACATTACAGTACAGTTTGGCGAAGTAACATAAATATATATTATAACTGGATGTGCGGTCACTCAATGATTAGTATTGAAAATATATCGTAATATGCCTTGCTATGATTTATATTAATATATATTTTAGCTACGTCTGTGATGGGCTTTATCAGTTGGGTAATACTGTACTTACCTATAACCATTACCTACAAAATAATTGGGATTTATTGTTATTTATGATTATAATAATAAATATATACTGTTTCATAATTCTAGTCAATCATTTTCTTCATAAACTAAATAAAAAATTGGTTTAACGGTTTAACATTTTTTATTGAAGTTTAACGTTTTAATTTCGTGGGAATAAGAAGACATCGAACATTATATTATTGCTTAAAGCACAGTTTTGTTTACAGTGGTAACTGATATATTAATAGGTTAATTTGATTGTCTTATAATTAATTATACAATAGTGTTTTAATTTCGAATAAAACTGAGGACGACATATTGATGAATCAGGTACGACAAGATCACTGTGACACTGAAACGAGAAACACAATATGAAAATATTAACAATATGGCACTAATTTATTGTGACACTACTCTTATAAAAGCTACGAAAATAAAAATATCTTAGCAAAGAAAATATAACATTGTGCATAAACTTAGTAGCCTCATTTTGCATTGTTTTGAGTTATACATCACCATTTACATTGTAGTCATGCTGTTAACATTGTTAACTAGGAGATTGCGGTCACCTGAAAACCTTTATTACACATGTTTTAATAGATTAATAGGATATGATACGTTTCCTACTGAAAGCGGAGAGGTATGTACCGATTAGTTTAACTACTTGTCAGTGGCACGTACACTTCTATCCAGTTTCTCCGGGGGTAACATAGATACTTGCTCGTGGTACCCCAGAATACAATAGGATATGCATGATTATGGAAGATTTTCCAAAGTCAAAGCCATTTATCCAAATTAAGGCCTAGGGCACTTATGAAGGTCAAAGATACTGAAGTTATAATAGTCCCCATCTGCTAATCATGGATTAGTATATCATGTTTTTTATGGGTATCACGAGCAAATCTTTCTGCTAGGGTTCTCCCAGGATTTATTATTCATTATCAAAATTTGTCCCAATGGAATTGCAACCTAATCACCTTCAAAATAAATCTCCAATCGGTAATTGCAAATGATTAAAATCATGTTATCTCCTAGGTGGACAATATAATCAATTAGAAAAATTAGAAGCCAATTCATGATACAGCTCCATAGAATAAAATTTGAAGGTGGAGTAAGAAGTGGCTTATATTAGAATAGTTAGGCCAATTTACATCGTAAAAATTGATACCACTTTAAATATGACTAGTGATGCTGAATAGTGAATAACATATTAAAATAACAGTAGTTTCAATGAATTGAATCTATATTTACAAGTTCAAGATTTAAAAATGCACAACCTTGAATGCTACTTATATCCAATACGGTTATTAATCATTAGTCGAGTAAGGACAATACATATATCCTCTTTGAGTATTATTAATTAAATTACTCGAGAACCTACTACTGTACCTTTACTTGGTACATTTCTCAGATCTATAACAGTTTATGAATTAATTATACCATTTTCCTTCCAAGCGCAACAAACCGCGCATATTAACATAAACCAAAAAATAATCAGTGTGAGTAATGAAGGAAAAAGTGCAAAAGTAAAGCCTTAGATAGTAGAAAAAAGGAGTATTAGCAGTGCTTATGCAAGCATTAAAATAATACCAAAGGAAGCCACACCTATAGGCTTAGCACAGTTATGAAGTCATTATAATTTACCTAACACGCCAGCCGTAGGTAGGTCTGTGTGTAGCAGCCCCACTGTGATGAGCATTACTCTGTCCATAATTCTTGTTTTGATTCGGGGGTTGGTTATAAGTCGGTTGGTAGCCTGACGATGGATAAGTTTGGGCATTAGAACTCCTCGAATTCGATGAATAATTAGGGTTCTCCTGGATCGGTCGCGTGTTGAAGAAATTGTTCAAGCCACCTCCGTTCTTGTTGAGATTGTTGAGAAGGTTACCGAAGATATCGGTGAGACCGGGCCCGCTGGCGCCGGGAGCGCCCGCGGCTCCGGCTCCGCCTCCAGCTCCGGCGGTCCCGCGACCACCGTTAGCGTATTTATTGATAGTATTAAAAATGCTGTCGAGAGTGCCTTTGTTACCCGAGCTGGGATTAGAACCGCCATAAGGATTACCTCCGTATGGGTTACTTCCTCCATTTGACCCTCCGTACGGGCTACTTCCTCCATTTGACCCTCCGTATGGGCTACTTCCTCCATTTGACCCTCCGTATGGACTACTTCCTCCGTATGGGCTATTTCCTCCATTTGACCCTCCATATGGGCTACTTCCTCCATTTGACCCTCCGTATGGACTACTTCCACCGTATGGGCTACTTCCTCCATTGGATCCTCCGTATGGGCTACTACCTCCGTAAGGGGAACCTCCACCGTGAGAGTTGCTTCCACCATATGCCGTGTTTCCTCCATAAGGCGAATTGCTACCAGCAGGGACTGCGGGCGGGTTGTAGTTAGGAGGGGAGTCGAAGTCTCGTGTAGGCGTTTGCGGTCTGGCGGGCATGGGCTGGGGAGCTGCTGGTACATTTGGTTCGGAGTGTGATCCTGAAAAATTTTACGTTTGATGGTGAAGTCGACACCCTTGAGTGCTAGGTAGAAAGCAATTTTATTCCTACTAGAATATGTAAAAAATAAATGGATATTAGATTAGATAATATCGAGTTATTTCAGGATTGAGGACGTTAGTCATATTTGGAGACGGAGAAATCAGATGAGTTTTGAAGACTTGTACAGTTAATACTATGAATTACCTTCGACTTTAGACTTCTTCTTGCAAGTAGGATATGTCCCACAATTCGAGGTATGACCAATCGAGCACGGATCCTCCGCTAGCACGCACACTTCGCTGTTCAAACATCCTATATCCTTACACGTACGTCCATATTCTGTGAATAAAGTTATCGTAGGTTAGTACATTTGAACCACAACACTGATAAATGATAACATAAGGTCAGTCAATTTAAGTCGTGAGAAAACCGTGTTCACTTTTAATTACGCAGTATATTGTGATATTAGCATTTGTTAGCATTCCACGTCCATCTTGAATGGAAGTCCTAAGAATTCTCCCTGATCAGATACTTATCAACAGATAATACAACGTCACAATCGTTTAATATAATTTTACTGGAATTGCGTGGGTAAAAACGTGTTTGAAGTGGAAAGAATTACTTCATAACATCGTATGAATATATTTTATTCCGCTGTGTCTACGAGAATTTCGCCCTTTTTATAACCCGAAAGGCGTGACCGGGTAAGGAATTTGCTTGTAAGGGAATAGGGATCATTTGCATATACAAGATTATATACTTAGATTGGGCCCACCGTCGTCTTCGAGAGTCAATTCAATATCACACGTAATAAAAGCCTACCGAACCGGAAAACTTTTTGCCATTGAATTATTTTCCACTACATAGGGTTCTATTCTTCAAACCGTAACACAACTATTGCGATATTTTTATTTATTTGCTCGAAGTTGCAGGCTACTTGGCAAGGAGATTAAATTTTAAGGTTATAAAATATGAAGCGACTTTGCAAATTAAGCTGTAAGAACAGTAGACAGCACAAATGGCGTCCTTGGCAAAATCTCTCATTTAATTCAGTGGCATCTAAATTAATAATAGTCCCAGGTTTTTAGATGTTAATCACTTTAGAATGGGACCGACTTGGATTGCAGTTAAACTGACTATAAATAAGTCAAAAGTTTAAGATCTGTGCCATCAATTTAACTCCTTTGAGAAGGGGAAAAGCCGAGGTGCGCGAGTGTAATAAAGCCGTCTCGCTGCCAGAGAAATAATGATGGATTTTAACGGTTGTTGTAAGGCTGGCATTCTGTTATTTACGCCATCATATTTCACTGAACAATTCACATAACAATACATTCACTGCAAGTTGTGCCCAAGAGAGACTAAAGCGCTTAGTAAAGCAGAATCACTTGCCAGTGTTTTTGAGTAATTTAAATTCAGTTTATTACTACTGATTTCCCTAAAGATCTTTATAGTACGAGAAAGGGAATAAAAGTTTAAGAGGAGCCTGAAAGTTATTCAAGTAAGTACGTGAGTAAAAGTTAACTCTTTATACCATGAAGAATTGAAGACGAAGAGTAGGTTTATAAAAACACTGACATAAAAGGTAAGTGGAATCTTATTTAAATATAATAAGTACATATCTAACTTAAAACGCATATAAGTTATAAGTAGGATGTAAGAAGGCATTTTAGCATCAGGTTGACAATTATCATAATTGGTACTAACGTCTAAATATGAAATAGCAAGTTCACGTATCTATAGTCTGGCAAACGAAAGTTGAGCCTGGCTGTAATTGAAACTCTTTACATGGCAACATTCTATTATCTGGTGGCACGGGAGTGCCCCCCGCCAAGACAGCCAAGCGAAGCGCAAGGGCACTACCTACCTTTTCTCGAAGCGCTTTGTCGTTTTTTTGAAGCCTCATAACTTGAGTTTGGATTATACCAAATAAACAAAATTCTCGGGATATGATGTCAATAGTAAACTTATTAAACATATTAAATTTCAATAACATAGCTCTTATACTTTAGATTTTATTGATACCTAAATACCTTTATTGTTGCCGCCAAGACTGCTATAGCTTGCACTGTCAAAAAGTTATCAGATCTCATCTAGAGCCAAGCTTATAACTCTACTTGCCCTTACTCTACAAGCCCTAACTTCACAAATTCTACACACCGTAGTCAAAATATGTGGCTTGGCCGTTTCACTACTACAAGAACTATTGTATAACAAAAAAGTTACAGTGAATACATTTTTCACCTTACTCTCATGTGACAGTAGCGAAACGGCCAAGCCACATATTTTGACTACGGTGCACAGTGTATTATAAACCCCGATTTTGTTGCATGCCCTTTTTATTACAAAAATCAAGAGTTTATATCATTTCAAGCCCTAGAGTAAAACTCCCGCATCGATACGACTTCTAGTTTTTGTATAAAAACATCTTAAAGTTGCCCTATATCGGGGTCACGGAAATCATACAAAAATTAATTAAAAAATAACTGGACTACTTAATTGAGTTTTGAATCGATATAATAATTAAACACATAATTATATACCTTCTGACAAGTTTTTGCTGTTGCACTGTGAATAGGTAACGAAATATTGGTGTTTTTGTCGTAATTTTTATATATTTTATTTCTCGAATTTAATGCCGTATTAGATAATGATTCCTATACCAGCTGATTGCGTGCATGTACCTTTATCGATAGTATTAAAATCACCATCTAATTCCGCGTTATTCAGGAGTTATCAGTTATTTCTCTTATATCCGTATTCATATCCGGATTTTTAGACCTAAGGTTGTCACTTCGTATAATATATGAATTAATATTTTTTTTTACTTTGTTGGCTGTAGTGTACGAAGTAGAAGTTATTTTAAACGAGGGTGTTACTCTGTTGCCGAGAAACAAAATTATTGAAAAATTACGTGACATTCTATCAATCTCCATTCAATCATATTTTTGGGTTGCTGAAAGAGACAAAAGTGACAATCTGTTAATAGTTTGATGCTCCAAGTGTCAAGTCTCCAATTATTCGTCAATTATCGCATTTTTCCGATTCTGGAAAGATTTTTCGCATGTCAACGCCTTGTCTGTTAGGTAGTTAGAGATAGCGAACCAATTATTCGAGAATTAAGGTGTTTGACTGTGTTAAAATAGGTTTTATAGCAGTTGAATATAAAGTTTATTTTAAACCTTAAATTAAGTACTTTTTTGCATGAAAAGCTATTCGGAAATAAAATAAACGCACTGATTGCATTTGCCAGGGTTATATTGGTTGATACAAATAAAATGGCTGGAACAACCAATATGACACTAGCTGTTTTGTAAGCTATAGTATACGATACCATTACCTGTTACCAGCAACAGCGATATACTTGCCGAAACCCTTAAAGGAACAAAATATGTTAAAGGTTGATGATACATCACCAGACGAACATGATGTCGAAAATTAGTTCATTTCTAGTGAAGACGATGTTATTTAGATAATAAGTACATTATAACAAAATATTTTAAAACCGAATAAAATATTAAAGATATCCGGATATGCGTAACTGACAACCCTAACGAAAATAAAAAAATATTGATAACTTCTGAATAACGCGGAATTAGATGGTGATTTGAATACTATCGATAAAGGTACATGCGCACAATCAGCTGGTATAGGAATCATCATCTAATACGGCATTAAATTCGAAAAATAAAATATATAAAAAATACGACAAAAACACCAATATTTCGTTACCTATTCACAGTGCAACAGCAAAAACTTGTCAGAAGGTATATTATTATGTGTATAATTATTATATTGATTCAAAACTCAAATAAGTAGTCCAGTTCTTTTTTAATTAATTAATTTATGATTTCCGTGACCCGGATATAGGGCAACTTTAAGATGTTTTTATGCAAAAACTAGAAGTCGTATCGATGCGGGAGTTTCACTCTAGGGCTTGAAATGATATAAACTCTTGTTTTATGTAATAAAACGGACATGCAACAAAATCGGGGTTTATAATACACTGTGCGGTGTAGAGTTTGTGAAGTTAGGGCTTGTAGAGTAAGGGCAAGTAGAGTTCTAAGCTTGGCTCTAGATGAGATCTGATAACTTTTTGACAGTGCAAGCTATATGTCTTGGCGGCAACATTTTACATAAAAATGTTTTTGGTGGTATTGTCATTTTCGTCACCCGGCATAAAAAGTGTCAACTAGTTTACCAGAACCAGTTTTGATACTAAGCCTTTATTCACAATGGGTTTATAGCTAAATGAGTGTTATAGTGTCCACCTTCTCATTCTTTCGATCACCTTTATGTTCTACAATATGCTAAAAGAACTTCTACGGTCGCTAATCACTGACACATCTATCCATATTGTTCTACGAATGTAAACAAAATATAGATTAGAAAAAAAAAACACAATTTTTGAATTTGAATATATCTAGTACGCTCAGTTTGGGATGAGATAACCGTTTGTGAGGAATATCCCAGGATATTTATTTAAAAGCAATAGGATATAACGATTTTATGTAAAACTCATTTACATGCAAATATTACTTAGGTAAATAATACATATTTATATATTTTTTTGTAAAGTATCAAAACAATTTATTCCTACTATACTTAGTGATACCACATATAGTTTTTTTTAAATTTGCCGCGTTTTTTCAGGTTCTACTTTCGTATGCCAGACTATAGTAAATGTTACTGTTCAATAATAAATAAGACCAAATTCGCAATGATATTTCAAGCTAAAAGCGGGGAATGTTATGGATTCCTTAAGTGACTAAGAAGGAACTTTCGACTCTGCAAGTGTTACTTTAGAGCCAATAAAAACAAATAAAAAGGGCATCATAAGGGCGGATCATAACTCATTGTTTTGTTACTTTCGCAGCGAGTTTATACGACCATTAGGTAATGGATTCGAGCAATATCTTACGTCAATCTGAGGGTTGGCGAACGTGCCCGTAGACTCTTGTGCTTACAGACGAAGATTGGATGAAAACAATAGACAAGACAAATAATATATAATATATCAATAAATGTACAATAGTCATATCTAAATGTATTATAGTCCGTGAGGTAAAGGTCATGTCGAATCTATTCGGCTATAATTTTGTAAAGGTTACGGCCTACCTTCATACTCGTATATCACATTCTTTCTAAATGTAACAATGCGTAATGTGTAATGTATGTAACAATGCGTAATTCTGTGCTATAAGGATTAATGTGTTGTCACTTAAACTACGTATTTAGTACAAACTCTTAAATATTTACTAGAGTAAAAACGTACACAGCGTATACAGGTCGTTGTTTTGGTCAGCGACGAGCGACTCAGGGTCGATTATACAAATGATACTGGTGCTAAAAAAAATATTATTTTTTTTTAATAATAAAAATAATTAAATTTTGAAAATCATGTAATACGCTAAAGTGTAGACATAATACTCAACGGGAGTACGAAGGAGTAGAGGGGTGGGGCGATGGCGGCTTGCGCCTAGCTCTAGTCTGTGCACGTGCCTAGTAACAATACTTTGCGGTAATTTTATTTCAAATTGAATAAGGTATTTCTCAACATATTTACAGTATTTAATGGAATTAAGTCCATTTTTGGGGATTATATATTTTGTACTACCGCTCCCAGGTCGCTTGTCGCTGACCAAAACAACACCCAGTATAGCTACAATTTCATACTAGCTATTAGCTTACAGAATATTATACAAATTCTGATATCGAAACAAAATATTAGTTAGTTCTTAGATATTATATATATAAAACTAGCAGACTCGGGGTCTTATTATAGATAACACAAGTCAATTAGAGATAGTTTCAGAGCAACTTACTTGAAAATCCGTCAGCATAGTACACCACGGCGAATATTACCAACGCTGTCCGCCAATCCATCATCAATCTACAATGGTAAAACATTATTATTATTTTTAATGACACCAAAATTATGTTATCTTATTTATCAGTAGTCATTATTGCGCATTAGATGATCATTTAAAAAAGAATAACAAACTTAATGTGACCTTTGACTGTCAGTATAGCAGAATTCTTGAAAGAAGCAGTTAGCAATCTACTGAATGATGAAATGTTTGTATGCATAGTGGTTATAGAGCTCACAAAAAACATAAAGAAAGAAGTGATAAGAAATTTGATTCAATTTGCACAGGCTCAAAAGGTGCCAGACCTTATCGATCACTAAGGGAACAAACAAAGATCTCTTGAAAACGTCGTGAGCGTAAACAAAACATTTCATTAAGTTGGCTGATGAATGCTCTAACAGTCTTAACTGGTAGTGGTAACATTGTGGAAAGAGTGTGAAGTGTGCACAAGATGAAATAGCTAGCCGACACGTGTATTTCAACGCTGCACACGTCTGTCCGACAGCTTTGCTGAAACTTTATGACACCTAGCTACATTCCCCGAGCAATTTCGCCCGAAACTGTTTCGTATAACCTCGTTACCAACTACTGCGCTACCACTATGTAAGTAAACGTTTTGCGGATATGACACAAGTTGTTTCTCTTTATTGAAAACGCGAGACGCGACTAGATGTTTGTTCATGCACTTCCCAGTCCAATCATCGTGTTTGTCTTACATTTCTGTTATGTTTTGAACATAGGTATATGTTTAAGTTATAGATCTCTATCAAATACGAAATTTTAATATTGATTGTTACATTTTCAATTGCTTTCTTAAGATTTCAGAGCAAACCAAATTTTCATCCTCATGTTTATAGTTACAATATCCAATCTGGTTCTATTTCGGCCACAATAACAGTTTAAAAATATACCACATCGCAATATTCGCAATCGAGCAAAATACAGAGAGGACGTGCTTGTAGGCGGTCAATTTCAGCTGATCATCCAACAACGTCACACAATAGCATAAATGCCAGAGCAATCAAATGATGTGATTGAACCATTCAGTCTGATTGTCCGGGAACCAGATAGAACTAAGTATTTGCTACGTTTTCCGTTGAAGGCTATAGGGAACTAAAGCGTAGAAAAATAAACAAAATAATTAATTTACGAAAGGAAAGCTATCTCTAACTTCATAAACTTCCGAATCAATGGAATGCTGATCTAATTTTAGCACACACACATATTCACGAATGGAAAACGTTTTTTTTACAAAAGCCAGCAGCGGTCGAAATGAACTTAAATCCGTGAGCGAAGTGATAGTTGAGCCGTAGGGTGAATCCCAATGTCACAGGTCAATGAAGGTCGTGGCAGTCAGGGGTCGGGCCAGTCACGCAACTGGAAGTTCAGTTTACCTCACGAAACTACCGGCCGAACGCTACACGGTGGAATCTATTATGTCGAACCAATTTCCTTTCAAGCTGCTTTTATTCTTCACTGGCCATAGGTCTAAATAGGATATATTAACATAAATCGTTTAGATACCTATAAAAATGAGACTCCTTTAGCATTTTTTGAGATAATAATAACAGTATGGTAATATTATGGTATCTTGCAAATGTTCCTTTATTCTTTAGCTTTGTCTATGGAATTGGTCGGCACTGGCTGGTATTATGATGCACATTGCGGTAAGATTAAGGTTGTATGCTCCCTATATTTCAACATTTTTACTGATAACCTTATCCCCTTACCGACACCACTATAGGGTAGTAATAATCGGCGAGTGGTGTATAAAGTGGAAGTTAAAAGGCTCCCTAGCGTGATATTATACATGCCATAGAACAGAAATTGGATAGCGATACGAGAGATATATTGCCCGACATAAAGCCGCGCTCGGTAACTTTCTACCCATTTCCGGCAGCCCACTTGTGAATCGTATTTCGGAATCCTTTTTATCTTTTTGCGGGTGCGGTGCGGCGGCGGAACGCGAAGTGACAGCGGCACCAAGCCACTTCGCAGCTCATATATCACTTGAGCCTGTAACGGCGGTGTTAACGGCCCGCCTGTCACCTCCGCATTTCAGCCGTCCACCACCTCATACTGACTATTATCTATTTAATGGCTTTCTAATCCTTGACGTCACTTTCAGATTATTAACGCATCGAAAAAGTCAGAGCTATCTTCACATAAGTATTTTTTCTGGTAGAACAATCTTCAGTAAGGTATAGAGTTCAAGTCAATAGCAATAGACATCACTATAACGAAATTTACTTCACTGTAGAACAAAGAAGGTGAAAAGGTTGTACTTAATCTAAGCCAAGACAGGGCGAACGTGACGACATGCTGGTGTCAAACGCTGTAGGATACGCGAGAACAAGAGAACGCAAAAGAGTTCGTTGTTGGTAGGAATATTTGGCACGTTTGAATTCCAAATGCGATGCATCGTAACCGGCGGCAGTCGGCTTCCACTCCACAAATTCACGGATTGCACGCGAGGATGCGACGGGTATAAAGTAAGGGTGTCGCGTACCGGGATTTATATCGGCGGAAATCTCCGGTGTTCACACTTCATGCCCGTGGGACGGCGACGCCAGATAAAAATGTTCACAAGCTGGAATCGCGTGTGGTTTGCGCAGATTTTCTATAAGCTTACTCTGCACCTACGGCATATCGCCTTACCAGCACAGATTTAAAGCTTACAGAACTAGTAGTCTTAGATGTGCACTAAGCATATGTACTTACTGTATTATCACACGAAAAACACTCAGTAGGTTATTGGAAAGTATGTGAAAATGAATAACAAGATTCACTCTTAATTTTAGGTGAATACGACGAATATGAACTAATAAAACACAAACACTTTACAGATGTACCTAAAGAATCAATTAGACGCAACTTACATGAACAAAAAATATTATTTAGCACCAATTCGGAAGGACGATCCAAGCACGAGCAAGTTATTATTTATAGTACACCGTAGTATGATAATTGCGGAACATAAATGGCTACTGAGACGTTCACCAGTAGTGGCTTATGCTGCCGAAGTTCTGATAAGGCTGGGTAATTTGTAAATGAGATCATTCATAATAAGTCATCGTTCGTAAATGGCATACCGTTAAATAAAGTAAACACACAGTGACTAGGTATACATACTGCTATGTTTACCGCATGATACGGAGAAATCCATGAATTTTGTTCATGGAAGTAAGGAATAGACTCAAAAACTATACTTTAATAAATTCAAATTGCTATTTTAATACGTCGGAATATTTGCAAAATTCTTTGAAATTATATGCCCACTAAAGGAAAAAAGATATTCAACTAAACACAAAAACCAGATCACGGCGCTAAAAGTGTTTAGCGATACTGCAATTAGGCAATAAAATTAAGTGAAGGCTTTTATACTTAGTTCTTATACGCACTTGTTTAACCCATATATGCCCAGAACTTTTTTTGAGTTGAATTTTGCCGATTTTCAACTATGTTGGTAATAAATGATTATAAATAAGGGCTATAATAGTAATTTGTGGTTTTCAGTTCGGGAAGTAGGTTTTTTTCAGTGGGTCGATAACGACCCCATGGGCACATATAGTCATACGCCAGTATGGAGTAAGGTGCATCAAAATAAAAATGTTTATACGCAAATTAGTCTTTATTATTACGTTCAACAATAAAATAGGAGCTATTAAGTAATTAAATTAGACATTCAAGGGACAAAAAGCAGAATGAAATGCTTCAAAGCATTTGTCATTCAAACTGACATTACATTTGCAACACTTTTGAAGCGTTTTGTTTTTACACAGCCCACATCTGTTTACCAACACTTACCACTTTCTTTGGTAAGTGTTTTTTTTATTACACTGAGGTGGCAAACAAGCATACGGCCCGCCTGATGGTAAGCAGTTACCGTAGCCTATGGACGCTTGCAACACCAGGGGTACTCGGCACTCGCGCGTTGCCGACCCTGAAGAAACCTCTTCACACCCTTTTTGAAGAACGCCATGCTGTATTCCATTGGGAAAACGACGGCGGGGAGCTCAGAGAGAGTACAGTTCGTCGGTGACCACTCGTTTTTTTGGGCCCGTAAGTCTCGAATCTGATATTGGAGACGTTGCGCTGTCTTGTTCGACTTGAAGATGGGCCAGCAGGCTTATTGAGGGCCCTGGTAGACTGTACTATCGAAGAAGAATGTCCATCACGTTCAGCGGTTATCGTTTGTGTTTCAACTATTCCACCAGTTGACTGTAAAACAGGATGATTACGTTGTGTGTGACCGGCGGAACTGGAGCCGGTTGCCGTAGAAATTGGTTCAGAAATTCGTAAATTAGGAACGACTTCTTAGACGGAAGATTCATCCATGGCTGTGTCGTCATTTATATCTTCAGCGCAGTGCATTCTTTGCATTGCTACTACTACTACTAGTACTGTAGTAGTAGTAGTACCTACCTACTAGTAATAGATGTCGGTTCAACCGATTTATATTGTCACAATCCTCCACACCTGTGTCGCCCTGTGATAATATGGTACCACCACAAGGCGGATTTATGTGTGTATCGACACCCAGGATATCTTCCTCGTCATCAAATGCCTCCAGGGCGTAAGCTATTTCATTAGTATACAGTAAAAGCCGGAACATAAAATAAAAAAAATTAGAACGTAAAGCATGATATATGCCCACAGGGTCGTTATCGACCCACAATAATTCAATTGATTGCAAATCAAAAAATATAAAAGATATACCAAAAAGAGTATCTTTATCTCTAAAATACATATTTCATTTACTAAAAAAATAATACTTTTCATAAAAATAACAAAATACAAAAAAAATACTTACAGTTATGTGCACTCGGTCGCAATTTTTTTTCAAATATAAACAATTATGAATTTGGAATCCTAGTTGTCAATTTAATTATTATAGATTATCTATAAACCTATACTGTGTTTCAAAAAAGGTCTTCAGACTATCAAAATATGGTACTATAATCTTAATTAATGCAACAGGTCGCGGTCAGTGTGCATTAGAAGTCATGAAGGAATTTTTGGTCGTTATCGATAAAGTTCATCGGTTATCGATTGTATTCTATTATTGGTCATATCTATTATGCTTAGAATTATGGCAATTACCGTCAAAACTTTGGCCATTTAAGCATGTAACAAATGAGTGAATATTCGATAAACCGGGCCAAATTATCGAATGGAATATAGAAGTTATAGAATTTCAGCCGAGGGCGTGAGAGAATTGGAACATAAATCATGAACAAGGCGGAAGAGACGTCCAAACAAACGTATTTAGAAAATTGTGAATTACAGATATTTTCTCCAGTACCTACTATAGATAATGCACAGCTCTTTCTATTGGTTGGATTAGGGCCAACAATGGATATCGAGTGCTGAGCGACGGCATAATTTACACATCATTCCATAAAACGTTTTATACAGGAGAATTTTTGGGTCAATTTTATATCTAGAATAGTTCGAAGATACGAAAGATTCAAAACGAAAAATAATAATTTCGCATTACGTGCATAAATACAGGTCGTTGTTTTGGTCAGCGACGAGCGACTCAGGGTCAATAATACAAATGATACTGGTGCTAAAAAAATACTTTTTTTTTTAATAATAAAAATAAAAAAAATTAAAATTTTGAAAATCATGTTATAAGCTAAAGTGTAGACATAATACTCAACGGGAGTACGAGGGAGTAAAGGCGTAAGGCCATGGCAGCTTGCGCCTAGCTCTAGTCTGTGCACCTGCCTAGTAACCATACTTTGCAGTTATTTTATTTCAAATTGAATAAGGTATTTCTCAACATATTTACACTATTTAATGGAATTAAGTCCATTTTTGGGGAATATATATTTTGTACTAACGCTCCTGGGTCGCTTGTCGCCGACCAAAACAACACCCTGTATTACGTTATGTTAGCTTACATTGGATGTATTTTCTTTGAAGGTGTTTCTTTGTGGACCCTGTCCAGAGAGAACGAATTCGCCGCGATTCTCTCGCGTGAATGCATTACGCGCGTCGGGCTAGGTATTGGTCACCAAATACATTACGTCCAAGCATCGCGCGATTAAATATACGCCGAAATGATTCGCCGCGATTTCGCCCCTTCTGGACAGGCACTTACTTAATGTCAACAACGAGAATATCAATAAAGAAAAATGTTAAGAAACAATAAATTTTCACCATAATTTACTAGCTCCGAACCGGTGGGTAACTTCAGTAAATGTGACCTTCATAAGTGCCCTTCTCGGGGCTAAACCGAATAAAATTGTGTATTGCAAGCGTCCATATGGCTACGGTAACCGCTTACAATCAGGCGGGCCGTATGCTTGCTTGCCGACTTGGTCGTATAAAAAAAAGGGAACTTTGCGCATAATTTTAAGTTTTTAGTTACTGTTTGAGCTGTGCGTTGATACGCGACCCAGTCAATCAATTTCTCCTTTCGCAGATAGATATTTTTATTATCAAATTACTTGATATTTACAATTTCGTATTATTATGTAAAAATCGCCAGCAAGGCTTAATCAGACTGAATCTACGTATTTGTTTACGTAATGGTTTACGTATTTACTTTTAATAGAGGTGCAATTTTTTTTCCTGTAGTTATCGTGAGAATAACCGGTTGTTTGTGGAACACGGATGATGTAGACGTAAATATCCTTGAGATCGGTCATTACGAACATAAAACTCGATTGCTAGTCCGACGATACACGTTTGAATTCGTTTTGATACCTATTTTGCCACAAATTCCTAGTATAGGTATTTACATCTGCAACAAAGATCCAGATGGAGGAGACATATCTGATCAAGTTTCTATCTATGTAGGTAGGTAAGCATCAGTAATCTAGGTAAATAGGTAATATCGTATAGGTGTAATGCTAGAAATAAAGCAATTAGACATATGTTATCCTTATCCAGTCATACTAGAGATCACCAGAGAACCTGGTAGAGATCACTTTTAGTGATAAGGCAGCCCTTTGTCTTCACTATTATTTTATATTCTGTTTGTAATTATTTTTTTAATTAAGTATATAGAGTCTGACCAACGAAAGCTGTCCAAGAAACAACGGCGGGAATTTGAAAAAATCTAGTGCTTACAACGCTGACTATACACTGGTTAAACGGAGTTGATACTATTTAATATTCTATCATATTATGCGATATTTACATCAGCATTTCAGATTTATATACTAAGAAATAATAAGGTTATTAATAGTTACCAGTTTAAACATACAATTAATTCGTGGACAGCTTTCGTTGGCCTAACTCTACCTCCTAATCGAAGTATAAGAACCTAGGTACTATACCTTAAATGTAATGTTATTGTATGTTATTCTTACATTCAATGTAATGTTATTGTAATTTAATGTAAAAAGTAAGTAATAATGCTAAGTTGTACCCAAATAAAAATTTGTGTATATTCCCTAATGTTCCAGGGATAGAATAATCGTGTTGACATTTGTTGAGAAGAGGGCAAAAAACAACATTCGTCGTGACCTTTTGTCTTTTATATGATCCGTTCCATTAGGTAGGTACTACGTAGATAGATAGGTTCACAAAAATGTAAGAGCGATCGTAATCAAATTGTCGATTCCTGAAACAAATGTAAGCCCTACTTACCTACATAGCTACTATTTACACTCTACGGTTGTACTGTAATAGACCGAGATCCTAGGGCCGCCAGACATTACTTATTATCATCTGACGTCTACCCATTATTCTATGGATCAAAAATGCCAATTGTCGTTTTACCAATTCTGACCCCGATAGTAAAAAATACGCATCTAACAAAAAGTAAAAACGCAGAAACGAAACTTTTCTCTTTCTTTTTTTTCTTAATGTGAAAGCAGTTTTTTATTAGCGCTTTAGACGCAAATACTTATTTACGTCTTATTAACTTCCTCCTAAAAATAATAAATGCGACTTTTTAATTAAGTTTTACATAAATTCGTCAATCGGGTGTAAAAAAATTAACAGAAGCGCCCTATTTTGTTGTGCTAAAACCACACTGGAGGAAGTTAGAAAAATATTAAAAGTACAGGCAGATGCGCCTTTTTTTCTAATTCCGGCGATGTACATAACTCAAATCCGGAAAAAAAAATATATTTGTCTTTTACTATCGGGGGCAGAATTAGGCAATACCTACTAGTTGTCTTTTGAAACAAAAAGAAAAAATCCCGCCCCGCATCCGGCGAACCATCAAGAGGGCCAAATGTATGGTGTTACATGTATACTATGTCATGAAAAAAGAATTTTCATTGCATCAATGGGGAGAAAGGGAATAAGTTTTAATAATTGTATTCTATTCACACTATCCCCATCAATAGAGATAGAGCAATGGGGATATCGGAAACAATTTTAATTATTTTTTTCAATTGCCACTATCTCGCTTTATGGGGATGCAATTACACAATTTTTGTGATTTATTTTTGCCTACACATTTAATTATAATAAATTATATCTAAGGCTTTATAAGCCGGTTGACAAGTGCGTTGCATTAAGTCAATAGAAGCATGTCCATAACAATAAAATATGAGAAATAATTTTAGAATGATTCATGTAAAGTTTTTGTGCCGTTTTGGCTTTTAACTGCATTATTAAATAAAATAATAAAATTAAATAATTTATAAATAAATGAGAAGGGCAAACCACTGATAGGCAGATGTTATCCACAAGATTCAGAAAGAGACCCAACGTTGGGAATACTTTTTTTGCATGTGACGCGATTGTATACAAAGTTTCCGAGAAAAAATGATGCTACAATTTTACGATCGATCTGACTGCAATCCTGCAACATATTTGCTATAAAATAAAGTATAAACTTCCTTTATTGCTCCACTTGTACAGCAATCGTTTGTAGTAACATTTTAGTTAAAATATAGCAAGAGCTCTGAACATTTTGGTAAAATGTGACTTATAACCATTTGACTCTACAGTACAGTGATATTAGCAAGCTGACGTTGGCAAAATGCCATAATTGTACCGGCGGCGGGAACTGGGTCTCTAGTAGACCAGAAAGGAAGTGTTCCTTCAACAAACTACACTTTATATGAACCGGAATGCACCATGCATGAAACACAGCTTCGAATAAACGTCATAATTTAGATTTACAAGCCCGTTGGTTATAATCGGTGACCCGTGAGGGTCTGAATATGTGAAAAATAATTAGGTAGGTATACATAAATAATTTCCAGCTATTTGTATATACCATTATATTCCAATACAGGCCACAAAATATCACCTGATGGTTTTTTAGTTCCTATGTAAAATATTATAATAATCTAATACTAGACCAAAAACGTTTTCTGTTTTTGTAGATCTTGAGTCATGTAGCATAAGTATATATAACAGTAGGTAGCAGGATATATTAATTCAACACCAGTTGATACTGATATCTTAACACAAGACATCCTAGTTTAAATTGTCAGTAATCTTGATGACAAAATTCTAGACATTATATTCTATGCATATAGCATGAAAAAATTGAATAATCCATCGTTTAAACTACATTGAACAATAACATAATGCTGTGAATATTTTAAATGTGCCAGATTTGATATTTGTTAATAGATGTGGAATATTCATATTATGATCCTGAATTATGAGTTATACTATACATACATCATATTTTTTACCCGGGTAAACAATAGGTCCTTTGGAACCATGGTGAAATTCCAGAGTTGCAGCCAGTTAATATATAATTATGTGTATAATTTGTTTTGAGAGTGCCTTTTTGAGAATTAATTAAATACACTATTCTATATGTGCTATACAGATATTCACGGGCCAGTTGGCGCAGTTGGTTAAGGGTCACCTTACGCCCCGCAGGTCGTGGGTTCGATTCCCATACAGGACATGCATTTGAGTGCATGAAAATGTCTGTATGTCCTGATTCTGGGTGTAATTATGTATATCAAGTATGTATTTACAAACAAAAAGTAGTATATGTATTAAATCAGTTATCTGGTTTCCATAGTACAAGCTCTGCTTAGTTTGGGATCAGATGACCGTGTGTGAGGAATGTCACAGGATATTTATTTATAGATATTTACATCCAGACTATAAAAAAACAGACATGTTCATGCACACAAATGTTTATCATGGATGTGAATCAAACCCAAAACCAAACAAAGTTAGGTGTGCCATAAATAGTGACTGATTCAAATTAAGAAGATAAATTAGGTATTAGAATTCTAAGGGTATTAGTACACTTCTTAAACACACCTTAAACTACTGCGAAAAAGGGTGTAATTTCACTTATTTTATGTTAGGGTATGAAGTTTCTTTATTCCTGACACAATTTTTTTATTTGTATAGTTTGTGAATGAATAAGGTATTACTTAGTACAATAAATCATATGTTACTTATTGGGTGTTAGATGTTTTATCTCCATCACCTACTTCACCCATTGACACTGACACCGGTCTAAACTTCACTTGGTAAACTGAATAATGGCTTTGACTTTGACCCTGCCATGATTCTATTCTATTACACCATTGCCCATTAGATGGGCAGATTATTAACTATTCTTTTCATTGGTTAAGCTTGCTTTAACCCGTTGGTTCTCGCGAGGGATGCGCATCCTATTATAACAATTGATGTCATTGTTATATTTTTAACCCCGAGCCAAGCAATTAATACTGTGGATAGAGGTAAAAAAATTTACAATGAAATCAATTGTTATTATAGGATGCTCGTCCCTCGCGAGAATCAACAGTTTACCAACTTTAACCCACAATACATCTCAATAATAATGAAGCCAATGTCACAACAAGGCTACCATCTAAGATATTGGCCCAGCACATGTGGTTTAAAGGGATTTAACAATACAGGCAATCCTAAAACAGTGATTTAGTCTTAGTATTTTAAGTGTTTATATTTACCTAAGTATATATTTACTATTTCTTTGTATTTAGAAGTGCTTGTATATTGATAGTAATGAATTATAGGCTAATAGATACTATAACTATAAGGTTTCACACCTAACTGTGTTGGTCAAGGATGACTCGAACAGGAACTAAAGTTGTGAGCCTGTTGAGGTCACACAAATTGTTTTTTTTTTTAATTTGCTTTAACTCAATCAAATTAGTAGTAATTACATATAAATCTAACTGTTATATGTAATTATATTTCCACAAATAAAGATAGGATAATTTCATGTGAATAATTACTCATAATGTTATTGTTATCTTTTTCCTTGTTTGTTAATTCATTTAATCGCGGTGTTTTAAATCGGTTTTATGACTAATTTAATTTCACATACCTTTTAGATTGAATGATGACACTGAGGCCTTTTCTATGGTATAAAAATAACTAAATCAATTTCAACAGTTAATAAACCTTGCAAGGTCGAATTGAACGTATCAAGCAAGCAATGTTTTTCACTTTTTCATCCAGCCAGTCGGTCCAGTTGTCAGTCAGACAAGTCAAGTCAAACTTGCCCTGCCCCTCTCCGTTGATAGTTATTGCCAGCACATGACAGCGAGATGGGAAATAACATTATACCTTAATACAAAAGAGATGAAAGATTAACAATGCTTCAAATACCTATGTAAAGTTTATATGGAACACAATGTATGTCAAAGATTTGAGATGACGTTTCTGATGACAGATATGAGAGCGTTTGAAACTCTCAATAATGTCTTTTGTCTGTCTATCAAAATAACTCGCATGTGTTGTTGTCTAAAATAATGAATTAGATTACCTAGAAGATAATCGAATCGAATCAAAAATTCATATAATAGTGAGTAATCAGTGAGAACAAAATATAAGAAATTATTATGAGAAATATTTTAACACTCACGCGTATAATATTTTTTGTAACTTTCAGAAAATGACAAAATTCAGTGTAACTGCCTGACATTCTTCTTCTTCTTATTTTTAAGTTTGGCAACCAAGCCCAAATTAGGGCTAATTTCTGCCAGTGTCGAGTTATATTATAGTTTCCCGTCACGATAAATCACTTTCACATATGGTCCACAATCAGTTACCGTCCATAAAAGTCATTGTTAGAGGTTGAATGTTCTCTATGGTTTTTGTATTGTCAAATAAAAAACATGTATGTCAATTTAAAATATATTAGCTGTCTAAAAAGGAAAAATGAATTGGTTTTAATTTTCACGGATAAAATTCCTCACAACATGGTAGCAGAGCGTTTAGGATTATAAGATCGATATTATTATTATAAAATACGATACAGTGTTTAATAGTGAATATGGCAACCAAACCAGATATCACGAGATTTAACATTGGAAACCTAGATGGCACCAATTGGTTGGTATGGAAGTATAAAATATCTATGTTACTGAAGGGAATCCCAAAAGCCATAGATCTATTAGAAGGTAGATATGAAAAAGCTTTAAGTACAGATACAGATGACAAAACTGCTTTAGAAAAGTTTCAAGAACTAGATAGCACGATACTTATCATTCTAACGAGCAACATGAAAGACGAAATCGTACAAAGAGTAATGCGTTTTGAATCATCAAAACAAGTATGGGAAGAACTTAAAAGACTGTTTGATGGAGATAGTGAAGATCTAATTTATGACAATTGTCTAAAGTTTTTTGAGTACAAGAAGCAACTGGATGACAATATGGCTATACATCTTTCAAAGCTAAAGAATATTTGGTTCAAACTGAACAAAGAAATTATGAAGCTAGAAGGAAACAATGAGTTACCAGAGGTACTACTGATATGTAAGATTTTAGATACTTTACCAGAGGACTACCTTACTTTCAAATCTAGTTGGCTACTTATGAGTAAAAAGGAGAGGACTATAGAGAGACTAACCTCACAACTCTGTGCCTTTGAAAGAAACTTAGATACACAGGCTTCTACGTCTACAAGTGTGAGTAACCAAGTTCTTACAGTAAATTTTTTTCCAAAGAAAGTAAACAAGGCTTACAATAAAAAGATTAAGTGCAATTATTGTGGTCAAGAAGGACACAAGGTAAGAAAATGCTCTAAGTGGTTGAATGATGGTCGACCTCCCAAGCCAAACACAGATACAAATAATGTAAATAGTACAGTCCTAATGAAAGTTGATAGATGCTTATACCCTGACAAAGATAATTGGTATCTGGACAGTGGAGCCACAAGCCACGTCACATTCAGGAGAGATTTATTTCATACGTTTGAAGTTTTTAGCTCAAAGAATACCGTAATGACAGCAAATGGTGAAAAAGTGGAAGCAACTGGCAAAGGAAGTATAAAGTTAGAGGCCATGGTTGGAGATCATAAAGAAATGATAACCTTATGCGATGTGTGGTGTGTACCAACACTGCAGAAAAATTTATTCTCATTATTAGCAGCGCAGGATAGATTACCGCAAAGTTTATTCGAATCTGAACCTGAGTTCTGTAGATTGAAATCTAAAGGTCAAGTCAAAGTTACAGGCATTCGAAAGAAAAGAGGAGGGCTATTTAAACTTAATGTGAAGAATGTAATGCCACCAATTCTAGTCGAAATTAATGCACTGACACGCCAGGATTTATTACAGATTTATCATGAGAGACTTGTACACCAAAGCAAAACACATGTAAAGAAGCTAATTGAAAGGGAATTGAAGATTAAGGTACCGAATAATACACAGGAATGTTGCGAAGGTTGTAGCTTTGGAAAAATGAAAAGGCGATCTTTCGGAACCAGAGACAGAGCAAAAATACCTGGCGAGATCATACATTCAGACGTGTGTGGACCTTTTCCATTTTCTTACAAAGGATATCGCTATTTCGTTCTATTTAAAGATGATTTCAGCAAATACCGCTATGTATACTTCATGAAACAGAAGTCTGAAGTCCATTCAAAGCTTCAACTGATGCTAGAAGAAAGCAAGGTAGCTGGTCATGTTGTAAAAGAACTATTAAGCGACAATGGTGGAGAGTTCGATAACGAGAAAACTCGAACAATACTACAAAGGTATGGCATCAAGCATAGATTGATTATGCCATATACCCCACAGCAAAATGGCTGTAGTGAACGAGAGAATAGAACGCTTGTCGAAGCCGCACGTGCCATGATGTACGCGCACGAAGAGTTGCCTATTGCCTGTTGGGCAGAACTTATAAATACCGCAGCGTATGTGCTGAATCGTACAGGACCCACTCCTATTGATGGTAAATCACCATACGAATTATGGTTTAACAAGAAACCAAAGATAAGTCATTTAAGAATCATTGGAAGTCCTTGTTACGCCCATGTACCCAAGCAAAAGCGTACGAAATTGGACAAGAAAGCAGAAAAATGTTTATTGATCGGTTATGATAATGATGACGGGTATCGTCTTCTGAATGGAAATTTACTGGTACGATCAAGAGACGTAATATTTCAAGAGTCAGCAATCGGCAGATCTGACACGGAATTGAATATTGGATCAAAATCTGTTGAGGAAAACTCTGAGATGGAAATAAGTCTACGATTACCAACGAATCTTTTTGCAAGGGAGGAGAATGATCGAACGATTCCTGATGTAAGGGAGGAAGTAGGTGAAAGTACAGATACATTTCAAGAGTGTATACCTCCTGAATCGTTTGAAGATACACCTGATACAGAGAAAAGTAACGGAATCCCAGAATTATCTTCGGAAACTCAAGATGAGCATGATGAAACTGATGATGTGGACAATGATTTAACAGATCAAACATTACCAGAACACTTGGAAGTGATAAACGATGAGATTTTGCCAGATAGAGAAATAGAGAATGAAGGACGAATAACTCTTCGAGACAGATCAAAGCTAAGACCACCTGCAAGACTTGGTGACTATGTAATGATATCAGTAGATAGTAGAACTGAAAATGATGAACCTACAACATATACTGACGTACTTAAGAGTCAAGACAAGGAGCATTGGCTAAAAGCAATGAAAAGTGAAATTAAGTCTTTAGAAGAAAATAAAACCTGGTCTCTAGTTGATCTACCCAAGGATCGCAAAGCTATCTCGTGCAAATGGATCTATAAAATCAAAACGAACGCTGATGGTACAATCGACAAATACAAAGCAAGGCTTGTTGCTCGAGGTTTTTCCCAACAACCCGGAGTTGACTTTGACGAAACGTTTAGTCCTGTTGCAAAAATGACGACAATCAGGTCGATCATAAGCGTTGCTGCAAACGAAGGTTTATCTCTGACTCAATTTGATGTCACAACTGCCTTTCTAAATGGATCTATCGATGAAGAGATATACATGAAACAGCCAGAAGGTATCAATGACGGAACTAAACGAGTTTGCAAGTTAAAGAGAAGTCTATACGGACTTAAGCAAGCACCAAGATGTTGGAATAAGTGCATCGTGGATTACTTGAAGACCATAGGCTTTCAACAAAGTCAAACTGATCCTTGCTTATTCATTCGAAAGCGATTGCAGAATAAGATCATATTGGCATTATATGTCGATGATGGACTCGTAGCTGCAACAAAACAGAAGGATGCAGACAAGTTTATGGCAGAACTTAAACGAAGGTTTAAGATAACCGTAAAGCCTGCAGACTACTATCTAGGTTTGCAACTACTGTATAAAGATGATGGCTCCATAAGTTTAACGCAGAAACATTATACTGAAAAGGTTTTAGCTAGATTTGGGATGAGCAGTTGTAAATCAGTAACTACACCTATAATCAGAGATGCATCACTAGGACAGTCTGAAATAGAGGGAATAGACGAGAAGTCATACCCTTATAGACAAGCTGTTGGTGCCTTAGCTTATCTCATGGTAGGAACACGACCTGATATTGCATACGCAGTCGGCGTTGTTTCCAGAAACCTAGAAAATCCTTCAAAAGAAGATGTATTAAAGGTAAAGCGAATAATGCGCTATCTACAAGGTACATCAAGCTATGGAATAACGTACAAAAAAGGATTACAAGTCTGGAATACTAGAAAGTTTTAGTGACTCCGATCACGCAGGAGACGTCAAGGACGGTCGCTCGACTAGTGGCATCCTTTGTTTATATGCTGGCGGACCTATCACCTGGGCAAGTCGTAAACAATCATCAGTTGCTATTTCTTCGACCGAAGCTGAAATAGTGGCAGCAAGCGAAACAGCACGAGAAATAGTATGGTTGCAAAGACTATTTAATGAAATTTCTCCTCTGAAGAATGTTCCCATACTGCAAATTGATAATGACGCCGCTGTGAAATTGGCTCAAAATCCTGAATTGCACAGAAGAACAAAGCACATTGCAATCAGACACTTCTATGTGAGAGAACTAGTTGCAGATGGAAGACTTAAGGTTCAGCACGTTGGTACACAACTTCAAAGTGCTGATTTCTTAACAAAGGCTCTTAGCAGGCCATCTATGATAACAATATTGAACCGAATTGGGTTACATTGTTTGTTAAATTAGTATTTGTTATTTTTATAATAGACTATACAAAAAGGGAGGATGTTAGAGGTTGAATGTTCTCTATGGTTTTTGTATTGTCAAATAAAAAACATGTATGTCAATTTAAAATATATTAGCTGTCTAAAAAGGAAAAATGAATTGGTTTTAATTTTCACGGATAAAATTCCTCACAACAGTCATGTTTTACTACAATGGTGGTCATTGTACTAAAACTCTTCACAGACTTTTTGAGACAACTTGAGAAGTTACGATACACATAATTCATTTCATTTCACTTCACTGGTGCACATGGATGTTCTTTATTGGGTAAAATACCACCGAAAATATACAATAAAACTCAAAATACACGAATTTATAAAATAAAAACGAAAATGCAACATCACTCTGCAAGTTCCCGCCAAAAAGTCCTGCCTGACATTCATTCAATAATAGGGATGTACCTGGGGTACTTTTAAGTCAATTATCCAGTATAAAATTTACACTGATTAAACGTCAAACACCCGTTCAAGCACACCGCGCGGCGAAAAATTAAACTGACTGACATGTAATCTGCCCCGTTCACGGGCGTCCGCTGGTAAAGTTTTCGTCTGGCTAGGATAGCTAAGATGCCGATTTCGCCACTGTCAGATTGACATCTGTTAGTTATTTTATATCGGCAAATTGATTTTTCATGTTCCGTCCATTTTTACTGTGTACTGTGGTAATAATTTAGAGATCACAAGCGACATCCTAACTTTACGGAGATTACAACACAATTTTGAATCGATTGATAGTTATTTACAAGCTTTCAATTGAATTTGACAGCTAACATAGATTTAGAACTCCATTCCGCAAACCCTCGCTAGTATAATTTTTATCAGGCTTTTGTCGGTTAAACGTACCTCTGTGGTCTGAGGGATGTAGGTATGATAAGTAAAACATTCTGTTTGTTCGTTAAAATAATGTCGATAATGTGCTAAAGGAGCTAAACTGTTAAATGTAAGTTTTTTTCTGGATCGTTTAGATCTGCACAATACCTAGCGACCATCCAGAGCCTTCATCAAGAATTTAAATCATCAAGAAGGAAAGATCATTTTTGTAAATAATACACCTACCTGCGTGCTAAATTTCATCACGATTGGTTGCTCCCTTCAGGTGTTAAGAGGTAACAAACAAACAAACGATCAAACAAACTCACTTTCGCATTTATTATAATACTAGCTGTCCCCCAACGGTTTGACCCGCGTTCCCAGGATAAAGTAAAGTAGCCTATGTCCTTCTCCATACCATAGGCTTTATGCATGCCAAACTTCATGATGATCCGTTGAGTAGTTGAGGCGTGAAGGCGTAACAAACAAACTCACTTTCGCATTTACAATATTTATAGATAAGTAGTAAATATATAGATAAGTTATAAATTAGGATTAACAATATTAAGTAGGATAATAGGAAAATATAACGATCTTAGAGTAGAGATAACGATATATAACCAGGACAGCTTTTTAGAAATAATCAAATTCCTTCACAATACACTTGCTATGCGGCCGGTTTTTTATTTTATTTTAGCACTCAATATGACTCAACCCCATTTATCAGATTTTCCCTCCTTACCGTCCCATATATACGATGGACGAGATTGGAAAGCTGTTCGAACGAATACCTGCCGCTCATGTCAACGGGTATCTTTCGTTGGTTGGTTTCCACCTGGCCGACAGCCAGTTCGGCTTTCATTAGGTGCGATCGACCGTAGGCGCGGTATTGTACAGTACATAGGTACCCGGTCGGAACAGGCTGTCCCAGGGTGGAGTGGCGATACCTAAGTCTTTTTCAGTTTAGCTCTTTGCCTTAGCATCAATCAGATGAAGTGGCGTAGCGTGGGATTATGCCGCCCGGCGCGGAAACAAATTTTGCCGCCCCCTTATTTTTATATCAACTTTTGTCTTAAACTCAAAAGACACAGTTATCCTAAAGATAACCTAGTCGGTCCAAATTGTAGGTGCGATATAAATATGAAATAACACCAGTGGCAGATTTACCAGCAGGCTGAGTAGGCTTGAGCCGAGGGTGGCCACTGAGCTATCATCATATTCATCATCTCAGAATGGAATGCAGCGTTGCCAGACGTCCCGATTTTGGCGGCTCGTCCCGAATTTTAGCTCAAAATTAAATATCCCGCGCGGGACAGGCTCATTCCCGCTTTTCGAGGATTACTCGACGGAGAAATCATCATTGGACGTAAAAGTGGGAAAAGCACTTATGAAAAGTTTGACTCTAATACAAAATCATAAGGCAAGAAGCTAGAATTGTCGACGATCCCGAGCTCACAAACGGTTTAGAGCCCCTCAGTCTGAGGAGAGACTTTGCCTCTTTATGTGTGTTCTACCGCTTGTACAACGGGGAGTGTTCCAAGGAATTGTTCGACTTGATGCACACGGCTACCTTCTACCATCGCAACTCTCGCCATCGACGGGGAATCCATCCTCACACATTGAAACCAGAATTGTTTCGAACTGTGCGGGCTCAAAGGAGTTTTCTTCCGCTGACGCTCAGATTGTGGAATGAGCTCCCCGCCGTGGTTTTCCCAAAGGAGTACAGCATGGGGTTCTTCAAGAAGGGTGTGAAGAGGTTTCTTCAGGGTCGGCAACGCGCGAGTGATACCACGTGAGTGGTGTTGCAAGCGTCCATAGGCTACGGTAACCGCTTACAATCAGGCGGGCCGTATGCTAGTTTGCCACCTTTGTGGTATAAAAAAAATAGAAGCAATTCCATGCAGCCCAAGTAAAGGAAGAAATCCGAAAAGCGTGTTACAGCATAATCGAAAAAAAGGGGAAAAATCTTCGAGTCTCGATTCCCGAGATCATTGAACTATTTACCTACAATACCTATCTACAAGTTTCTACGGAACCCTCGGAGCGCGAGTCCGACTCGCATGTGGCCGGGTTTTTTAGTATGTCCCGCTTTCAGCGATAGAATCCCGCTTTTTTTACTCAAGAGTTTACAAAATCCCGCTTTGCCCGAAAAAAAATCTGGCAACGCTGATGGAATGGCACAAGATAAATGAGATTCTTATGTGTGATACTTAGGTGTGAGAAGTGGGCTGAATGAAACATACTTACCTACCTATTAACTGAAGATTAACTTTGTCATAGTCAATGTTGTGATAGGTGGTTAGTTTACCATTAATCAGTTAAGTATTTTTAGGTAGGTATGTAAGTATCATTCTACATAAATCAAAATTAGTTAAGTATTTGGGCACTTGGGTTCATTCACTTCACCACAATATTAATTTCGCTACAACATAAGCTACACACTCGAGCAAACAAATAATCTTGAAACTTAGGCAATATTCTGCACACGTCCTTCTGAACTATGATAACTGGTAGGTAAAGATACAAAGACCCCTACGCAATATTAAACATGCCTTTAGTGTTTGATAGAATATTTATTTTTTTAGGAAACGCCAACGTATGAAAACTCCTGTACAGCCTCAACTCTTGCATCCTTTGAGTGGGTAAACAAGTTAGTCGGTGTAGCAAAGTTCTGGGTTGTGTCAAGTGAAGCGGAGAATTTAAATTTACGTTTCTAACTCAGGTAACTTATGTTATAAAATTGTAGTAGATATCTTTTAACTTTGAAATCTTTCGAAAAGTTTTGCTCATCGTACTACTTACCTCGAGATTTAATAAAATTTTCACGGGAATTTTGTTACAGATCCATTTTTATACTAAGAAGAAAACAAGCTGAAATTCTCTTGAGAAAGTAGGTTAGTAGAAAGAAAACAAATCGTAAAGATGGTATCTTATCCGTAAACTAAGTTTGGAATCCCTCACTTGGCAGGCGAATGTCGCTGAATGCGCGGGTACCTAAGACCTAATCGCAAGTCAATAAGCTCTCGGTAACTTGTTCGTGAGACCATATGGTCGGTATTGGAAGGTAACTTAATGTGTTTTTGAACATAAAGACCGTCACGTGGGTGTTAGGGTGGAGTACGACCTTTCTTTGATCCACTTTAGGACACTGTAATTTATAAAATTAAGTTGTCTGACAAAGGTAACTTCACTAAATAAGTTTATTAAAGATCAACTAAAATCTAGGCCGACGTCAAAATTTTTAGTATAGGCCTTCTGTTTGGAAGTACATACCTAAAATAGGTAGGTATTTATATTTTATTTACTTTGCGGGTATTTTACGTATGTCTGAGACAACAATGTATTTATATACTAGCTTTCCCCCGTAGGATAATGTACATCTGGGGGCACGGGAGTGCCCCCCGCCAAGACAGCCAAGCGAAGCGAAAGGGTACTACCTACCTTTTCTCGAAGCGCTTCGTCGTTTTTTTGAACCCTCATAACTTGGGTTTGGATTATACCAGATAAACAAAATTCTCGGAACATGATGTCAATAGTGAACTTATTAAGTATATTAAGTTTCAATAACATAGCTCTTATACTTTAGATTTTATTGATATCTAAAAAACCCCGATTTCGTCACTGACTCACTGATGATCATCAAAACTCATAGGGTACTTCCTGAAGTCCTAGAAAGCTGAAATTTGGTATGTAAGCTTGTATTAGTACACAAACAACAAAAAAATTATAAAACTTGGAAATTTCAAACAAAAAAAAAAAAGAAGTGAAATCCCACCAAAAACATTTTCATGTAAAATGTTGCCGCCAAGACATATGGCTCGTACTGTCAAAAAGTTATCAGATCTCATGTAGAGCCAAGCTTATAACTACATGCACTTACTCTATAAGCCCTAACTTCACAACCTCTACACACCGTAGTCAAAATTTGTGGCTTGGCCGTTTCAATACTACAAGAACTATTGAATAACAAAAAAAGCAATGAACAGTGAACACATTTTTCACCTTACTCCCATGTGACGGTAGCGAAACGGCCAAGCCACAAATTTTGACTACGGTGTGTAGAGGTTGTGAAGTTAGGGCTTATAGAGTAAGTGCATGTAGTTATAAGCTTGGCTCTACATGAGATCTGATAACTTTTTGACAGTACGAGTCATATGTCTTGGCGGCAACATTTTACATGAAAATGTTTTTGGTGGGATTCCTATTACTGAAATAATTTTACGAATCCAACTGATAGTTCCGTAGCGCGTTTAAATAAACAAAAAAACTCTTCTGCTTTATTATATTGTACTCGTAAATAGATAACAATGATTATATTCTGTCTTTTTAAATGTATTTAGCGAATCTGTACCATCCTGGCTCCGGGCCCTCCATACAAAGGTTTATGAACATTTTGAGTAATTTCCAGTCAGCATTAGAGCTAAATCTATAGATTTCCGGTTCGCAACATTAAAATTAATGATATTGCATCTCATCGACTCATCGTCTACCCATCAAAGAGGAAGTTTCGAATGGTTATTGAGTTGTTCGGTGTAGCAGCACTCGTGTTGAACAACAGGCGTCCTTTACATCGTGTATTGTAATGTCCGCAAGCCCTTTGGATTGTTTACTTACCGCAAACCAGTAATAATTCCCACTGAATTCTAAAGTTTACAGTTCGTTCGTCTTTACCTTCCATTCCATCCATTTCTAGATTTTCATCTTTATGAGTAATGAATAAGTTTAAAATATTTTCAGATCTTAATGAAAGACATATTTTCTTATGTAGGTATTTTCCTGTTCCTCAAGTAGGACATTAAACGTTGATATTTTTTATTAAATGTGAAGCATGAAAATAAATAGATTGACAAAACACCGCCCTTGTCCTATCTCGACTTCTTTCCATGATAACACCTTTTACACAAGTACGTTTTAAATTGCTTTGATGCATATAAACGAGTTCTATTTTTAGGAAAACAAAAATAATAGCTTCAATAATTTTGAATTCACGGACTGATAAACGAATAGAAAGAACCGTATTTTATTGCGAGAAAAATGAAAATAAAAACAATAGAAAGTGAGTGCGAGACGCAAACTGTGCACAACAGAATCAGTAGGGCAGAGTTCGGAGCCCGAGCGGAGCTTTATCCTCATGAGAAATTAACCGTTCCATTAGTTTTAATTCACTCGCCGTCCGCGCGGTACGGTTCGTTATTTCTGCTATATTCGGTATAAAAATGCGTTAAAACATTGCCATTGCGCTCAACTGCAAAATAAAACTGAGATATGGAGTGTAAAGCGTAATTTTGCCCCGGGAGTTATACATGGTCCGCTCGTTCTGTCCTGTTTTTGATACAGACGTTACGCCGGTTTCTCTTTTTCCTGTTGAACTTTACGTTTCTATGAATTCATATTCAATAGCAGTTATTTCTGCGTTCAAATTCCTATTTCATGTTAGCTTTAAACTAACGGATATTCATTTTTATCCTGTCTGGTTGAGTACTCATTCTAAATTGATTCTAGTTGAGCTATTCAATACGCCAGAAACTGAAGCTTTATTTCTTGAAATAATAACCTTTAGGTATTATATTGGGATAGAAACCTTGTACAGACAGTGTTATTCACTTTCAGACTCAATTATTAGACGAAAAGCTAAAGACGATGATGATAGCTTACTGGTAGTGACCTCGAATGAAGTAATTGGGTTCGAATCTTATAATGAACTTGAGTTTTCGTTGAAGGAAAACACCGAAAGGAAACCATATCATGGTTGTAGAGTACACTGTAGGGGCTGGCTGTAGTCCTATCACTAGTACTACCTTCTAGTTGAAAACCTGTCGTCAAACCGATGTGTTAAATAAACAACAACAACAGGTGTGTTTCAGAAGCCGTATTCGAGTGCCAGTTCCTTTTCAGGCTGTATGCTTACCATTTTCAGCTACATCTTCACTAACCATGGTGAGAATGTAGTAAAAAGTAAGAAAGTAGAATATAGAAAGAACTAATAAATGGCTTGTCAAAATAGAGCCGGCTAGTGTACCTAGCCTTTCTAATATAACGAAACACGCTTAAATGAGAGTGAAGTTCTCATTTCATTAAAAGTATAATTTTTCCTCTAGTCTCATTACTTCGACCGGCGGGAAACTACAACGTCTCGGAGAAAGGCACCTCGGTCCGAATTTACGACCAGCCTGCAATATTGTGCGTACAACTTAATGAAAAGGAAACACCGCAGAATTACTTACATACGCCAGGAAAAACTTACAAACGCTCTCGTGTAGATACGATCAGATTAAACATACCCAACATTGTACCGAATGAGTGTACCTACTACTTCTGCTTATTTACTTTCCCTGCTGAGGGAGCTACAAGTAAATACCTTCTATTAACTAATTTGAGGTTTGTGTTTTTACTTTTGTTTGTAGATTACAATTACCTTCTCGTAGGTAACTACTTTAGCTTAGTTCATACGAGTATGAAACATAAGCTTCGTCATAATTATCATGCCAACCTTTATATAATATTTATTCCAGATATCATTATCACACATAAAAGAGCCAAATGGAAATCGACTACTATCAATTTGTTTCAATAGAATATGAAGCAGGAACGTGGAAAACGTTTTGTGGCAAAGTAAACAGAAATCTTTCCGAGGCGAAATCGTTTTATAAAATAAAGTAAGTCCAATAATTCAACACTTCGTCGCTCCTTAGAGGGTGAGAGATATAAAATGGAGAAAAACGTTCCTAATTCAGTTTGCTCTCGACGAACGGTGTACTCCGCAGCCACTAGGTCTTTACACCGACTGGAAGAGGAAATAATATCTATCGATGGATGGGGACTTTACCTACAGTTGGCTTTGAAAACGACGACTTCACTTTTTCACTGTAATGGTCGCATTCGTTATAACATCGTTCAGACTTTTTGTTCGTTTCAGCGTCTGATAGCTCTATTCCTGTACAGGGCTAGTTGTGAAGATGTTACATTTAGTCAGTGAGTTTAAGTTAATTTTCGTAGAGCGTCTATGGTATTTCAGTATATAAATTAGGTATGTATCACTCGTAGCGTACAATTAAAGTGTGAATAAACAATGGAAGTAATACATGACTAGTTTATTTAAAAGCATTAAGTCTAAACCACTGCTCGGAGCTTGAATACAAGACGAATTGAGTACATTATCTACAGTTACATTCCCGGGCTAGTTAGCTCCTTGTTCACTGTGGAAACTTGTCTACGTCGCCTTCAGAAAGGCGGGGGAGGGTACCACGGACCCCGAGTGGCTTTTATGCACCCGCCCGCGCCGCCACGCAAATTGTAGCGGAATGCTACGCTTCTAGACTGATTGCAGACATACTACCTACCCCGGGCGATGTGAATAACCGTGGCGCAACTGGCGCTCAGCGTCAAGACGTTTCTAAACAAAACAAACTGTTCAATAACTCCCGATTTATGTGGCACTAGTAGTGGGACTGAATGGGATTGAAAGTCGTGCTTATTATACTCATACAGTCTATTGTTCCTTGACGTTATGAATCTGTGATTATGGAATATTGCTAAATTAAGGTTTTAGAAGATTAAGTGCATTGTTTTAGGACTGCAATAGTTGAGAAGTGTTATTATTTTATTATTACAGTATGGATATATGGGTACATATATTTAGGTTCTGCATGGCTAAGAGGAAAGTTAGTTTCAGTTTCCATTATAGTTGCCGTTGTTCTAGAACGCTGAACGTATAGTTTTGCATCTCTCTTAATTTCAGCACTCGCAACGGCACAACTTTTGTAATAGTCATAATCTTGAACTAGCTTGTAAATTTAAATGAAGAATGGAAATGTTGATGTTATTTTTTTGGCAAACAGTATTTTTTGCGAGATCTGTATGATCTAACTTTTAATGTAAAATGCCACGAGCTTCACTAGTTCTTTTTTAAACTTATGAATAAGTTTGCTAGTGTTTTATTGGATATAATTTCATATATTTGAATGTTTATAATGTAAAATTTAATATTGTTCAGTGTTTGTGTTAAGGATATCTAAATGTAGGTAACTTAACCGCAATTCTGTTGTTTGCAGACACGTGTTACTTATACATAAACATTGTTTTAGATTAGGCACGTAGGATTTCAGGTTACACACATCACTATGACATATAGCAGCTACTTTGAGCTGTTGAAATACAGCTGTTTAAATTATACGAGTTGTTATCGTTGTTTTCGTGAGGGACTGATGATTACACGTCACAATGACATATGGTAAAAACACGTGTTGCGCTTACTTACTCGCTTGCTAATAACGCCCTTTACCTCATTGTATTTCCCAAGCAATTTATTATAATATTGGTTACCATATATCTTTGTTTAGTGGTATGTAGGAAATTATAATAATGAGACGTATTAGGGCTATATGTAAAACCTGCTCAAATCTTCAAATTGTAATATTGCAGCAAGAGTACCCCAAATACAAAAAGAGTAATTTTTATTCTAAAATATTATACCTACTCATAGCGTAGCAATTGTATTACTAACCGGTGGTAAAATCAATTGTAACGTTCGTAAGTGCCTTATTAGGGCCTATATTTAGGGTTGCCATCTCTTAAGTCTGGCAACCAGGTTAAGAAGCGTGAAAGCCCCGGATCCCGGAACCCGGACATGTTAACAGTGTTTTTTTTAAATTACTCAATAAATAATAGTTTTGATTGTTGTAACTTGAAAACTTTTAAACCCGGACAAAAATGAAACCCCGCCCGGACGCTCTCCGGACGCCCTCTAAACTAGGATCAATCCGGGGAACCCCGGACGGATGGCAACCTTACCTATATTGAATAAACAATTTTTGAATTTGAATTAGCAATGGCTACCTTTTATTAATTCTGTTGGCAGATGTTAGACTTTACGACCTCGAAGAGATTTAATGCGATAACACCTATATATATTTACAAAGGTGTGTGTATATTGAACACACAATATCGAAGTAAATAAATAACGCAGTGGAACACGAATCGGTATTTATTTACGTCGAAGTCCACTGAAGGGTTGGTATTTTTCGAATAGTCCGGATAGTGCCGCCCTCGCCCCCGCTCTCAGCCTTCCTGTAACGAAAGCTGAGCGCGTTCTTTACATATTTGCCGTTTTCCCCAGCATTTTTGTTTCCTGTTTGGGTACTGTTAAAAAACCATTATCATTGTTTCTACTCTGTTTTATTTTTGTTGGTAGGGATGTTTTCCATTTATATTGTTCCAAATCCTACAGATTTTTTGTAGTAAGTAGAAAAACTCATATTATAACCATTGTTTTCTGTTGATAACTTATATTCGCTATAATTTTACGGCCTTACTCATAAACGCTATTTAACTAAATCTACTGAATAAATGGTCACATAAATAACGTCACCTTGCCGTCATTGTCAAACAATTTCACGTTATTTAGGTGACCACTTAATCAGCTTATTAGTTAAATAACGTTTTATGAGTAAGGGGGATAACGCATAAAAGTTTAACCTGTGTGGGAATCAAACCAATTTAATCCGAAATTAAATATGTTTATTACGTAGCTTAAAAAGGATATTTAATTAATTCCTAGAAAATGCAACCTTAAATATAACAGGCAGGGACGTCTGCAAAGTTTCCGGTTAATTGCTTCAAGTCTTTGCAGTAAATAAATTACTGTTAATTACACTTTGTATAACAAAATACGAGTATACACTTTGTGAATTATACACATATATTTTCTTTCAGGAGTGAAAGCTGATATGACGGAAAGATGGGCGGAATGGAAGAAGTTTACATGTTGCGCAGACCCCACATAAGTAGGAACATGGCAGGTAGATGAGGATTTTCTTTTAGTTATATTATTTTTAGTGTTCTGTAATCAAAGGATGCCCAACGGGGCTCTATTACTAAGCACACGCTGTCTATCCCTCACAGGGCTGTTTATCTTTATAACCATAATAGGTAACTAGTTGCATGCAAAATTGCATGATGATCCGTTGAGTAGTTGAGGCGTGAAGGAGTAACAAATAAACTATCTCACTTTCGCATTTATAATGTTAGTAGGAAGTAGGATTTAAAGTACAACCTAACAAGAAACAAAGCTGAAGTTTTATCTTTACTATTCATCAAGATGTTTCTCTTTGTTTGTCTCTATTTGGTAAATGGAAGGACGCAAAATGTAGCATTTTTAAACCTCGAATAGTTAAGATAAAATTATAGGCACCTAGCAATAGAGACGAGAACTATTCGGCATTTGGAAAATAGACAGTCAAGAGTAGTACCAAAATAATGTTTACCTTAGCATAAAACCATAAAATAAAACCACAAACCTGCAATTTAGGATCACCTTTATATCGTACTCTTTACGTCTACTTAGCAAACAAATAATCGTAATATTACTCCCGGGACATTCTTCACATACGGCTATCTTATCCCAAACTGAGCAGAGCTTGTACTATGGAAACCAGACAACTGATATACTACATTTTGTTTGTAAATACATACTTAATTACACCCAGACTTAACCAGCCACGACAACTGGCCCGTTAATTGCCTTTGAGTCAAGAACTTCGTATTCTGATAATATAAAATGGCGTATACAAAGATATGAAATGTGCACGCAGAAGGCAGTGTAATCATCAATAGGACGTAGGCCCCGTATTCCCATATAGCCACTGCGGATTCTCCCAGGCTGGTCGTCGGTTAAAAGCCGCTAATCCATTTGCCTTTTATGCCAGTATGGAAAATGCACCGAAATGTTTTATAGCGGGAAAATGTGGATGGAGTAAAAGCTTTGCAGTGATTATTTTTGTTCTTTGTGGTGGTTATTATGTGTGTCAAATTGAAATGGAATTATTAATTGGACATAAAATTACGTTACCATAAAAAACGTACAATTTTGTCAAGTCAATATCATTATGTATTGGTAAGTATGTATCTAAAATATTACATCTTATATATGTACCTAACAATATATTCCAAATTTGATATTCTCGGGATAAAAGAGTGCGTATCGAAATTTTCTAATCGATCAACGGAAAAAGAAGGATAAAATGAGATTCTAAAATCCATTATCATAGGCTCTTCCTTTTGTATTCGGCGACTGCGATCCACTTACGGCGAAACCAAGATGACGACAGTTTACTGGATCCAATATAGGTCGTATTTATTATTCAGTATGCTTCTTATTTCATGGTGTTGGTGCTCTTCAGTTTACATAAAATGGGTGAGTCATGCCTTTTAGGTGGGCATGTATTAAACCCCATCACTATTTACACCGGGAAGCGATAATTACCAAAAAAACCCATTGTCGGTGAATCACAAAATTATTGGACTGAGATATATTGATATAGACAAGGTCGAATTTATCGAGAAAAACCCCTGTAGAGTAGTAGAGTAGTATGTCCGAGCAAACCAATTCTGCATCTAGTACGAAGTATATAATATATTGCTGGCATATAGTAAGTGATTTTGCACTGATTAATAAAAGTACCGACCAATGACTGCATCTAAATGTTTAGTGTGACTTAGACAAGCGCATAGTCGGTGGTGAGAAATTGGCGGAATAGATTTCAAACAAAATGAACGTCATTTAATTGTTAGAATTCTTTATCTGAGTGTAAGATGATCGAATCCCACCCTATATTATACCACAGATTATACTATAGATATAGGTACTTAATATTGAGAGTATACATATAGATAGAGTCTATAGTCTCGTAGTGTTATAGTAATACTATTTTAATATTCTTTTATAGGTTCGTTAGATACTCATGGAATGTGCGAAAGGTAAAGAATGTGTAAAGGTAAAGGCAAAAAAAATAGTTTCAGGATCATAAAGCAAATGGCGGCTAGTCTAAAGTCTGTTGTAAAGTATTAAAATATGTCTTTATGTATTCATTTATAAATCTAATTAATGTATATAGTATTAGGGATGGTGTATATCAACTGCGTCGTTGTGAAACAGCTCGTACGTCTAATCTCGTGTAGGTTGTGCGAGATCAGGCTACATGAGGCGATGTACACCGTTGTAACTTTTCATTACGCGCACCGCAACACATCCCACAAACATGGAATTTATACTGGAATTTGTAAGGTATTTTGTCCTTATATTATTTGAGTTTATGAAGTTCCATTTTTTAGCTTTTACCCACACAAGGAGGACGGGAAAAATTGCTTATTGCCAACATCGATGGCAATATCTTAAACCCTGGCATCCCGCCTTCCTTATTCCCAATTATGAAGATAGGGCCGTGTAATCCAGAGAAGCGATTTAATTCCTTACGTATAAACATCGTCTTCTTTATCCTCATCGCTTCTCAATCACTTTAGAGACAATCACCTGATCCTCAGAAGTAATGATCAAATTTTTCTTGCTCTGCCATTAACAATAAGTTACCTATTTGTTTGATATGGAGTAATGTTCTTACACATCGAATGTTGATTAATCAAATAAAACTCTTCTTGAAATAAAGATACACCATCCATTAGTACCAACAAAAATAATACGTATTCTCACAGCCAACGAAGTAATTACAATTGTGATTGCGAATCTGTTTCTTGGCACGTTACGATCCGCAGTGGAGTGTCGATGTATCACGGCTCCGTACCACCGCGCCCGCACCGCACTTAGACGCCGCCGGGGGCCGACTCGCCGCATGTGTTCAGTGGTAATTAATTCAAAGCGGGCGTGAATTGCCACAAAAATGATAAATTTGTACACGCGACACGTCCGCCCCATCCCCGACGTCTCGTCTGAACAAAACGCCGCAATGGTCCTAATTGCAGTAATTATGAAACTCTTCGCTCGTTGATGAAAGTAATTTTTCTGTAGCGACTACCAATTAGGCGTTACCAATTAGTGCGGAGAGGCGCAATTTGTAACATGAACTCGAATTATGTGGCGAGAAATATTTGCGTCCGAATTTATCGCCCCTCTGTCTGTTGACGACTCTATCACTGTAACAGAAAAAGTTTAAATTAAAGAATAGTTCCTTTGAGTTTGCGAATTCTCAGTATGCGAAGAAGCGCGAAGAGAGACGGCGCTTAGTTAACCGTTGCTGTCAGCAGAATTCAGCAGATGCATGTACTTACTTACTAACGTAAACATAGTTACGTTGAATTAGGTTAACGACATCTCTATACCTAAAGAGATATATAAAAATCTTTCTAAAACTATAAAACTTTACAAATCTGCATATTTTAAAACCAAAATGATAACATATATGTATATTAGATAATGGGTGTTGTTTTATAATTACTAGCTGTCTCCCACGGTATTACCCACGTGCCCAGGGATAAAAAATAGCCTATGTCGCTCTCCGGTCGATAAACTAAATCTCTGGAATAAATCACGTCGTTCCGTTGCTGCGTGAAAGAAGGACAAACCAAAAAACACACTTTTGCATTAATAAAATGAGTATGGATAGCGATTTACTCAATCTGAAAACTTTTTGAAAACAAATATAAATAGTATTTAGTCAACATCGAAGTTGTTTTATATTTAGTGTTGTTTTATTCAGAACTCATTTTGTATTCCCTACTTTGTGAGTTCATTGGAAAATGGGCCTCCGTTGTTTGTATTTAGTAATATCGTTGATTCGTGTTTGTTTTACCTAATAATTCATCCTTAGCTCAATTACCATCTCTCGGGTTTTATTAATAAATTGGCAATAATTTCAACTGTTTCTGTAGTCAGTAAATATCTTTAGGAATTTACCTAAATTATTAACACCGTATCTTTTGGATTTAGACTACATTAATTTCAAGAAACGTCCGAAGACTACTTAAATTAATGCCGCTAGGGAGAGTAATAAATCTTTTTGAGTCACGTATTCTATCTCATGAAATGCACTTCCATGCTCTAACGGTGCGATTGAGAATTCTAAAATAGTCAATGGCAAGATCCAGATAGTGTTAACAGCGTTAGGTAAAACGGGATGAGAAATTCATTCATTGTTTGATGTAACAAGCCTTTGCCAAGACTATTAACAATGCTGTCTCGAATATGGAGTCGAAAGCCCAACGTATCATATTGCCATCATTGATTCAGTGGATCAGAGCAATACGTTGAGTTTGTGTTTGAACTCGAACACCGGACATCTACGTCCAATGTCCGAACATCTGGACAATGAATATTCATGTTCCCCGCTCCATAATCGTGTTTCCGATCGTTTCACCCAACAATCTCTCTGTTATTGTTTCCATCGGGAGCAATTGTTGTTTTTGCTATAGACTGAAATTTCGATCGGTTGTTATCCCATCTTATGAAAACTTGACCGGTTTCTTCCTACTTTTCTGTTGTGATTATAACGACTAAAGCTATTTTTGCAACTCAAGTTTTGAAGGCAATTGTTCTGTTGACTAATGTTACTTTATTGACCACAAGTTAGGGTCCTGCTTTATCATCTTGTTTTCTATAATATTCTTGGCAGTTAATTGCAAAACATTGCAAATTGTATAAAAACAAAAATGCAAATATAATAAAAAAACGCAAATGCCGATTGCGTCCATTCAAAGCGCCAGCGGGGTTCTAAATCCGCGTTTTGTTCGTGTATATCGAAAAAGTATAGAGTCATAAAGAGGATAATAACAGCGAGATACTTTTATTTCAACCTCGGCTTGGCTTTTATATTATTATTTTATTTCTTTATGCTATGCATGTTAGCGAAGTGCATTTGTTGAACAATTTCTTTTATAGAGCTCTCTCCCGTGGGACTAAGTGACGACCAGGGACATGTCTGTCGAGGGCTGGCCATTAAGTTAAAACGCTTCTCGCCCTCTTTGTTGTTAATGTAATTTGCTTCAAACTTCTCCCTAATTCGATAAGGGCCGAGGAATAAACAATGGATGGCGTGGATAAGTGTTATACAGTTTAACATTGACAGTTTCTAGACTCTTTTGACCTTCTGATGAGTTGTTTGATAACTTCATTTAGACGTCCACGTTTTCGTCGAAGAGAGTTTTTGTGAATGATCTAATGTGTGAAATCTTATTTAATTTAGAACATTTCATTTAAAGCCGACCCTTTTTTCAAGTGTTTTTGTACCTTTTACTTTTAGTACCTACCTATAGGTACTACTATTAATAATAATGTATACCTATTAATATTATTATGCGGTAATATCGGAAAATATAAGACCGGTTTAAAAATACGCCTGTGTTAGATATCCTGCTTCTTATAGGTTACATAAAATCACTGGTGAAACCGGGGGGCATAGGTAGTGTAACTTATAAGAGTGAGATATATTGATTTTGCTGTGTAATCGGTTAGTTTAGGTTGTACGTAGTATTTATATACTCTGAAGTTTAGGGTACGATGAGGCTGACATACCCTTGTAGGGCAAAAGCCTCTAAGAAAATAGAAAAAAAAGTTAGTGTAACTATAAATATGAAAGATTTATCTAGATATTTGTTACTTAATAACATCATAATGGCTGTTGGGGATTTTTGATGAGTGTTCACATTGAGATACAGCATTTAATCAGCGACTTAAAATAAACAACTAAAAATAAAAAAATCCGTTTCGTTTAACTACAGACCCAAATATTTAAGAAACACTGGCTGATTGAAAATCTTTTTTGAACGCGCTGTATTGATTAAATAACTCGTAATAAAATTTTGCATCTCACATTTTTAGTGTGCCATTCAATAAACTCGTTTCGCATCGGGTAACAACATGAGTTCAATAAAAGTCCAAGTGTCTGGATCAGAGTGCACATAAAATGGACTCGCCATCTGTGCCCCGGTTCTGTAGATGCATAATGGTCGTGTAAACTCGCCGAGTCAGGATATGGCGGGTGGACATGACTGACGAGCTTTGAGTGTTTGACACGATTCCTTGGCTTCATTTACGCCGACTACATGCAGAAAAATAGTCTATTTAAATAGATCCGTATCAGAAATTTCTACGTACTGTTCAGTATTACCATAATAGTCAATGAATTAATAATCCGTACCAAATAATTCAACGTGATATTAAATTCTACGTATTCTAAGTAGTTTATGACTTAATTTCCGGAACATATCAGTGAGTAACGAATTTAGTATTAGGTGCCGATCCCACAGAGAGAGTTCTAGAGTTCTTCAAGCTTACGGTCGACGCGGAATGCAGAACTCGGAACGCAGAACTCTAGAACCTGTGGGATCGGCGCCTTACTACTTAATAAAAATCCAGTCATCCAGCATCCAGTGTACTAATATTACTCTCGTAACTTTTATATAGAAGCCAATATTTATTATTGATAAATATAATATAACAATTCCAATATAATATATCCATCTCTACAACTCACAGAAAAGTATTATTTTCTTTCTTTCTGTACGAACTTCTTTATTAGTTTAACTTGTTTGAGTTACGAGAATTTTTTAGATTTTGGGTCGGCCAAGTGGTGATCAAAGTTTAATGCTAAGCGCCCTTTTCTGTTAGTTGAGAAACAATTTCGTTACTATGGTAACCTTTTTTCGTGTAGGTGCTTAGATAAATTATTTGAGACCCGTTTCGATTTGTTTCTGTATCTTTAGCAATCAAGAAAAGGTTTCGTATCCTCGCATTTAGTTTCCCATTTTATTATCGTGTTTTACAAGATGAATAGCGTGAAAGCAATATCATAAGAATAACAAATAATACAAGAAATTATTATTTATTATGGCGATACTAATATTTAATAATAACACACATAATACAAGACCTAAATTTGCTATATAAATGAATTAAGAACATTATTGTAATTCTAGGTTCAGTTTCTAGAGATAAAGATAGACTAAAGCTTATAAGTGTCAATAGCAATATAATACCTCCTTTGTATTTCCGCAGAGAGGTATAATATTGAATGCACGTAGCGTCAGGCCCGCTGGGAGCACTTAGAATCATCTTTCCCATATCGTATGGAGCAAAAGCAGGTGTCCTTTCTTGTAATACAGCAGTACCTACTTGTAATATTATACCTGCTGCAAACAATACATGCATATTAGTGCTGAATATATAAACTTGGTTAAAACGGCATTTAAAAATAATAAAATAATGGTTTATACATATTGCTCTTTTAATGGTCACAATTTGACTGTATAAAATCTCTAAATGTTTGCGGTGTCCCAACAGGGTCCATAATGTTTCGAGTTTGTTTAGTGTGTAGGTACAATCTGGAATGCAAATTATGAGTAAATAAACCGTGATTTTTTATTGTTTGAAAAAAGGGAAAGGAACTCGATATCTAGTTAGAAACATATGACGTGTTTGTTTCTTTATTGTGAAACGATGGTTAGGTTTTCTGAATGATAGTTTAATTTGACTGTTAGTTTCAGGATAAAATAATAACGGAGTCGATTGTTTATGTTGTCAATACGCTATGTTTAATCTTATAAACAATTACGGACTGGGTGTAAGAAGTTAATCCACCAGTTTTATATCTTCCCAATTTTTTGAATCTTTGAAAGCGATAACGTTGACTATAAAGTTGGTCTTTACGACTAGCCATCGTTTCTCGTGATGTCCTCAGGGAACTGCTTTCTCGGTTAAAGCTGTTTCCGGTATAGTTTGCAGTTGCACTTTACCTTAAAGCATTTTTGTAGCTTGACTCAGCATGATATGAGATATTCTGGGTACGCTTCGGTTCGGTTCTTAAGTCAGGGAAAATGCATATAACTTCCTTTGTTTCGATATTTTTAAACTTTATACTGTTATTGGTTATCTGCATAAGCAAAGAAAGAAAATAAATATTCTCAGTGAAAAGTGGAATACGGGTCAGATAATTATATCCCACCAAAAACATTTTCATGTAAAATGTTGCCGCCAAGACATATGGCTCGTACTGTCAAAAAGTTATCAGATCTCATGTAGAGCCAAGCTTATAACTACATGCACTTACTCTATAAGCCCTAACTTCACAACCTCTACACACCGTAGTCAAAATTTGTGGCTTGGCCGTTTCGCTACCGTCACATGGGAGTAAGGTGAAAAATGTGTTCACTGTTCATTGCTTTTTTTGTTATTCAATAGTTCTTGTAGTATTGAAACGGCCAAGCCACAAATTTTGACTACGGTGTGTAGAGGTTGTGAAGTTAGGGCTTATAGAGTAAGTGCATGTAGTTATAAGCTTGGCTCTACATGAGATCTGATAACTTTTTGACAGTACGAGCCATATGTCTTGGCGGCAACATTTTACATGAAAATGTTTTTGGTGGGATTTCACTTCTTTTTTTTTTTTGTTTGAAATTTCCAAGTTTTATAATTTTTTTGTTGTTTGTGTACTAATACAAGCTTACATACCAAATTTCAGCTTTCTAGGACTTCAGGAAGTACCCTATGAGTTTTGATGATCATCAGTGAGTCAGTGACGAAATCGGGGTTTTTTAGATATCAATAAAATCTAAAGTATAAGAGCTATGTTATTGAAACTTAATATACTTAATAAGTTCACTATTGACATCATGTTCCGAGAATTTTGTTTATCTGGTATAATCCAAACCCAAGTTATGAGGGTTCAAAAAAACGACGAAGCGCTTCGAGAAAAGGTAGGTAGTGCCCTTTCGCTTCGCTTGGCTGTCTTGGCGGGGGGCACTCCCGTGCCCCCAGATTTCTTTTTATTGTAACAGATCGTTCTGAGAAGTTCATGCATTCTTTGGAAGGAGAAATTTGGAGGAGTTTTATGAAGTATTGAGAAGGTAAGATTATTTTTGTTCATGCACACCAATACATATGCATAATATGTGTAGAAACAGCACTTGATACGCATGGCTCCATTGTGTATATTACGTATGCTAACAGGCAACAGCAATATTGCAATGTGAGCTATAACGAGATCGATGCTATCTCGGTCGTCGTAATGAAATGCAAACGCACCCGGCTTCCTTATTGCGATTCATTAATCTTTGTGGCTTCACTTTTTCAACGGCTCCAACAATTTGTCCACACATTTGTCATGATTTCGGTTTTCCTTCTTTCCTTGCTTGTGTGTACTCATCTATAAATGATGGTGTGATAATATTGATGTTGGTTTTACGGTTCATTAGGTCCCTCCTAATGTATTGTTGCTGTATTGATATTGTTCACACGAGAAGTTGGTTCATGTTGGTGCATTACATTTATTGATGATGTTCACTGTTTGATGGATCATATCCTGAAATTTAATTAATATTATGTAAACTAGATGACTCATAAAATACAGAGTTACCAAGCTGTCTAAACACCCGTAGTTCTTGTATATATTTAATATACCTTCACTTGACAAAGCGAATATCAGGAAAAACGTAGGTAAGTAAACTTGGAATGATTTATATTTACTTTTAATGGAGATTCCCTATTCATTTCTCGGAGAAGTTGGCGTCTCTACAATCTATGAATTTATTTACTGACGACATTATAAATATAGTGTACTTCTAGACCCTGAAAAGCTTACCATTGGGAATTGCAGTATTCATTTTAATCTTATTTGGTGTGAGATGAATAAGAATTCTATCGGATAAGTAAGCTATTAAAAATATTATCGACAAGTATGTACCTTAATGTTGTAAGACATTTGTCGATAACGAAATAAAAATTAACGCAATATTTTACGATGTAATTTTTGTTACATAATTGTATCGTTCAAATACCTAAATTATTTTTCCAATAAAAATTCTTAATAAAATTCTCAGTACAGATTTTTTTTGCCTGAAAATTCTTTGGCGAAAGTCCTCGTTGAACGTAAAATATGGTTTCATTAGTGAGTGCCTACACTCTTGAAGAGGGGTTTTGTCTGGGAGGCAGACAGAAGGTATTTTATTGTAAGATACCTTGCAATGTTGTTAAGCTTTTGGTATACTGCAAAGGTAAATACCATAGACACAGATTGTTTATTATTAATAACTACAAATTGTGCAAATAAGTTACTGCGTCTCAATGGGGCTACCATTTCTGTGGTCACCAGTTGGCGTCACTAGTGAGTAAGCTCCTAATGCTGTCGTCGAAAAACTATTTATTAGCGTAGTAGGGCCAATATAATTGATCATAACCAAATAAATACAATATTGATTATGCCTCATTGTTGCGCAGTCCCGTTTTGTTTCGAAAAAAGGAGGATGTAGGTTTCCGAAAGACAAAACTCGCCATAAAGTAGCGATTCGCAGGTATGTCTGCCATAATGAACCAGGAATGAAACCTTAAACAAAAAAAAATAGGAATCTTTATCTTTAAAAGGCTTTTAACTGCAGATAAAGTAGTTTAGTGTTAGGTACAGCTCTCTACGTATATTAATGATACCTTATATATTTTATTCCATGATATTTGAATCTTATCAGAAAATTCTTCTTGACTGTCATAATAACAAACATTAAGTTCAGCAAAACGATAATTATACATTTATTATACAATTAAAAGTAAATGACATAACCAAAAATTTAAACAATCAAAGCGATCGGTGGCAATAATGAAGAGCGGGATTGAAACAAAAGGCTAGGAAAGTTAAATGGCGGCTATTTTATCTGCAGGCCCAGAACGGCGTAAGGGCTACTAATTGAATAATTATACCCGGGTATTGTCCTCTCGTTGCGCCGATAATCGCGCAGCTGACCCAACGCTTTTGTTGGCGGTACTTGTGCAAAATAGTCCATAAGCTGAGCAGCCATGTTGAGCGGCAATCTAGCGACCCTTGACTCAAATTGAACGGGTGCCATTTATCGAAAAACACCGAAGCCACACTACGTCGGCATATTACACAGAATTCTCATATGTGAATTGTCGTTTTTCGGTGGATTGTTCGTATTTGTTATTCTCTTTTTATTCTGCGGCAGTTTTTTGTGTTTTCATTGCGGTATAAAAAATCTAAAAAATGTGGATTACATAGACATTGTAAGACTGTGGTACTTAGTATTTAATGTGCTCGATATGTAAGCGAACACCTCCATAGAGCATTTTTGAGAATGAGTGACTTTGCAGTTAATTTGTATGCCACATAAATTAATTAAATTTAATACCACAGTTTGTACTCGCCCGAAATTCGCGATCCATAACTATTAAGTTAAAGCTATCATTATTGAGGAAGTAATAAGATCAAATCAGTTCAAAATATGGAAAATTGCATGCTAATTCAAGTGCCACTAGCATACACGCGGCAGCGGGCACCATTCGACGTGCTCGTTTCATTTCACTAATCTCATATGAATATCTTTTGGCTTCGGGATACAGCTGTCGTAAAAGATAACTCCTTGGCTATTCACGAAAATGTGATGCATGATATGGCGTTCGGAAGATTCTCGATCGGTTTTCAAATTTTCCAGGGTATATTCTACTTTGTACTACAAATTCTCCTAAAATACTAATACAATAAAAAAACCGAATGATACAATAAAAAAAGCGAAAGCGGGACGTGGGTAGAAAATATAGTAAGTGGAAGTGAAATTGTTTGTTATAAGAAAGCCGGTCTAGTGTGGGTCGGAATATGCCCGGTGTTTCATAGGCAGAACGATATGGTACAGTCTGAGCCTTGGACTGAACGTGAATTAAATGAAATTAGAGCATTCATTAAAACACTAAATTTTCTCCATAATTTACTCTAAATTATAAATTGGATCTTAAATTCGGGAGCTTAGGTAAACTCGGGTTTCAAATCAAGCCCATCACAGACGTAGCTATAATATATAAGCTATAATATAAATTACAGTACAATTTGGTGATGTAACAGAAATATATATTATATTGCGTGTGCGGTCACTCAAAGATTAGTATTGAAAATATATCGTAATATGCCTTGCTATGATTTATATTAATATATATTAAAGCTACGTCTGTGATGGGCTTCATGAGAGGTAGAGCATAGCGTTATTTCGCTCAAAGAGCAGCTCGACTGGGGAAGTACCTCCACCTTACAGAATACCGCAACCAAATAACTTTGTTGTGTAAAGTTGTGTTCTTGCTCGTGAGTAAGGTCGCCAGAGCTCATAGGGGAGGGGGCAAAGGTCGGTAACGCATGAGCGATGCTTCGTGTGTTGCAAGCGTCCATATGGCTACGGTAATCGCTTACCATCAGGCGGGCCGTACGCTTGGTTACCGACTAAGTAGCTTAAAAAAAGTTACAAACAGACGAAAGGATGGCTATGACAAAACTAATAAGTGTACCTAGTATGACTACGGAACCCTTAAAACGTTACATCCTGTCCAAAGAGATTATACGTACAGTGAGGATAAATAAAATTTTATGGATGTTATAATATCAGTCGCTCAATACCCACTTGGCCGAATAAATATTTAGTTAGCAATATTAAGTGGCTACGGAATTGTTTTTGTAGGGATTACGTAGGTAGTGCACCTATTTATAAATAGTGTACTATATGTAGGTTTTCATTTTGATTCTTGTCAACAGTGCCGTCTGTGAGTGGTTCCATTAGTCCCAAGCTCGAAACGGCTCCCTCTGTCGCATTAAAATTGAACTACTCGGGTGCGGAATTTTCCCCACTACAGTTTTATATTTTTGGGTTTACTAATTTACTTACAATATAAAAATAGCTATTTTTAACACTATTAACTCATAAAATACTTATTTATTTCTAGCTGTCTCTCGTACTATCACCCGCGTTCCTGAGTAAAGGAGTAGCCTATGTCCTCCTCCATAGAAGAGATCAAATGTTGCCGTATTTTAGATGTGGCAATTACCACCTTATTCTCATTTGTGCAATATTATCCATTATAATATACATGTAAATATACCTAGATTTGATGCTCATATCCATACTAATATCATAAATGTGAAAGTAACTCTGTTTGTCTGTTACCTTTTCACGCCTAAACCCCTGAGCTAAATGAGATAAAATTTGGCACGCAGATAACCTATGGTATGGAGAAGGAAATGCTACCTTTTATCCCTGGAACGCGGGTGAAACCGCAGGGGAAGGCAGTGTATAAATGCGTATTATTATAACCATATTATTAGCAATTGAGGGTTAGTGAACTATTTAATTTTCTATAATTATTACCTGAAGCGGAATATTTCAGTTGACTTGAGCGTGACCTTTTAGCCGTTTCCTAGAAAACGGCTGTTAGCTTATAAATGAATGTGATTATCTCCCCCCGCGGTTTCACTCCTTTTTCCGCGATGAAAAGCCTGTAGCACTCGGGGATAATATCGCTTCCTATTAGTGAAAGAATTTTCAGAATCGGATCTTACCGGAGATTACATCCTACATTCAAACATACAAACTTTACCTATTTACAAGCTTTTATTTACTTTCACCTGTCCCGTTGTCTGTAATAGAATTTTGCAAGTTAAATTTGACCCACTTTCCGGTTTCCGATTGAGCTGAAATGTTGCACGAATATGCAAATCGCGTGACAATGCAATATTATGATGACGTGGAGCTGATCTGATGATGGAGCTGGAAGGTGGCCATAGGAACTCCGTAATAAAACCACATAACCCCTTCGAGTTTGGGCTCGTTTGATTCGTCTTGATGAGTACTATAAAAAGCTTGTTTTCAAAATGATTTTTTTAACAAAAACTTGTTATAATATTAGTGTAGGAAGATAATAATATGTCTGCCATTTAGTTTGTTCAATATACTCTACCTTTTATAGTGATTACTATGCACACACACACATAGACGCCTTATGTATCTTATCTCAGTTCGAACAACTACACTTTGTGGGATAGTAAATACCTAGTGCTGTGCCTATATTCTCCTACAGGATTTGGCTGAGTGAGGGTAAAGGTTCCCGTGCGTTACACCTACTATCCTATCAGTGTAGGAGGATCATAAGCTGATCGTGTTAAAAGCTTTGCTGTAAAATGCTCAGTGATCGATGTCTCTTTTATACAAACCATTATAGGTGTTCGTGAGTTTTATTTAAATTGGCGATTGCACCTATCACATCGCAGGTCATGTTATGTTTTTTTTATACTACGAAATTATATTAAGTATGTATTTACAAAAAAAACTAGTATATGTCGTATCTGGGGGCACGGGAGTGTCCCCAGATACGACAAGACGAGCCAAGTCAAGCGTAAGGGCACTAACTACCTTTTCTCGAATCGCTTAGTCGTTTTTTTGAACCCTCATAACTTGGGTTTCGATTATACCAGATAAACAAAATTCTCGGGATATGATGTCAATGTGATGTCAATAGTAAACTTATTAAACATATTAAGTTTTCAATAACATAGCTCTCGTACTTTTGATTTTATTGATATCTAAAAAACCCCGATTTCGTCACTGACTCACTGATGATCATCAAAACTCTTAGGGTACTTCCTGAAGTCTTAGAAAGCTGAAATTTGGTATGTAAGCTTGTATTATTACACAAACAACAAAAAACATGGAACTTTTACCGTAGAAATAATAATATTAATCTAATACAAAATAAAATAAAAATATTGTCATAAGTAACTTAAAAAAAAAGTGTAATCCCACCAAAAACATTTTCATGTAAAATGTTGCCAAGACCATATGGCTCACACTGTCAAAAAGTTATCAGATCTCATGTAGAGCCAAGCTTATAACTCTACACGCCCTAACTCTACAAGCCCTCACTTCACAAACTCGCCACACCGTAGTCAAAATATGTGGCTTGGCCGTTTCGCCTACAAGAACTATTGTATTACAATAAAGTAATTAGCAGTGAATACATTTTTCACCTTACGCCCATGTGACGGTAGCGAAACTTGCGAAGCCACATATTTTGACTAAGGTGTAGAGTTTGTGAAGTAAGGGTTTGTAGAATTATGGCGTTAAAAGTTATCGCGAGGAAACCATAGTAAGTTTGTAATTCTAGTCTATGCATTTCAGTGCCTTTTATGAAAAAATATGCAGTTCGAAATATGGTTCAGGTTTCTTTATATGCAGTTCGAAATATGGGACAGGTTTTGTCCCGTCGGGATATTAGAATTTATGGCAAAAATACGGGAAGCCCCGCGAGATAGAGGCCGTTAGCACCTAATAACTGCTGACGTACAATTTAAATTGTGGAAACTTTTTAGAGCAAAAAAACATTTCTTATCAAATATCCAAGTTGAAAAGCAAGAAGCTCTCATCTCGGAACGTACATAATTTAATTAGTCGACAGTATAGAGAAGCCTGCTAATGTTATTCTATATCCGCGGCGTACGGCACGGCAGCGAAGCGTGCCCACTGTTTATTTAGGTTTGAGTTGTTCATTTTTAGAGGCATGTGTATTCGGAAACCGAGTGGGCGCCCGGTTTTATTCAGAAAATGGGTGTGTTGCCGTAATTATGTGAAAACATGAAAATATAATTTATCCGTCGAAAGTTATTCAGCTTAAATTTCCGAAATGTTAGAAAATTGTGTGGCTTTTTATAACATTTGCTCAAGTGGTAAGTCTCTATGGAAAATTGGATGCTAAGTTTATTTTACTGACTTTTTCTTTTTCGATGTGAATGTTTCATTCTCTCTACAGTCAAACCTTTCTTACGTATGTAGGTATTATTACCTTCGTAATAAAGTGATATTGTTAGATATCATATTTATAAGTATAAATGTACGATACAATATTATAATATAGACGGTAGGCTTTTATTTTTAAAACTTTCTTTTCTGGCTGATTGTATAGTATAGCTATATCCCATGGTTTCACCCGCGTTCCCGAGATTAAAGTACTCGGGCCTGGTGTAACTATGTACCTTCCAAATGTCATTGATTTGAAATCCATTCAGCCATACAAATTGGAGCCAAAAAAAAACAAATTCGTGGGTGTAACACAATAAACATTCACATTTATAATATTAGATCTATCTTTTTTTATACGACGTATCGGTAAACAATCATACGGCCCATCTGATGGTAAGCGGTTATCATAGGCGTACGGACCCTTGCAACACTCACGCGTTACCGACCATTCCCCCTCCCCAATAAGCTCTGGCGACCTTACTCACGCGCAGGTACACAACATTTTATGTTATTTGGCTGCGGTATTCAGTAAGGTGGAGGTACTTTCCCAGTCGAGGTACACTTCGAGCGAATAAACGCTATACTTCTCTAAAAATAAATTTAATATCAAAACACTAATTATAACTGAAAGGGTAGCCACCCTTAAATCCCACTTGTATTTTAATATACAACGCTTATTTTAGTATACCAGAAAACTGATACATCACAAAAAGCTCTTTAGGAGAAAATTAACTGTAATATATTTAATTACAAAATACCTTATATGTAGCTACTCGTAATTAGATCCTAAAATAAAACTCATGGGGATCAATCTACTGATAATGTTCAGCAAATTAAACTCTAATTTCTGAAATGTGGGATAGTAATGAAAAAGATCTTCAGATTGTATGATTTGTTTGACCTTAATTTATTTATATATTTACAGTACTATATAAAACTGGATTTATATCAAATACAGTATACATATATGTATAATATGTAAGAGGTAGGTATGTTACGGCAGATTTTCTAGGAGTAGCTGTTCTCAAATAAATCGAGAAAGGATTGCGAGCATCAATCATTTTCCGTCAGCCTAGATCACGAGCAATCTTTCCATCTAAATCCAATGTCATGTTTGAATCCTTCATGTTTTTTGTAATGCCATTAGGGAATGTAGGTACATTTAAATGTGAATAAAGATTTTATATTCATTATTTCTTATAAATTTATAAAATTATTTACAAAATTATTATTTATATATGGCCCAGGACCCTTTTAGTGACAGGCGCTTAATTTGAACTTAGAAAAATTTTAATTGAAAATTGGTCCATCCATAATAGTACATAATGGTACCTATGATATAAGTGTGCTAAGTTGGTCATTACACACGAGGCGGTATTAGGACACAAACGCGCTTAATACCACCAGTAGTAATACGGAGGAATCCAATTCCGAAACTAGTCAGTGATTTTGCACTGATTTTGAACAGGTTAAGGATAGTCAGAGTGACTTAGCCAATCAGACCGCATTATCGGTGCAGCGGTGGTGGGAAATTGGCGGAATAGATGTGAGTGGAATGAAAGTCATTGCGTTTCTTTGGGTTAATTGTTCGATGGTAATGACCAACATAGCACACTAGTAACATAGTGTGCTATGTTGGTCATATAGCAAAAGCTAAAGAAATGCCGATACGGTTTAAAAATATCCAGATATCTTTTATAATAAGTCTGTATTGAAGCCGATAAAAAAAAAAGTTATCATCATAAATAAATTGCTCGTACATACATATTGGTTTTTCTGAGAAAAACTTAATTGAAATGCCTGAATAACTATGTTTCACAGAAAATCAAATCATTCTAACGTAGCTTATATTACTTTTAAAGCCTGAGAAATTTTTGTAATCAAATAGGTAGGTATAATATTTTTATGCTGTAACTATTAATGTTATTAACTTTTGAATCTAATTTCTGAAACATCCGATGAATACTTACTTAACAAAACAAAACTAGCGGTTACTCGACTCCCTAAATACAATACATACATATACCTAAATAACTTAAGTAGTTATTTCTATGTAGGTGGAGTAGAGTGAGCTGGAAGCGTGGACCGACTCGCAATAAACTTGCGATCAACGCCGCATATTACGTAAGCAATATTAGATTATGCGCGGTGAGCATCATAACGAGCGCCAGAGAGCAGCTGACTTCTGCAAACTGGATTACGTTGATGAAAATGTATTGCTTTCTCATGATCCGCTTTAAGAATGTTTTTGAATTTAAGCTTAATTTTGACGTAAACAAGAGTACTGTTTATTCGGCTAGATTGCATGCTGTGATTTGTTAACTCCCTGGTCTAAATTCATCTATCTACGTATACGTTCTTACTGCGGACCATTAGGATTTGGAATAAAACTCCCCGTTACGGTTTTCCCTCAGCGCTACGATATGGGGTTCTTCAAAAAAGGCGTAAATAGAGCTCTACAAGGTCGGCAACACATCGGCAATCCCCCTGGTATTGCAAATGTTCATAGGCGGCGGTGACCACTTACCATCAGGAGGCCCGTCTGCCTGCTTGTCAAACATTTGACATAAAAAAAAAACATCTAATAGTTATAGATAAAAGACTCGTACTGACTGACTGATCTATCAATACATTTTTCTTTTATGGCGACTCTTCTGCGATAAATAGTTTAGATTTCGAGTTTACAGAACGTTTAATAATTTCCAACGAAAGTTTTTCGCATATTTAAAGTAATAAATAACACCATAAAGCTATTATAATAAACATACAATATTAAAGGTCGTAGAAGCACTTAAAACAAGCCAGGTGCACCTTATGAACTTACCAAAGTTTGAATGAAAAGTAACTGGGAAGTAACAATTTTCAGTGTGTTAAGTTGGTATGTTTGCGTATGGTTACTACGCTACGTAGTATTATGGTGCATGGAACAGTTTGTTGATGAACAAAGTTCTGCTAGATCACCCACCAACTCGTCTTGGCACACGCTATATAATCGATATTCTAACAACTAATTTACATACTAGTTTAGTTTCTAGCTGCAGATTTCCTGGGGTGGTCAGCTGACCAATTTCGATTAAGTCATAGATAAGTATTTTAATCAATGTCTTTACTAAAAGTACCTGATACGTTATATGTAGCAATATACTGAAAAGATGTTTTAAAACAAACAAATGTGTTTGCTTACAAATAGCATCGGCAAGTAACTCAACTTGATTCGATGTTTTTACTAGAATTTAATTTCACATCAATTCTCATCAGTCCAACCCAATAAAAAAATATGAGTAGGTAAATTTCTGGTTACCCGTATGTGTTTACCGGGAAGTATTTTCCCAGCATTTCCTTATACTGGTGATCCTTCTTAGAAAACCTTTTAGCCAAACACGCGGTTTTCAAAGTGAATTATAAGGGTTTTGACTTCAAATTAATGAAATGGGTAAAGTAGGTTACTACATTATATGAGTAACTTACTTATACGCGACTGGGTTCGTGGAAAATTATAATTCAGCGACATTATTTTTCGTTTTTTATATACTTCAGCCATCTATCTTGCTATATACTTAACCTTAATAGCTTCCGCCCCGCAATTTTACTTATTTTTTTCTTGTGTGGTCTATAACCTATCGCTATGCGAAAAATCACGCTGATCGGTTACTCCGTTGCTGCGTGCAAGAAAAACAAACCAACAAAATACTTTCACATTTATAATATTAGTAGCAATGCTATACAAAAAAGGTTGAAACTTGCTAACACGATCTTGAGACAGACCAACACAAGACGATCATATTTAAAAACCAACGAAGTCTCTCGGGATGACCAATAAGGAGTTTATGGCAATCGTTTTCACCTACTATTGCTGGTGAGTGCTCTTCCACCGTGTTTCTATTATGTTAACTGCAATATTTAGATTACATGCGAACCACTTGCATAATAGCATCCCTCAACAAGTGATAGGAAGTGTAGCCGAGAATAGTATCAACATCGAGTGCACGATGTCGTGAATGCTAAAATAGGTGAAACACTGAATATCGACGACTGTGTTCTATATACCGTTACCGAGGCGCTCGCGATGGGTGCATTTGAATGAAACTCGCTCAACTAACAGAATGTTCTTCAAGAGTTGCATTTCATACAATAAATCGCCCAGAAATATGTTTGCCTTTTTCAATTGGTTGCGTGGATAGTATAGTGCTACATTTGAAATGCTTGTTGAAATTGAACATTATTTGGGAAAAATGTAAAGAAAAATTATTAAATTGAGGTAGCTAGTTCCTTTTATCTATATCAAAAGGCACGTATTTACCTAGAGTCACGTATCTGTAGGGTGATTACAGGACCAAGTCAATTTATTGAAAAAATCCATAAATAGAAACCTTTTTTTGTATTACCTCTCTAACATTCCTATTTTTTTATATATTAGATTAGTTGTACGATAAGACTCTAGAAGAAAATATCCTTCAGTATTGAAGATACACACAGAATTAGTTCCAACTTTTTTATATTAATTTTGTTACACTGAAGTTCTACTGACAAGACTGAATGAACAAACTTTTTGAATATGGAATTCACAATGACGTATGAGTTATTCCACTCTCGCAACTCACATTTTAGATTTTGCATATTGCAACATTGCGCAGCAATTACGTATTCCATTTCACTCGGGTTTACCTATCGATGGGAAGCACAAGTCAGTCTACATAATCAATTTAATTTGTTAATATTATGAATTGACCATATCATTTCATTAGTAGACTTTTTACCCCGCGTAGAGGTACTCCAATAAAGTACTGTAAACCAATTAAATACATAAAAGAGGTTCTAATTAAATAAAGTAACTCAGGATTTTTTTTTTAATGAGAATGTTCGCGTTTGACTCAGTTTGCCTGAGCAAATGCTTATTTTCGTGCCTTAAAGGTCTAGTTGTGAGTTCTACAGTACTTCGGTGTGAAGAATAATGAAGCGAACCTTTATGTATGTGTTTCAATAAATTATTGAAAATGCCATTGAGGTTCAATATTACGAATATTGAACCTCAATGGCAACCTATTTGTGGAAAAGCTTGTGTTTGAATTGTTTGTTAAATTGTGAGAATCTCACCATAGTCGGTGAATAATCGGTGAGAAAATTGCTTAAGTTTTCTAAAATTATTTTATTTTGTTCAAATAGGTAGACCTTCTCAGGCGCTTATACGAATAGTTTTTTTCAAAGGGTTACTTGCTGAAAAGAACCGGCATTAAACTCAGCAATTATTTTCAAAACAGGCTTCGATTCATTTATTATATAACATTTACATTCTAGTGTCACTAATAATATGATTGGTACCCCTTCAGTTTGTCTTTATTTATAGCCATTTAGGTATTATTAATACGTATAGAGAAGCTATCATAAGCAAAGGTTATGTCCCATTTTTTTAGAGTCAACTAAAGTTCTCTTTAGCGCTGAAACAATAATTAGTCGTCTAAGCAGACAGTAGAAACACGTAGCGCTATCAGAACGCTTTTAGGAGTATTTTTCTCGCAAACACCGTGATTTTCACGGCGCTTACACGTTTCGTTCATCGTTCTACAATAATAAGCGTGGCCGGATGGCCTTACTTGAACGGAACATAGTTTTGATTTGTGGCGTCGTACGTACGTAGTAATAATAACTAAATGTTTATAGCAGACTTCATTTGCGTGAGGCCGGGGCGGTGTCCAATAAATAAATATCTTGGGAATTTTTCACAAACGGTTATCTGACCCCAAACTAAGCAGAGCTTGTACTATGGAAACCAGATAACTTATATACCTACTACATATACTACTTTTCGTTTGTTAATACATAATTACACCCAGACTTAGGACATGCAGACATGTTATTGCACACAAATGCATGTCTTAGGTGGGAATCGAACCCACGACCTGCGGCGCGATAGGTGATAAGTGACAATGATGCTATTAAAATATTCTGTTTCAGAATGTTAAGTAAAAGTCAATTACACATGCTTGTTAGTTTTAAGGTTTATTATTTCTTAAATATGTTTTAGACTCTTCTGTTCATGTTTGTAAAAGGAGGTCGTTGATTACTGCGACACAGTTTTATATTATTGTAGATGTAATTTTTCAAATGTCATTTGTAAAATAGTGTTTAATGTGCCTCATATAAAATTTTACTTTATCTTATCTTCCCAAATGATATGAATAAAACATCACATAATAAATAAAAGACGATAAAATATAATATCTGTTAATCAAATACAAAACTTCCTGGCAAAATGTATCTAAACATTTTATATAATTTTGAAGCTGTAACATATTTATAATATCATTTATTTATTAGAAGTAAATTAAACAATAGGCAAATTGATTGTTACATCTGAAGATCCAATTAAAATAATTAAGGAGCACTTTATTTATCAACTTCAACTCTCAAATTCCTTGGATGAATTGTTTGTGTTTATTTTAATTGTTAATTAGATGATTAATTACAAGTATTTCATGTAAGAGGCGAAATGTTATCAAAGTAGACATATTATAAGTGTAATTTAGCTTGTCGGAAGCACAAACATCAATATAAAACGAACGAAAATTAAACGACACTTATTTATCGTTTCATATTAATATAGCGAGTTATTTTTTTATTATGGTATCTATAAAAAAGGTAATAAGTATGGTTAAGCCCGAGAAAAGAGAAGTTTTCACGTTGTTAAGCTTTACGAACTTAGGTTCATGATTTCCATGAGATTTTCATGAAGGCGCCCGGGGCGGCTTGCATAACGATCACTAAGCTTATTTAAGCGGCAAGACAATTTGAGCTAGGTATATAGAAGACTTACTTGTGTTGCCATGATATTTGATATAGGAGCACTTCAATTATTCTTTATGATTTGAATGTGAATATTATCGAACAGTGGTGTAAAGAAACGAGCTCACGTCAACACTTGTAAAACCGCTTATCAACAAAAGTAACACGTTTTAGCTCTATGGCTTGGCCTGATGATTACACAAATACTAACATGAGTGGTGGTTTGTGATCCAGAACCAAATTCATCATAACTAAACATAAGCACCTAGAGTACCTACCATAGAAGTATGCAGGATGATGTATGCGGGCGATCTCTTTTAAGAGCACTCAATTCGTCATACTTTTCATACAAAACCTCTGTACTTATTATGGCGTTGTTAAACATTTTTCGTTAGATGTTTCGAACAAATTAGTATCTTGTGCACTATATCTAGCCGTGTATCTAGGCGAAATTTAAAAAAAGTGTGAAACAAATTCAGTCAAAGCCTCCGAAAAACAGCGTCTTTGCACAAATTTTACCTGAACTTTGGCCATATCTAATGCACCTATAAATTGTAAAAGTAAAGAAAACATTTAGATACTAGGCTTGCAAATGTATTGGAGATTCTAAATAACTAACTTTTTTTTTACAAACTTGTAAGATTTTTTCACAAGAAGTATACTCCTGGAACAAGTTTTATGATATGCAAAATCATGAATGACGACCTAACGAAGCGGCCGCGAGTGATCACCGGAATTTACCGACTGATAACCGACGGCTCTGATGCCGTCTCTCTTTTTTCGCAGTCAAACATTACGTTGGATGAAACAACAAGCTTTTAGACTATGCTTGCGTTGAAGTTGCGCCGGCCACAGAGGGCCGCCTTAACAATGCGATGCGTTGATGGCAGCTCTTAGGTTTAGGACTCTAGAGCTAAAGAGATAAAACAAAGGATGCACACATAGAAATCCTAGTCGGTATTTAGTACGAGACGCTAACAGAAGCAGCATATCTCTCCCAAAAAATACATACCTATCCTGCAAAGTAAGCTTTACTTTTTTGCTCCATGTTGGTCCATGGCCATCACAGAAGAATCTACAAGGAAACTTAAACCTTCGTAACGAGTAACAAGTAAGATATTAGAGCAACCGGGCATACACGAGTCAGTCTAGTCTTGTAACTGCTCACCTGCACGACAGAAATTCGCCCAACTGGCAGACCGCTGGGTGCGGTCGTTGCTCCTTCAGTGGTCTCGGGTATGATAATTAATAGAATATTGTTGTAGTATTGTAGTTAGCCAGGCATTAACATGTAGCGATCATTAATTCCTATTTCAAACATAGGTATAGCCAATCAATACCTAAAGTTTAATCATAATCAGGATCGTACTAAATATACAACATGTAACTTCAAATGGGTTATCTATTCGAAAGAGGGGAAGTACATCAGGTATGGATTATCTATACTAAGTTTCAGCTCCAAATAGATTACTCAAAAACCATACCAAATTTTTGCTTCCAAGTTTATTGAATTACAATTATCTCACGGCTTAATGCGGGTCATTATTATTTTGCATCACGTGCTAATATTTATACAGGTCGTTGTTTTGGTCAGCGACGAGCGACTCAGGGTCGATAATACAAATGATAGTGGTGCTAAAAAAATATTAAAAAAATACTTTATTTTTTTTTAATAATAAAAATTAAAAAAATTAAATTTTGAAAATCATGTAATAAGATAAAGTGTAGACATAATACTCAACGGGAGTACGAGGGAGTAAAGGGGTGGGGTGATGGCGGCTTGTGCCTAGCTCTAGTCTGTGCACGTGCCTAGTAACCATACTTTGCGGTAATTTTATTTCAAATTGAATAAGGTATTTCTCAACATATTTACAGTATTTAATGGAATTAAGTCCATTTTTGGGGAATATATATTTTGTACTACCGCTCCTGGGTCGCTTGTCGCCGACCAAAACAACACCCTGTATATAATTGTCTCTACTGTGATCTATACGCCTACTACCAAAAAAGTGTATAACTGTAATGGATATACCCTTTCCGTTATATATTGTATATTTACAAAAGTGTGAGGAACAACCATTGACCTGAAATAACCAAACTAGCACTCAACGTTGTACAACGTTAAAATGGTAGGTAGGTAAGTGACTTCAAGTCGACAGGAGTAGTGCTTGAACGCCGCATATCACATTATCGGGGCTTCCGAGCAAAGCGGACTGCCTGCAGAGTGTTTTCGAAGGCAAGAGTGGCAACCTTCCTAGGGAAATAAAGTAACAAGATAAACACTGATGTAATGTGTATCGAAGTATACGGTAATATGAAGATATCGGTTTTTATTTGACTCGTTAAAAGCTAAGGGAATCTATTATTAAAAATCTAATATTATGTTACAAGCTTTTATTTAACTTGCAAAGTTGCAATGTATGTTTGTTCGGGTGGAATCTTGCAATTCGAATTTCACCCACTTCCAGTGGTCGGATTGACTTGATATGTGGTATACATTAGTATATTAGATAACAATGCAAGTACAGTCAATAAAAAGTACAGTCACCAAAAAAGCTTGTACACACGGCTACAGAACAAGCTATAAATTTCCAAAATAAGCTGACCTATTCATTGTACGGAAATCCTACACAATGCGAGATCAGCTTATACTGGAAATGTATAACTTGATGTGTTGCCGTGTGTACAAAAATTTTTTTTTTTTAACATAAACTTATTTAAACTATAAGATCAGATACAGATACAGAAGAGTCAGATACAGTTAAGTAGTATAATCACTGATTTAGTAATAGTTAATATAATTCAGCTTTAGTTGGTATAATATAGTTTATCTTTTAAGCTTTCAAAATAAATGTATTTTCTTTCTTTCTCATACAAACACTGACTTTCTATATCTAAATGTTGTGCTATTCTCTTCCAAAACAAGAACTCAGAATAGGTTAATTAGGAGAATAGGAATAGGCTCTTAGCTAGCAATGGGGTTCAGTATTTCTTCCTTTACATCTATCATTTCAACAACTAAATAAACATATCATTTCGTAATATAAATCACACATGGAAATAAGTTTGGTGTTGCCAGGTAGAGAAATACTCGCTTCTCTTCCAGGTAGATTTTCCTTTGAGTATCGAGTCGTGACCCGAACGGGCTGCCGTCTGCTCAATGCTCACCCAATCACTATCTATTTTGTTTACGAGACCTCCATCTTTTACTTTGCGACAAGGCAGCTTCTCTACGGAGAATAACTTAGTTCGCTAGTAACTTAAATGAAGTGCGATGTGTTTGTTTTACGTTTGTATATATTGTTAACGCTGTTACTTGCTGTTTGAATTGTATTTATTGCTCCAGAAATAAATTAAATGCTGGTAAACTGTTATACGTCCATATTGGGTATCTAATCCTTACTTCCTTACTAATAATATTATAAACGCGAAAGTTTGTATGCATGGAAGCTTGATACTCTTCCACGCAAAAACTACTGAACTGATTTGGATGAAATTGGGATACTTTTTATCTCGGGAAAACATATGATCCCTCGGGAATGCGGGTCAAACCGCGCGGGAAAGCTAGTAAAATTATATTTGTAGAATAGATTACAGAGTTCCTTATCCAAATGGTCCCATTACTGTCTACGCCCAGTATAATATACCATATACTATCATGCAAACATAATAGGATGCTAATTGAAATAACCATGCAATAATGATTAGGTACTCGCAAAGATTCTATTTTTTTCATATTTTTTTGGTACCTGCTCTATCTATATAATCTTGTAACGATGCGATCTTTCCTATTTCAATTATTGTTTCTGGTCACAAACATTATTTCCATATTTTCAAATATAAAAAAATAGTTCAAATTTTCTTTTCAAATGATCAAATTTTCAAGTGTTCGAATTTTCATATAAAATATGTCTCATCAAATATTCATTCAACACTATCAGTACTAAGAAGCAACTTAAAATGTGTGGACCTATTGGAATAATAAAATAAAAAAACAAATATCATTGAAAATACTTATATTGAGTTACAAGTTTATTATGTACAATTGAATTCTTATCAGTTGTAATACAATGTTACTCTGAGATTTTACCTCTTCAACTGTATAAAAGATTAATATACTAGAACCCTTTCATTAAAGTTTGTTATGATGCGAACGAAAATGGAGTTTACAGAGATCCAAATATTTTTAATAAAATAAACTTTTAACTGAATATTTCTTAGCCTGAAATACCAAAATAAAAACAGAACATTTTTATCTCGTAAAAAAATCAATATTTGTTTCATGGCATATCATGGTTTATGCCATTTCGTTTATCATGCGAACATAACACGCCTTTGGACTGAAAAATACTTTCAGCGTCTGCGCTTCATGACACCTACGATTTTAAGTCTTTTGGCTGACAAGTTTGTTACAGTGTTACATACTTGGCTTCCTCATCGCTCTATCCAGAGAGAGTCTGAAACCAAACTATACCGTGTGAAGATTTCGAGATGGCATATTTTCGAAACCTATGTTGGGTTAGTTTTTACTATAGGCACAAACATTAAAATCTCGAAAAATAATAATGTTTTCATACATTATGATCGAGCAAGGTTGATTGTTAGTATAGAAAGTATTTGTTTTGGTCCTATAGTAAAATTTGCTCGGCATGACTCCCTACCTAGGTTTTAAAAATATACCATCTCGAAATTTCCACCCAGTTTAAAAAGAACAAAAGAAAGAAGTTCAAAAAAACTATAAAATCTTCCTTCCATATGCCTCTGTAAGTAATCCTCTACTAAAAGGTTTGATTTAATTAAGCTATCATTAAACCACTCTGTAAAGCGATTACTCCTCAAATTGAGCCGCGATGTCACGTTCAGAACTAAGCCTGAGGCAATTCTCTTAGTGCACACATGAATAAGTGATTTAATATGCGCTTAACAGAGAGTTTCGTCAAACACAGGAGCGAGCTTATTCACAAAGATGGATATCAGTATAAGTGGATTCACACTGCTGTATTATCCACCGCTACTGGTTCTCTACAGGACAAAAGAATTAAGAAGGGCAAAGATACTTGAAATTTTTCCATTGAGATACATTAAAATATGATTTTGTGGCACCCTCACGCAAGATAAAACTCTTTTGTGCGGAATTGTGCCAAAGTGAGTGTGAAAGCAAGCTTCAAAAAGTAATATCTTTTTATTGCATTAAGTTAGAAACTTGAATATCTAAAAGGGTTTTTACAGAACCATGAAACTGAATGTTTATTATTATTTTTATTTTAACTTGATGTATTTAGCCCTTCTTTCGTTTTGTTGGACGATTAGATGGACAGACAAAATATTGTACTATTAGGTACTTAACGTAATAGTACTTTTTTTTTGTTTCAAAGTACGGCATCCTTTAAATGAAGAGTTTGATAATGTGGAACAGAAAGAAAATAAATAAGCTCCAACCAAAACGTACAGTAAATAAATAAAGTTGAAAGCAATTCAAAACGTTTTAGCCACGAATGCAGGTGTACTCGTTCATCTTGATAAATCAACCCCTTACCATTTGTAACCTGAGTAATCTTTTTGGCGAACGTGTAAACTAAACGAGAGTCTGCGGCGACGAGTATTGGATTTTTCTATCTGGCGTATATTTTTTAGCTTGCAACGTCCCGGTACTCAGGCACCACGGGGTTGAAAGTGGTAGGGGAACTGAAGCCCAACCTCGTTACAGCACCAAAGACAATTTTCTCCGTGCAACTTCCCCGACAAATGTGATTACCTACTACGCTTACAGGCTCTATGTTAAAACTTCCGTAATTGTATTTTCACAAGTTTTTGGTTATGTAAATCTTAATTTAGGGTATTAGGTATCTGACGACGCGGTCGTGCAGCCGAACATTTTACATTTAAGAATTGTTTAATGAAAACGTCTGAGTACAAGTTATGGTACAAGTTATGGTACATTATGTATGGTAAGTAAAATTTTGTTGAAAAGATATACAAAATTACCAACATTAATTCAAGGAAGGTTTTATGACGGTTTCTACTTGATTTTAATATGGTCAGCGCACGCTACCGTAGAGAAACAGGAAGGGAGAAATGACGGTGTTATGGCATACTTCGGATATAAATGGATCCCATCTGGATACCACCCATGGTGAACGTTGCTTAACTTCACTTCGTTGGTCTGTAGGTATATAACGATTATTTTGTGTAATAGTGGTTATATAAATTTGCAATAGATACAGAATATTAATAGAGCGACTGTGCTAGAGTATGTTACGCGAGCACGTGTATATGCAATGCTGCTTTGAAAGGTACTGCACTTTCATAGTTTAAATGACTAAATACATATAATCAATGCCAATGTCTCGTTTTTTATCGTGAACAAATGACAAGGAACTCATATCGTTTTTTTTCTGACAGTAAATCACTAGTGTACGATATATCTATGAATGCACCTTTATGCAAACTGCTCACGCTTCGCACATGGTACAGTATTACCCAACTGATAAGGCGCGTCGTGAATCTTCGTTCGCACAGAAAAGAAAGTATGCTCATATCGTTTTTTTTCTGACAGTAAATCACTAGTGTACGATATATCTATGAATGCACCTTTATGCAAACTGCTCACGCTTCGCACATGGTACAGTATTACCCAACTGATAAGGCGCGTCGTGAATCTTCGTTCGCACAGAAAAGAAAGTATGGCCCCGAAGATTAACGAAAGAATGCTTAAAACTTACAATCAACCTTAGATCACTATAAGTTTTATAATACACTGGAGCTGTTAGTTCCGTCTCACTCGCAAGGCGCTCCGTACGGCGCGCGCTAACATGGCAGCAGCTGCCGACCAATAGCTGTTTCCCGCGCATTGAAAATCTACAAAAAGTGTCTTCTGCGCAGGTACATCGGTAAGCCATATCAGTTGGGTACTACTGTAATGTTGTTAACGCTATCACTCCATTAAATTCTTACTCTACGGCTTTTGCCTTATTTGTAATAGAAAGTATACTTTAGTTACTATAGTAACCCCAGCATAATGTAAATGACCTTTCCACTCGATTGTTTGGTTAGGATCTCTTACACTTGTAGCAACTTAAATAATTACAATACCAGTCTATTATGTTATCAACAAAACAAATTTACTGTTGTGTTTACGTGTTTTGATACTCTGTTGTTCCAAGCTTAACGTGCTTGATACATAATTGATTAGTATTTATTATTGTTTAACTAATTTAACGTTTACTGTATGTATATTTATAAATTCCTAAGCCTAAAACAATACTAGTAATAAGAACTAACGTGAAACAAAATAGATTGCATAGTATACAAAAACATTTTGCAAGTAGAGCAACTAATAAAAGATAGGTACTCCAGGGAGGAATGTGTCATCTCATCGTATCGCAATCCCAATTTAATCAATACAATAGTAATCAGAGATAAATAGCTTCCGTTCTATCAGCAAAACAATTTTTCTGTAGAGAGCCCTTCAGGCCGTCTCTACAAAAATGCTATTACAGACCCTTTGCCCAGTAGCACTCCGCCAAGCCGACGTTTCAATCCAATTGAACGTGCCTCTCGCGATATACCCCGCTTTGACTCGATACGGACCTACAAAAGATACATTCCTTTTTTAGGGTTCCGATTATTTATTATTACTATATCAAAAATACTACTTGTCATTTCATATCACATTTTCTAAATTATTATGATATATTATTTCTCTACAGCCTATATTATTATTATCTACACAACATAATATTTCATTATACACAGTTAATTTTGTAGATAATTTAATGTTTTCTGTTCAAGAGTCACTCCTGTTTCGCCTTTCAATTAATACCGGGTAAGCTTTCACTTTCCAAGAAATGAGAACTCTCGGGATTCGATAAGTTAAGGTAAATGAATAAACTTTTAACTTAACTACCAATTTATGAATAAGATTTATTTATGAAACGCATTTAATTAGAGTTTATTATGTTACATTCGAATTGAAAATATTTAAATGTATTATGTAATTCGAAGATTTTTTAAAAAAAGTTTAAAAACAAATGTCAATCGTGTTCTATTTCTATTAAATTAGCATTTAGAATATTAATCGTCCAAGAAATTCCAATAAAATTGGGTGTGGATAAGTAATAGAACTATAAACTACCACTGACAAAATTCATATGAGTAAAATGGAATCACTCATTGTGTTTAGCTTAGTATTGCTTGGAAACGTGCAGTGTCTGGACGGGAGCTTATACTCTGAAACATTTTGTTATTAAAATATTTGGACTCGGTTACTATTTTCTGTAATTATTGATCATGGTTTATAGTAGGTAAAAAACCTTTATCTATAAGCGACAATACACTCTTGACTGACTTTATTACTATTGGACAATTTGTCCTTAATTATATTTATCTGTTGAGAGCCTAGCAGTGTGAAAATATTTTTTCCAGTTGGAAATGTTTTATTTTTCCACACGAATCTTCTTAAATGTCCTTTTCTATGTAATAAAATTTCAACAACATGTATTCCTAAAATATTATAAGATATCGAAATTATTAACTTTACATCCAAACCAAATATTTACAAAAAAAATGCTTTTAATATGAAAATTTGTGAGTACTCTTTCTGAAGCTATAAGTCTTATCTCGTAGAAAGCAAGTGCCGATATCTGAAATTGACAAGTTTTAACTTGAACCAAGTTCAACTTACTTTCTTGGTAGTTACATTTTTCACTTCTAGATGCAAGTTAAAATCGAAATAAAATCGTAAAATGTGCCACGCATTTGCGGACACTTTTGGTCCCGGCACGAGCGCGGCTCAAGTCGAGGAAACTTATATCTGTCGCGAGTAGCAATACATTTTTTGTCCAACATTAGGGAAATCCTCACAAGCCCTATTTAGGAAATTGCCTCCTTTATCGCGCTTGTGGCCAACAGTTCAGCCCGACCTCGATCTTCGGAGTTGGCCCTTTATTTTTAAGCGCCCAACTTTTAGTAGTCGTTTACGAGCGAACATCGCTTAAGTTCGACTCGCTATTTTAATTTGTTAAACAAATTTAATAAAAATTTTAGTTACGTGCTAGGTTTCTCTAAGTAAAATAGAATAAGAAAGTATTTTCAACTGAGGCTTTGAATTAGTTTAGTGAAAAAGTAGGTTCTATTTTATGAGAATTAGATTTTCCCTGTGCCCGAATATTTTACCCACAGACGGCCTTTTACTCAGTTCTTTGAAATCGTAATCTATATATTTTACGAGAGGAAGGGCTATTTGACTGTAATCGAGAGTTTAGGAAGTACTTATTGAGTCAGAGAAATGTTATGTTCGTATTGGCTTCGTCTTTGCCCGGAAAATTGTGTCCGTAGAACTTGGTCAGCAATCGGTCAACCGCAGTCAGACCTTAGCTAAATACTGCGGAAAGTAATGTTTTTCGGACGTGATATACGATAGTACTACTTCTTATGTGGGGATGTTCACAAGTACGTTTCTGATTTCGACACATGAGTGTTTTTTTAGAGAGCTAAGCGTAATCTGAAGAATTTGCTATTTTGAAATACGATAATGCTATCCCTGTTACAAAGAGGTCAATCCTCGCAGCGGCTCGGTCACGTAAAACGTAACCAGATAAATTTTATCGTGAAAATTTTGAACGCTCATGACACCTGAATACCTGACGGCTATAAATTATTTAAATGCAGTACAGATACCTACATATTATATGTACATATCTTTTAAGCGTTATTACGAATATTAATGATAATTTAATACAAATCAGTGAATTCTTTTAAATGTTGGATTCGTAAAGATATTTAATTTCATGACAGATTAAGAAACTTCTAGGATTTCAACCCGATAAAAGCCCGGTTTGTGGTGCCATGGCTTTTTCAAATCATTGACGAAATGACTTAGGTCCATTCTAAACGACGCATATATTGTCAGCGGCAGCTATTGATGGCGTTTTTTCAATAGATCCATATTTATGCATTGTGAATTATCTGTCAATGTGCTTTGTCGAGCACTACCAAATAATATGATGATGATGAAACTTGTTCATGTTTCCACATCCATAAATAACTTTTCGTCACATCCCCTCCGCTCTGGTAACTTTCTGGTAGACATGTTATTCTGTGTCATTCGAATAATTTTAAATTTATGACACCGTAAAAGTTACATAGCTGGTTTTTTATTTTAATGGATCCGGAGGACTCATGTAGAGGGATGTATTTTTTATGGTATGAACTTATTTTGCTTGCAAGAATGTTCTCTAATTTTATTTCTATTTATTTTGTGAACTGTATTAATTTATTACCAAATTGTTAATGTGATTTAAGACTGACTTTCATTACATAACCGTATTTGTATATTATTAATCATAACTAGGTTACCTTTGCTGTAATTAAAACTCATTTATAATGGAACTAAAATGTTCGAAATCAGCAGGGTATTATTCCGCTGGGGAATCGTATAGTAAACAATAATTCAATGAAATAATAATTAGTGCATGCAAACGATGGTGCAGAAAATAATTTATGGGTGTTTGCGCCGCCGTCAGCGTATTTTGTTTTCTGAAATATATTGCCAGCTTACTTACTGCTCAGCAACCAATTAATGTAGCTGTTGTATATTCATGCAAAGCTTATGCATCGTGGACCACATATTTATTAATAACAGTCGTTCAACTGACAATAAATCATTTATTATTATAATTATACAAATAAATATTGCATTACACATAATTAAGGTGTAAGTACATTTAAAAAAGCACATATTAATTTATAGCATATAAATGAAAAACTGAATACTATCTCTCAAAAAGACATATAAGAATATATCGGCATAATGAATTGGGTTCTAAAAAGTTAGGTCCAATTGACGAAGATGCAGCGATTCATTGAATCAATAAATCTCTAGTTTTGTGGCAATATCTAATGATATTATTCAAGATAATTGCCTACTTATATTTACATTTAAAAAAGCAAGCTCATTCACCCTATTTTAATTAACCATTTGAATGAATTCATGCTATACCTACAGCTACGGTAGAATTGTTCACACTTCCATTCAAAATAGTTTTCATTAAACTGTTCGCAATTTTAATAATGTCGTCGACAATCCAGCTGATAAAGCTCGTGTAAAATTCCCTATATATCTATGATAATGTTTGTAGGTATATGTCATCATATTATTATGATAATACTTGTATATGTAGGTCATTAAACTGAAAGGCTGTAATAATATTTTCATCGATGAATGGGTAGTCAGTGAAAATCACGGCTTACGTTTCAATATAGATGCCTGATCAGTTGATCGTTTCGTCGAACACGCTAGAATAGGGGGATAAACACGTAAGCTTATTTGGGCCCGTCGAGATTTTAGCTCCTTTCACACGGTCACGCAACTCTAAGAAAAATGATATTTACAGGTGATTTGCTCCCGCAAATCACCTGTAAATATCATTTTTCTTAGAGTATATATATACTTATACGTCTAAAATATATCGACAACGCGCTATTTTATGTAACAAGAAATATCCATTAGGAATTATGAGGTCGTTTGAAATATTACAGTTGGTAACAAGACTTAAATTTATGCAAGACGGTCCATCACAATCAGAATGTGAGAAATGAGCTGACAAACGCTCTTTAGGAATGCGAGTGTCGACTCAAAGTTCGAAAAAAATCGTTGAGTCTCGACTTTTCTCGTGATTTTATTACGCGATCTTGCAAAAACTTCATACTTTTGACAACTTAGCTCATGTTTTCCGACGTAGATTGATGTTGGTTTTAGCATGAGAAATAAACATGATTTTAATCAAAGTATAAACTTTTTTTTACTTGCTAATCCGTGAAGTTTTGTAAATGGATAATGCTTCATTTTTGGTGCAAAGGCTTTTTGCTTGAAGCTTCTCGTTACGCATATGATCGCTTGTGACAAGTGATAAGTCATGTCACCATTTTCGTAGCGAATATTTTCACTTGTCACAAACATTTGATCAAATATTGTATGATTTTATTTTTGTCATAATTCAACGGGTCGCATATCTGTGACATCCATTCTTCATTTGTCGGCGGCAGAGCTCTCGCGCGATAATTAATGCGGTGGAAGCTATAAAAACGGCGATGGGCTAAAATGCACGCATCCCATATAAATGGACGTATATTTGTCATGACGTCACCTGGTGTATCTACGTGATCCGCATGCAGGAAAAATATGTTTTCCAATTAATTAGGTACTTTCAATGGATTCTGTTGGGCTTCGGTATTGGCTGGAAAATTAAGGCGTAGGCTGGATTGATGGTTGTAGTATAGATACCTACCTCACGATTAGTCAAACCCGATGCCTGCAGTTTTAATGTATTTAATTTGTTGGATGTATTTTACCACTTTATTTAAGGTGAAAACTTTATTCTCATAAATCCGATCCCACAGCGGTCTAGCGGTCTAGAATTCTGCGGTCGAATCGTGCGTTCTCCTAGACCAGGGGTCGGCAACTTGCGGCTCGCCATAAAAGGTCATAAAACCATTTCAAGCCTGCAAGTCATTGCTATACTTTTATTATATGAAATCATACTTTTAGTTTTTGAAAATTGATATTACACAAGGTAGCGTGCATTAGGACTTTTTTCATTTGTTGTAAAATATGCGTTAACCGTTACCATCAGGCAAGCCGTATGCTTGTTTGCTGCTTAGTATTATAAAATCTAGATCTAGACATACAAATGTCGAGTTACTAAAATGGATAAGAATAAAAATACGACATAATATACTATCCACACTACAAAAATCATTTTCGGTCTTTGAGGCTAAAAAAGTCAAATATATATGCTATAGAATTTCGGGTAGTAAAAACGTAAAAATATCAAAAAAATACCTTCTAGGTAATGAAACATCAATAAAACTCATTGCTGACGACTATAAATATCATCAAATGTAATAGCTATTAAATATAATCACTAACACCCGAGAACGAGGGCTGCGTTATCAAATCGGTAAATCGACCTCGTACAACTCTATTTGACACCTAAATACTATAAGGCGAAATCCTTGGCCCGCGCCTAAGTCTGTTAACGCGGAATAAATCGTATCGTAACACTGCGTAATGGGCCTAAGGGGTACAACGAAAAACTTCCCGAGAGCTATTAACTTTATTTAAGAGTGTTATAAAGCGTTTTCAACGTTATCAGGATCCCTTGAGCCTAGTTTGGGATGTCCTTCGCTTATTGGCACCTTGGGACATAACTATATCTAGCAGGTAGATTCAACTGTCCCAGACAATTGGTTTATCCCAGTAAAGGGTGATAGGAATGCTTGGTATCTTTGTAACATAATATGTAACGCAATTTAATTATTTATGTAATACAGCATAGGTTTCTTCAGGGTCGGCAACGCGCGAGTGATACCCCTGGTGTTGCAAGCGTCCATAGGCTACGGTAACTGCTTACCATCAGGCGGGCCGTAAGCTTGTTTGCCACATCAGTGGTATAAAAAAAAATATATATCAGGATGTCCTCCAATCCAACTTAAACTTTACTTCGCAAGTAGCAATTTTATGAAGTTAAGCTACATGGTACCGTTCGATCTAATGCCATAAGATATTTTTGAAATAGACGATCTATTTACAATCTATACATGTACATTACTATGGTAACTTCAAGGACCAGCCCATTTAACCTTTACCGCCAGTAACTAATAGTTTCGAATTTCGATAACGAAGAGTCGTAAAGGTCAATAGAATGAAAGTGGAGGACAATCTTAATTCACTTTTGTCCCAAATAGAGTAGAGAAGGTCCGGACATCATACCCGGAAACTGGTACGCGATGGGACGTAGAAGAAAATTTAATGCCTACAGGGTAGGGTGACAACAAATGCAAGGAAATGAGGGACTTCCGACTATTGGCACCTCGATTCAATTTACTTTGAGGAACGCGTTCAGTCGACCTTCATTATAGTTGTTTATGTTTGTGACTCGCGTGGAATAATATATGTGGGTATGCGGGTATGTGTATTTGTATGTAAAATGTTGGGAAGCGTTCGTGAGGATATGCCGGGACATAATGACTATTGCTTCGCTAACGAGACAATGAATAAGCATTGTTTTACGTATACAGTGTTTATGTCACTAAATCTGCGTTTAATTTTTATATTACCATCTATTCTAGAAATTTGAGAAGCACAATCTTTAGGTGGAGACAGTTCTAGAGTTCTGCGTTCCGCATTCACTATTGTGCACACAGTAAGCAATCCAGAGTTCTAGAGTTCTGCAATGTTCGCTACCGATCACACATCATACACTTTTTTAGTATTAAAGATGCCGCATTGTTTACAGTGAACGCGAAACGCAGAATTCTGAACGCAGAACTCTGAAACTCTCTCTGCATTGGATCGGCGCCTAAGATTATTAAGGTAATTGAATGAAAAGACCTTTTGAAAAAAATGTGTGTTTATTTCTATCAAGTTTAATGAAATAAACTTCTCCATAGAAATGCGAAGGATAGTAGTAATACAATAAGTATTCAGTATTAATTTATTTACTGAAATAAATAAGCTTACAAGCACAGTACACAGTTTTCAATAGCTGAAACACAGCACTTAGCTCCCGTTTCGGCAAATTTTAGTTTGAAGCCGAAGGTTCGATCGCACAATATATTGCGATCATCGGTATCAATAAATGGTATTGTATCGTATTGTAAATTACGTCGAATATATATACAGGTTTTTTTCTAAGAAACAAATATTTTTTAGCTATGCGTTCATTGTGAGATGGTACAGTAGTACCCAACTTATAAGGCGCGTCGTGAATCTTCGTTCGCACAGAAAAGAAAGTATGGCCCCGAAGATTAACAAAAGAATGCTTAAAACTTACAATCAACCTTAGATCACTACTATAAGGTTCATAATACACTGCAGCTGTTAGTTCCGTCTCACTCGCAAGTGACGCCCCTCCGCACGGCGCGCGCTAACATGGCGGCAGCTGCCGACCAATAGCGTTTCCCGCACTTGTATCTTCTGCGCAGGTACATTGGTAAGCCATATTAGTTGGGTACTACTGTACTCGTACCTTTTCCTTTTTCATTAATCCCTTTTCATTAATAAGCGCCTGACACATTAAATTTCTCAGCTACAAATAAAAAGGTCCGATTGGCGCTTGACCCATTTCCAAGTAACGTATTCTTTTCCAACCTTTTCTCTGTGAATTCGTTAAAAAAAGTAATGTTCGCAATTCAAACACCTACATGTGATCATGTGATTAAAACTTATATACTATTATACTTTTAACCTTGCAGTTTCACCCGAGGTTTCTGAAGAATCTAATGCTTTTCCGGTGGTCATGGTTTTTTTCCAGCCAGTGAGGGTAACTTCTAAACGGTCTTAGAGAAAAAAGGTTGAAAGGAACCCCGAGCTGAATTTTCATCCTGTATAATTAGTCCAGATTTAGGCGTCAAAAATAACAAAAAAACTCACTTAAGCATTAATATTAGTATTTAGATACTAAGAACACTTAAAGGTGGGTCTACGCTACGCAAACCGAGAACACGCGGAGCACGAATTCGCGTAGGGTAGACGGGCTTGGGAGCCTCGAACGAGCGTTTGGCTAGCGCTCGATTGCGCTTCGCCAATTGTGAGTTTTTTGACGTACACAAGGCATTGCGCTCATGTTGTAGGCTCGTTGTACCTTTCATTGTACGGAAATCCTTTACAATGCGAGATCAGATTATACTGGTTATGTATAGCTTGATGTGTAGCCGTGTGTACGTCCACACTTGACATCGTGAGCGACGAACGAAGAGCGGCTCAGCTCGTGCTCGGTTCGCGTAGCATAGATGCACCTTAAGAGTGAGTACAAAGCCAGAAAAATATGGCAATGTCAGATGAAACAAACTTATGTCTAATCTTCGCGTTATATGAGACGGAGATAGCGTGTTTCGCGGAACAAAAATGAACTAAGCGCTTCTTATCTAAATAACTCGTAAAGTATAGAATATTTAAAAAAACCGTTAACAGCCGCCCTAGGTCATACGTTAGTGATATTATTTATCGAATTTTTGTCTTAGTTAGATACACCATGAACGAATAAAAACGAAAATTCATTATTATTAAAGGTAGCTTTGTAATTTTTTTCTATCGAGGAATTTTCATTCCATTATGTTTTTGCTCAGATAGAACCCTCGCGTATACAGGGAGTAACGGAAAGTGTATATACCTACATTACAGTAATCCACTTTTTTGGTAGGTACTAGGCGCACAGATTGCTGAAGATAAAAATATATATTAATATTGACCCTCATTTACTGGTGACATGTTGGTTATGATTTTAATTCAATAAACCTGAATTCAAAAATTTGGTGTGAATTTTTGATTAATTTATTTTGAGCTGAAACTTTTTATAGAGAGTCTGTACCTGATGTAGTCTTCACCCCCTTCGGATGTATTTAACCTTTCCGTTACACCCTATATAATGAAAATACCCATATAAAGATATTTTTTCATTTAAATATTTATTTGGGTAAACTTCAATTCTAAGATTCCTTTATACGCACTCTTAAGAAGCTTAAAATATTCATAGGTAGGTATAATAATATGATAAAACTAGGTGTCCCGCGCGGTTTTACCCGCATTCCCGAGGGATGTCGTATATTTTCCCGGCATAAAAAGTATCCAGAATATATTCTATCTGTGTTCCAAATTTCATCCATATCCGTTCAGTAGTTTTTGCGTGAAAGAGTAACAAACTCACAAACTTTCGCATTTACAATATTAGTAGGACTTACTCGGTAAAATATATGAAAAGAAAACAAAAGCTGATAAAAAAATCTAGTAGGTAGGTAGGTATATTTGCGACGAGCAAGCAGCCAAAAACGGTCACGTAGATATCCCTGTACTAATGATGTGATGTCAAATATCGAAATTATTTCTTGTCACTTCACATAAATACGTGACTACATATAAATATTAAATAGGTAATGTATGTACATGGACGTTCGTATCGTTTTTTACCATTAGCCAAAATCTATATTATTATTAAAGCAAAACACCAATCGCTAGTCATGAAATCTCAGGAACTATAAAGCCTTCAGCATTTTCCAAAATTCAAACCTCAATAAGAGAAAAGTTGGATCTACAGTTTGTATAAAATTCTTCTGTGAAAAGGAATTGAAATACGGAACTTGGTGTAATTATTGTTCGGAGCAAACAATTCGATTTGTATTCCAAGATTTTTGCATTTACCCACAAGTGGTGGAATGGAGAGTTAATGTTTATTGCATATCACTGTTTATCTGGATGAAATATTGCACTGGTAGATTATCCTGAAAGTGGGTGAAAATACATACGCTACAAAGGGTATCAGTGTACTGTTATAGGCATAGTAATTAATTATAATAGTAGATCCATGTTTGTGCAAAATGGATTATTGAAATACACACAAAGTTGTATCTAGCGATTCAATTCATGATTATGATGATTTTTCTTAATCTTAGATCACGGATAAAAACCTATATGTATTTTTTATCTCTGTGACGCGAGTAGAAGTGTATCTAGTAAAAACGAAAACTTTTCCATATTATTATTTTACTTAAATAATTTTATTGATGTGTCGTACCTTGCTATACATACATACACATACATATATACATTAGTACGTAGGTGATATTATCTTTGTTATATATTCATACTGAAGAACTAATATTAAATTCATAACTTCATTGTAATTTCCCATCCGAACAGCAGCTGAGATGTTACATATTTTTTAAATGTAGATTAAAATAAAATATCGTAAAAGAAAGTTTGTATTAGATTGGGAAACTGGTGGAATAAATTGAAAGTAAAATAAGTACTTTTGCAAGAACCGAATAAAATCTTCTTTTAATATTTTTTTACATTTCTTTTGGATGAAATTGAAGTCTCGTTGTTATAAGAATTACCCTAGACTTCGAGTAGGTGTTTCTAGATACCTGCCATAAAAAAGATTAAATTTAGATTTAGGAAGGAATAGGTACTATAACGGTGTTTTTACCAACATAGAACATAATTTCTAAATAACTGCTGTGATTTTTATTGTATAAAACATTCATGCGAAGTTAACAAATAAAGAGAATTGATTCATTTGTTTCCGTGTCATTTAAAGTTGAGGTTGACAATATTCCGGTTGATTTCATCGAGCGACCAAATCAGGGCGGCTCGCATTGCGACCTAAGGGTTGGAACTGTATTAATTTGACATTTTAATACCGATTACGAGCGAGACTAATAGGGTTTTGGATACGGCAGATAAAAAGATACAACATCGTTAAAGTGGAATGATTTTGTCAAATTAAGGCATCATTTTATAGATTAGTTATTATGATAGGTCTTACCATGATATAAATTGATTGTGTCACATTGACTAAAATTATCATTTATAACTATTTACCTTTGTGATAAACCGATGTAATACCTAATCTAAACAGCCTATTTAATTACCTAATCTTAGTAAGTAGATCACAATTATTTAATTAATTAAACTATGTTTGCGCCTGCTGTCTTAAGGAGGGTTTGGGATCTCTGGAATTATAGGAAATGTTCAGGATTATTAAGCCCCAAGTTGTAATATTCGGGTACACACATTAAAGGAGGCAGTCGTGACAAGCGTCGAGATATTTTCAACCCTCGCCTCTATTATGAAGTCAGAAATCCGTATCAAATTTAGCTAGCATCGTAAATTTTACGTTACATAACACGCGATGTGAGAATACATTATATATTGTATCAAGGCTGACGCGTAATGGAAAGCAAAGGTATAGCGCGTGCCGATATCACAGTTTAGCGAGAGTTTACTTTATACCGCTGTTGATCTTTCGCACCCAATCTTCCATGGTGCAAACTTGTCATATTATAGCAATTCATTGTTTACTTTCGTGGGAACGCAGCCTCTTGCAAGTCACGTAATAAAATTTCATTGCCTTGTCACATGTCTTGGATATTTTAAGAAAGTTTATAGTACTTTCATTCACATTTCACCAAAGAAATCTATAGGAAAAGCCAAGATCATTTCGTGGTTTATACAAGGAGCATTAAATAGTTCTCGTAGATAAAGTGAAATACTAAACTTTAAAGCATTAACAAATGAGATTAAAACACCTCACGTCTGGTGAAATAACAAATAAAGCACATAGATGTTAGTGACGGGTTGCGGAGGCGGGCGCCCGTTGAGACCTTATGAATTAACACGCTCAGCCTTGTAATGAGTGCTTAGTTAAAGTTTACCGGCGATGAAATATGATCGCTCCCGCGAATTACGAGCTTGTCACGGTGTGACCCCGTGCTTATCAATTAATGTATTCCGTGCAGAGTGTCAGCGATTACAGACCCGCCTTCGCATTGTTTCCCCGCTCACAAAATAGGGATTAACACTTAATGCACCATGTATTTAGCATTTTATTTAATATTAAAAATATCCTATGATAATCTTTTTTTATATGGTAAGTACAGCGCTAGTATATGAAGTTATTTTATGCTGCCACTAACGTAGTTCGTAGTTACACATGCACGTATCTCGTAAAATGTGACGTTACTCACGTCGTCGGGTTTATTTATCTCACGGATTTCGTTAAATTGTGTACATGAGGGTTTTTTAAATCAAAGTTATATATGAAGTAGGATTTAGGTACAAAAGTAGTAAATAACCCTTATAAGCATCTTATTTAATGAAATAAAATTGTAAAGGGAAATATGGAAGTAGGTACATAAATATTGGCAGAATAACTGGCACTGACGATATCTTTGTTCTATACTAACGCTAGTTGCTCTACTTTTAGGACAATAATGTAGTTACAATAATGCAGTTTTAACAAAAGCTCTTTGTAGCAAAGTCAGCAAGCAGATAGATCCATTAGCTATTGAACAACACCAAACATGCTGTAAACTAACGTCTTTTTAGTGTAGTCGGGCGTGCGTCACAAGGATAACACGTCGGCACAAGCCATTAGGCAGAACGCGCCTTTGAGTTGGGTCGGTGAGCTAGCCCCCGGCCTCAAAGGGCCACTCAGTTCATCGTCTTTTCATCTTACCTCACACGTCATCACACAATTTGGGCACTCACTTTGGACAGGCTATGATATGATAATAAATAATCCATAGCTCTTTGCCCCTGATAAGTACGTGCGAACTAAAGTTACCGGCTCCAGAGTTCCTCCACAGTTTATATTGGATTTGAAATTTAACCGTTCAGAAAGTTTTAGATGATATTATACGCCAATATGAGAAAATTCTTTTCGACTTTGTTGTTGTGTAAGTTGACGATCTTGTCTCATGTTGAATATATTTTTACGTAAGAAGGCTGACAAGCTGGCAGGTAGCAAGCAAGCTACGGTAACCGCTTACCATCAGGCGGGCTGTATGAATGGTTATTAAAAATATATTTAAAGTTATAGATCATTACATTTAAATAATGTAACCAGTAAGTTTAAGAAATCGTACGTGCTCTCAATACGACTATCTAAAACTTAATAGTCCGTCAGCTAGACGTGGTTTAACTTCCCCTTGATTTAATCTAAGGATGATACCTGAATAGTAGCTATTTATTTATTAAAAATGCAGATATAGGTACATGAGCCCACAGAACTAGTATTTTTGGTTTATTAGTTGGACAATTCAGTATGCTCAGTTAAGTTTAAATGGATAGGTACACAACTGAAACCTAATCAATTTAAATAACAGGCTTTGTTCTGAGTGAGTGAGTGACTGACAGGCAACGTACAGCCCAAACCACTGAACGAAATTTGATATTTGGAGTGTGAGTTTCTAAAAGAGTGAAAAAGGATACTAAGATACTAATATTTTAGAAAATTCCAATCCAAGGAGTATGAGAGGGTAAAAGGTTATCTGAAAAAATAAAAATGTTGTTGAGGCAATAAAAATATAAAAAAAAAATGAAATTATGAAATATTTTTTTCAAGCTTTTGGGGACGAAAGTTTGTTTGGAATTGCGTATTTTTATAGATATTATAAATCTATGAACATTTGTATTTATTTAGTGTGAGACAACATCGCTTTGGAAGTTTTCGACAAGAAGACTAGATCATTTATATAAACGATGAATATAAACCCGTATTTCAAACATGTGCTAACTAGCAGAATTACAGGAGTATTCAGGGAGTAATGTAGCCTACTTATTCGGGACGTTTTTGGTACCTGTGTAAAAATAAAAAATAAACTAGAAATTAGTGACAAAATTTTGTCGCGATATTCGTGCATTCCATTGATGGATACCTGATGGATTGTCATAGCTCCAAATTCCTCGATAGAACATAATATTTATGAAATTTATATAGTCCAGGTGGACTATATAAATTTCATAAATATATATAATCCATCTTTTTTAATATGTATCTATTAAGGTTAATAAATACAATATAATTAAAACAACTCAAAGGGTTAAGCCGTTTCTGAGTAATCGGATCATATACAAAAAGCATACGGGTCGAACATAGACCCTTCTCCTATTTTTAAGTCGATTAAAAATTCATGCAAATATTAATTTTGAGTTATCACATCTCGATCATTTATTTATTTTATTTATACCTAATTGTATTTATATGTAAACCGTCACTTCTGAATTGTGTTTCTATGCCTGCAGGCTCATTTCACTGTAAATACCTCTTTGAAGTAAGTGGTTTGTTTGGTTTAACCTATTTTGTAGTAATCTTCAATCGTAGTTAATAACAGCAAACATAAGAGTAACGCTCGTAGAAAATTATTACGTCATTGCGGTTAAGTAAGTAAATATTATGTAAACGTATATTAACTTCTTATTATTACTTCTCTTTTTATATTTTTTTCTCTTACTTCTTCATAATTTTTATAATAAATCGAATAATAAATATTGTTCGTACTCACGTACCTTCGGATATTGTAGGTGATTTAGGGTACAAAAGAAATTACTGTTGAATAAGAAATCGTTTGATATAGATATTATTATATTATATAAGTTACGCGGCTTGTTGAACTTTTGGGGAAGATACGGAAGTTATCCGTGACCGCAATACTCCCTCAAAACTTAAAGGTCTGATATACAATGTACGTCATTCAACCAGAATTATGTGATGATAGCCCTACTATGTATTTAATAAATATTTGGGCATTAATTTAAAGACTGATTTTTCATTTAAAAATATATTTTTATTTTTTAAAGCTTGTATTTAACTTACCTTGATACCTATCAAGGTAAGAGGGGTAAGAGGTCGAATTTAGCAACTGAATTTTTAAATCAGGTTTTCCCTAACGATGGAGCTGATTCGTTTAGTTTGGATGACAATGCATAGTAAGGCGGTTATCACACTGCCACGTAACACGCAACGTAGCGCGTCAATGCGTCTCTTAACGTTGCTTGTAAGTATCTCCGTTTGTATAGAAAAGACGCACAGTCCAACACACAGAACATGCATCTACGCGCATTCATACAGATCACGCACCTACATGCGTCTCACTCCGCACCTACGCGCGTAGGTGCGCGGCGAGACGCAAGGTATGGCTGGTATGGCACACCGAGTCTCGTAGTGCCGTGCGTGATTTTGTATGGAATGAGTCAGAGCCGCCGTGAATCCACAGAACGCAACTACGCGCGTGAATGCGTAAAAAACCCGCACGATGATGCAGATCTGCACTCCCGCAAGTACGCGCGTAGGCGCGGGGCAGTTTGATAATCGCCTTAGTCAACGCTTGCGACGGGGCATCAAAATTTATCATCATTTTTGACTTAATATTCTAAGTCCATCACAAGTCTGATCAAAAAGGAAATTATAATTTAAGTTATTTCAGACCTTTATCTAGGGCCCCAAAAAGCCAAAAACATGATTCGAAGACTTTCATTCGATCATTTATTCGTTTTAAAAATGGTATTTTTTTAGCTTTAATATCATTTTCTACGTAAACGGCTTCAGGTTTCTGTCTTAAATTTGTCTTACAGCAAGAAAATATAGTTTACTAGGGCATAGCAAACCAAAATTTTCCTAGATATTATATAACTCATTTTATAAACGAAATTAGTTTTTAAACTTTTAGTCAGTTACTTTTGGACCATTCTACGTTCAAACGTCACACGCGATATTCAACTTTGTATTCGTCCTCCCTCGAGTTATAATAGCAATGAATAGGCAGCGGTTCTTCAGTACCGCGCAGTGCGCTCAGGAGAAAGGATGTATTCGTTTTTTTGTTTTTTTTTTTTTTTATTTGTTTCAATTTCGACGAGTTGTTTGACATGACAATGTTTGTAAACAAAAGACACTCTGTCCACCAGTTCAATTACTTTTTGACGTAAAAAATGATAGAGAAAAATGAATCTTAATCCTGTATAGTAAGATTCTTTTGTAACATCATACCTTTGATTTTAACAGATAAACCTTATCACAAAGCATTAAAATTGAAACTCGTGGGTATTCTTAAACGTCAAAAACTGATGACCCTGGTTGGCAGAGTTTATGTTTAGTTTCATTTTAGAATACAAAAGGAACAGATCCAGTGGAGTCGCCAACGAAACATAGAATTATAGTTAAATTAGAAGTAGCAGTATGAGAACCTAGATTTGTCTGTAATCATTGTATTTTACAGATATGGATTATGTACTTTTTCACTTAGCGAACGTTCTTGTTTCAATAAGAAATCTAATATATAAAAATAAGTCGGGTTTTCCTTCCTGACGCTATAACTCCAGAACGCACGAACCGATTTCCACGGTTTTGCATTCGTTGGAAAGGTCTCGGGCTCCGTGAGGTTTATAGCAAAGAAAATTCAGGAAAAAACGTGGGTGAAACCGCGGTGGACAGCTATTATATATTTTGATGTGAACATTTGTAATTATTTTATTGATTGTAATATCAGATTGTATTAGAAATTATTTGACGTTATAAACTTCAGTTCTACATTTTTGGCATTATTTTGTAACCTTTTTTATATTCTCTCGTTTCGTTGTATAAAACTAGTAAATTCAAAATCATCATCATCATCATCAGCCTATAATGTCCCACTGCTGAGCACAGGCCTCCTTTCACAAATGAGGTTGTAAGGTAATGGGCAGATACTCCACCACACGTGCCCACTAAGGATCGGTGGAGTTAGGGCTAGTGGCCAACCTACTGTTGAGATTTTCCAAGCCGCCTATGAGGCATCCAACTAGCTTAACGACTATCACAATTAAGTGATAACCGGGACCAACGGCTTTTCGTGCCTTCCGTAGCACGGAAACGCTCGATTTGAAATACCACTAGGCGGTCACCCATCCAGGTACCGACCACGATGGTGGTAGCTTAACTTTGCCGATCGATTAAGAACGGCTAATTATGCTACACCACAAGCGCTTCAAATTCAAAATATTTATCGTAAACTGATTGATTGTTGATATATCAACGCACAGCCCAAGCCGCTGGACGTAGACTATAAATTTTGCACAAAGATACCTTATACGGTATAGGCATCCACTAAGGAAGAGTTTTTGGATATTTTCTTATGGATTGGATTATTTATGGATTGAATGAAAGTTTCGATGAAAGTCAGTCAGTTTAGAAGTTAGAATCTTCAAATTATGTGTTCAGGGTGTTTAGTGTCTCAGCGTTTTTGATAATTCCACCCCCAAAGTGGTGAAAAGGGGCATGAAATTTTGTATTCAAGTTGTTTATTCACAAAATTGTATATTCAAGTAAAAATATCGTACACGTGTATCGTGTTATTACTAAGCCTCTACTGCCGCCCGTCTATTTGTCTGCCTGCCTGTCTACCACAAGCAAATATCTCAGCTGTCAGGATCACATCTTTGTGTGCCGTGCTAGGGTATGTATTTAAGTTAAGGAGGATATTTGCTGTCGTCGTCTCCATGGCCTGTTTTGTGAGCGCGCGTAGATCACGGTGTCCACACCAAAATTTACGCGTACCTTAACAGGTCCCACAGCGATGACTCCGAGACAAAACGGTTATTTGAGCAACTGCAATCGATGACTGACAAAGTACTGAAGCAGTACCTCTCCGCGGAGTTAGTGATTTTAGCTTCAACGCTCACCAAGTTGAGTGGCATGGTTCTCGGTCCACTGACTTTTCGGGGAAGACTGCTCACGACTTTGCTCTGGCCTATGGCTTCTCGCAACTGATTCTTTCTCCTACGAGAATCCCAGATATTGAGAGCTATACTAGCTCCTTACTGGACCTTCTGCTGACTATGCGACCGGACGGCTATGCAGTGACAGTGGATGCGTCACTCGGCTCATGGGACCACTGTCTCGTCCGGACGCAGGTGCCTTGTGCGTGGCCCGATTTGCTCCGGTCACCCGGGTGTCGTCGTGTGTGGCACTATAAGTCAGCAGACTGGGATGATTTGCGTGGATACTACGTATCGTACCCGTGCAGGCAGCTCTTCTTCGCAACAGAAGATCCTGACACCTGTACAGTTGCCGTCGCTGATGCGATACTGGCGGTAATAGAATGTCCTTGAACATCAGTAAAAGCATCAGGATCGTCCTCATCGTCCACTCTCTTGAAGTGAATCCTTGATACATCTAAATCTGCTGGCACTCGTGACTTGAATGCCCAGGTTCCGAAATTCTGTACTAAAACTATTGTTTTCCTAATTACCATTCTGTTCAAAAGAGCCTTTCTTGATTGTTATGTCCCTTCTGTCTGGAAGTCTGCCTTCATTACCAATTTACAAGAAGGGTTCTAAATTAGAAGTAGCCAACTACCGCCCTATCTAAAAATTATGTATAATATCCAAAATACTTGAATATCTTATCTAACATCAAGTTTACGCAGCTTTAAAGAACTCTTTCAACCAAAGCCAACATGGTTTCTTAACAGAATTGACCATAGTCTTCTCTTATCCAAGCTAAAAGGCATAGGCATAAGAGGTGTCGATGGTTTTCATCTTACCTAGAAAATCGGAGACATGCTGTTGTTGTCAATAACTACATATCAAGCTAGGTTCCCATATGTAGTGGCATTCTCCAGGGTTCATTACTGGGGCCTTTGCTATTCATAATATTTGTTAAGTATTTGCCTACTCAATGTCAGCTACTATGACTACGTAGCTATAGGTATCTACTTGTTATGGAGACGTCCAAATGTATAACGCTAAGTCAGTCACAATAAAGCAATCATTGAGAGAAGACAAAGTATTTTTTTTTATTTACCTGCAAGCAAAAGTGCACCTTATTACTAGGTGTACATGGTCCATCGACCACGGATACTGTTGCCGTGACCTATAAAAATTACTTATTCAAGTTTGCAAATGGATGTAATTGGAGTTAAATCAAGTAAATACGTACTAATTAGTGAAAATAAGTGAATAGTATCGAAGTTAAGTTGTAAACAAAAGTGAAAAACAGTGAAATAACGTTTAACGTTGGTTATTTGTTAACAATATTGTGGTTTAACTTTATGTTGAAGATTACCATCGAACGTGAATTAAACTATTATAGTGATTCTGCAGAATAATAGTTGCTGTTAACACGAACTTTGGACATTTTGATGCACATACCTCAATCTACCTACGTGATATACCATTAGCAATATTTCTAGAACATTGGTTCAATCGTGAATTGTTCTTGACGAATTCTTAACAATTTATTGGAAATATCGAGTATAAAAGATGGAGAACGTTGAGAAACGAATGTTGATTCAATCTGATAAATTTGAAAAAGTGCAAAAAGCCTATACTAATTATAAAAAATCGCCCAAAGATAGAATATCCGTGGGTTATTTACAAACTAGAATAGATACTTTGGAAACATATTGGAAAGAATTCAAGAGCGTACACGAGAAATTAGTTACAAGTGTTTCTAAAGAAGATAGACAAATATTATCGTATTTCACTGAAGACCTATTCGATGATTTTGAAGAGTTGTATTTTTCTTATAAAGGAGACATGAAAAGTATGGTTAGTAAGTTAATGGCTGACATAAAAACTGCGGATCCATTAGAGACACAAGATTTGACTAGACCTAGTACTTCCAGTAGTGATATCAAATTACCACGAATTACTATTCCTATATTCGGAGGGAATTATATGGAATGGCAATCGTTTCACGACCTCTTCGTGGCATTAATACATAAGAATGAGTCATTGGAAGATGTACAGAAGCTGCATTACCTTAAAAGTAGCTTGAAGGAAGATGCAGAAGTTCTTTTGCGCCAATTTGCGATCACTGGTGAAAATTATGCGGATGCTTGGTCAATATTGAAAAAACGTTACAATAACAAACGTTATATTTCAAATTGTATTTTTAAGAAGTTTTTTGGTCAGAAAGCAATACCGCAGGAGTCAGCGGTCTCCTTGAGGCAGTTGTTGGATACGTCTGTTGAATGTATGAACTCATTGAAAAACCTTGGCTTACCGACGACGCAGTGGGATGCTATAGTGAATTATGTAGTTGTATCGAAGCTGGATCCTGAAACACATAAACAATGGGAAATTACGACTAGCGATTACACTTCGGATGACTTACCTAGTTTTGAAAAGCTGAAATCCTTCCTGGAGATTCGGTTTCGTACGTTGGAGATGGTGGAACCTGAAAATAAATACAAATCAATTAAAACGAAGACGTTTCATGCAATCGCCAACAACGAAGATAAGGACTGCCCATTCTGTAAAGGAAATCATTTTATTTATAACTGCAAGGAATTTGCCAAACAACCATTGGAAGAAAGATACAATTTCGTCCAGACAAACAATTTATGTTTCAACTGTCTAATTCCAAATCATACCGTATTTAAATGTAGACAGCCAAATACATGCCAGATATGTAAAAGACGACATCACTCTTTATTACATCGAGATTTTAAAAAACAAGCAGGTGAAGAAAAGCAATCTATAGAAGAAACTTTAACAAATAAGGAAGAAGAAAGCAAGGTAACTGCACATGTTTTAAGTGGAGAGCAACCGGGACAAGATATTTTGCTGGCGACAGCATTAGTAGAAGTGACTTCGAGGACGGGGCAACCACACGTCTTCCGTGCTCTCATTGATCAGGGCTCAGAGGCATCGTTCGTGACTTCAAGAGTGGTCGAGTTATTGAGTCTAAAGAAGACTCAAATCAGCGGCGTGGTCTCTGGTGTTGGAGAAGGTAACAAAGTTTGTATTAGTCATTTGGTAGGATTACACATTAAGTCGAGGTATGAAAATAACTTCTCTATTGATGTTAATGCATATGTATTGAAATCGTTGACTCGTAGACTACCTGCTAGGGAAATTCGAGGATATGAATGGCCTCAACTTAAGAATATGAAGTTAGCTGATCCCAACTTTAATGTACCGAGTCGGATAGACATCCTTCTTGGTGCTGATGTTTTTGGCAAAATCATAGACACAGGTTTACTAAAAGGACCAGGCGATGTAATCGCACAATATACACACCTAGGTTGGATTTTGTCAGGGGATATACACACAACTCCTACTAATTTACAAAACATTATCAGTTTACATGTTACCAGGCAAGTAGAAGAAGATAACAACCTCTTGAGAAAATTCTGGGAAATTGAAACAGGAGACTTTACAAACAAGAAGGCTTGGACAAAGGAAGAACAGAAATGCGAAGAACATTACATAAATACAACAACAAGAGATACAACAGGAAGATATGTAGTACACTTACCTTTAAAACAAAATATTGAAGAAACTGTGAAGGCGTGTGGTGAGACTAAACATCGAACTATCAAAAGGTTTAAGCAGCTAGAAAGAAGGTTTGATAAAGAAGAAGGTTTAAAAGCAGAGTATAAGCAAGTTATACATGAGTACTTGAAAATGGGTCACATGAAAAGGATTGATAAAGAAGATGAAGGTGAAGCTATTTACCTCGCACATCATGCTGTTGTAAGAGAGGACAAGGATACCACGAAGGTTAGAGTCGTTTTCGACGCGTCAGCAAAGGGATCAAGTGGTATCTCCTTAAACGACACCATGATGGTTGGTCCTACATTACAGCCTGATCTTCGTGAACTCATCACTCGCTGGAGATCTCATAAAATTTGTGTTATTGGTGATATAGTAAAAATGTATCGTCAAGTCAGAATGTCAAGCCAACACACAGATTTACAACGTATTGTTTGGAGAGATGATACATCTGAAATGATAGAAAGCTATGCACTACTTACCGTGACGTTTGGAACAGCAGCTGCACCATTCCTTGCGGTTCGAACTTTGAATAAATTGGCTGATGATGAAGTTGAAACGTATCCTCGTGGATCAGCTGTCGTAAAAAGTTCTTATTTTATGGATGATTTGATGACTGGACATGAAGAGTTACCTGAAATAAAACAAATTTGTGATGAAGTTAATAAGTTGCTGAAAGCAGGTGGTTTTCAAATGCAAAAGTGGTCTAGTAACTCCGACGAACTATTGAAGTTTTTACAAGAAGGCAAGGAGATTCCAGAATCTGTGGATAAAAAAGAAATAAAATTAGACAAAGTTATAAAAATCCTTGGACTTACCTGGGATAGGAAAAGGGATATATTTAAAGTTACAGTCAACTTACCGGACACCAGGAACCCGATAACAAAAAGATTAATATTATCGGATGTGGCAAGTCTCTTTGACCCTTTTGGATGGCTATCTCCGGTAGTTATCACAGCCAAAGCTATGATACAGCGATTATGGCTTTGCAATATCGGCTGGGATGACGAGCTGCCTTCAGAGCTAGTAGATGAATGGCTAAGCTACAGAGAGGAACTTCAAGAATTACAAACCATCGATATACCTCGCTGGATAAAGAGGACATCACGCTGTAAAGAAGTTCAGTTACACGGGTTCGCTGATGCGTCGTCTGTTGCTTATGCAGCCGTGGTGTATGTCAAGGTGATAGATGAAGATGATGTTGTCCATGTGACTATAGTAGCATCTAAAACCAAGGTGGCTCCACTGAAACAGCTCACGATACCAAGATTAGAACTATGCGCGGCGGTGTTGTTAGCGAAGTTGATGCATGAGATATCTGGTGTATGGAATATAAGTATGAACCAGATATTCGCTTGGACAGATTCCATGGTGGTATTATCTTGGTTACAGTCTCAACCAAGTCGATGGCAAGTGTTTGTTGGCAACCGCGTGTCTGACATAATTCAGTTGATAGACAATGACAGATGGAACCACGTTCAATCAGCCGATAATCCCGCTGATATCGCATCAAGGGGTATAGCACCGAGGGATATGGCAAATAATAACATTTGGTGGACAGGACCCGAGTGGCTAAAAAATAAAGAAATAAACTGTATAAAGAGTTCTATCCCGGAAACAGATCTAGAGATGAAGAAATCGTTTAATATAATTATAGAAGAAAACCCTGTATGGGAAAGGTTTTCTTCCATGTCTAGAATGAAGAGAGTTCTAGCTCAAGGTTTAAGATTTTTAAAACGTAAAGAAATTACAGAAAAATATTTGACAGCTAATGAATTAAGTGAAGTTGAAGACAGATGTGTAAAATATTATCAGTATTTAGTATATGAAAATGAAATAGAAGATCTGAAAAAGAACGGTAAGGTGAAAAATAGAAGTTCTTTAATTAGTCTCACGCCTTTCTTAGATAAGAAAGGACTGTTGAGAGTGGGAGGGCGACTGGGTAATGCCGATATACCAGAAAATGCTAAACATCCTATTATTATACCCAGTAAACAACATGTTACTAGGCTTATAATAAATGAAGCTCACACAAGAACTTTGCACGGAGGTTTACTTCAGATGCTGACATACATCCGCAGCAAGTATTGGGTAATAGGTCTCAAGTCAGCTGTTAGACAATTTATTCGAAATTGTAAAGTGTGCATAATCGACAAAGCAAAAATTAAACAACAGTTGATGGGTCAGTTACCAGCTTCAAGAGTGACCCCAACACGTGCTTTCTATAACAGTGGAGTGGATTATGCTGGTCCCGTTCAGTTGCGAACGTCTAAAGGGCGTGGAAATAAATCTACTAAGGGCTATATATGCGTTTTTGTTTGTATGTCCACACGAGCCATACATTTGGAAGCTGTGACAGATTTGACGTCACAAGCTTTCATTGCAGCATTTAGAAGATTCGTCGCCAGAAGAGGCCACTGTTGTCACTTGTGGAGTGACAATGGAACCAATTTTGTAGGAGCAGACAAAGAAATGAGGTGTATGTTTGAACGTGGCAAAGCTAATCTGGCGTCAGAGGTAGCTGAACTACTGGCAAATGATGGAACAACCTGGCATTTTATACCACCAAAGGCACCCAATTTTGGTGGCTTATGGGAGGCTGGCGTGAAGTCAGCAAAGAAACATTTAAACAGAATTAATGGCTCCATAAAATTAACCTATGAAGAGATGGCTACATTATTAGCACAGATAGAAGCTTGTTTGAATTCAAGACCTATCTGTCACGCGGATAATACCAAAGAAACGCTTGACCCACTTACCCCGGGTCACTTCTTAATTGGCGAGCCTCTAATCAATATACCTGACATAAATTATGAAAAAAAAAATGTTAGTATGTTGTCTAGATGGCAATTTCTACAAAACAGGATGCAAGATTTCTGGGGGAGATGGAAATCCGAATATCTCAACACCTTACAGCAACGTCACAAGTGGCAGGGCAGCGTTCCGGCCCCGTGTATTGGAGATATTGTTATTATTAAAGAAGATGACCTCCCACCAGCAAAATGGTTGTTAGGAAAAATAATTACCTTACACCCTGGTACTGATCAACTTGTACGCGTAGTAACCGTGAAATGCAAGGGAGATCACATCCTTAAGAGACCGTTGTCTAAATTAATATTACTGCCAAATAAATCCGATGACGAGGAAACCAAATAAAGAGTACGAAAGTGATCAGTTAATTTCCTATCTTGTTATCTTACATTTATTTAAAATAAGTCAGTTACAGTAGTAATAAATAATAATAAACCTACGACGTTATCAAGTTTTGATCTTTATAAAATGATTATTATGTTAGTATATATGTATTCTAAGTTAATTTAATTATTTCATCGTAAAATTATACTCTAAAGGAAGGTGAATCAAATGTATGTATACTTGTGTAAAGGACGATGAAATAATTAATATTTAAAAAAAAAAAAACTGTTCCTTAAATCTTTGTCTACCCTGTGTGAGTTTTTTGGGTGTGAAGATATTTAATGTAATGTATTATTCTATTGTGAAGTATACAGTCCGCTGAAGTAAATTTATAAATTAGTTCTAACTATGAGTAATTTTCTTTTACAAGCTTTTTATTAACTTGCAATGTATGTAAGTATGTATGTTCGGCTCTAATCTCGTGGTCGTGTTGATTTGATATTTGTCATAGATTTGTATAGTCGATGACAATGCAAGTACAGTCAACAACAAATACAGTCAACAGAAAAAAAAAGCTTGTATTAAAAATGAATATTTTAACATGTAAGTTTTTTTTTGTTATTGCTATGAAAGTGTTTAATTGAATGTCCTCTCAGTTGCATGTTTAGTAAAAAACTGTTGTTTTTTGGAGGGCAGTATGTTAAGTATTTGCCTACTCAATGTCAGCTACTATGACTACGTAGCTATAGGTATCTACTTGTTATGGAGACGTCCAAATGTATAACGCTAAGTCAGTCACAATAAAGCAATCATTGAGAGAAGACAAAGTATTTTTTTTTATTTACCTGCAAGCAAAAGTGCACCTTATTACTAGGTGTACAATATTTGTAAATTAACGAAAACGGTGCATTAAGACTTCTCATGTTCTTTGTTTCTGATGCTGACGCGCTTCTCTCGTCTGCCTAAGTTTGCCACTTATTTATTTACTTATTATTTACTTCTGCGAGCTGGCGACAGGTATAATAGGCCTTGCACATGAGCATGACATTGATTTGTTTGATTCGAGCATTGTTTCAGTAAGGCGCAAACTCAGTCAAATCTTTTTCTTAGGTAAGCTGTTAAGAATAATATCTTCTGTGAATTATTCCTATTTTGTGTTACATTTCTAAATGTTGTCTTTATTTTTTAGTAGGTTATCTTTATTTTTAATCCATTTATCTTTATTAATTTGTTAATCCAAAGCTGTGGGTTTTTGACACTGAAACATTTTAACCAAATTACTCAGTACGAAAAATCCCTGATTCAGTATTAACCACCCATGGGTTACAGTGGATAACGTCACCATCTTTTTTAAATGTATATATTGTATTACTGAACTTCCCAAGTCCTATCTTTGTCTTTGATTTTCTAACACAGATGTTAAACGTATATTTTAAGAATAAAACTAACCTTTTTGAAGCGAAACTAGCGCGATGATATCAGTTTAAAAAAAAAAACACACTGACCCTCTCTCCCCTATAGTTTTATTATTTTTACTCTTTTTAGTAGAGTTTTTGTAGTAAATGAATATTAAAAAGCGGCTCTTGAGGCTACTTCTTCGGGGATAATGAGCGTGACGATGGAAAAATATTTATTTTAAAAACTACTCCATTCTTTTTGTGTTATTTTCTTACTCGCGCGTCATCAATCGCGCAAATTTCTATCGGACACTAGGTCGTGCTATCGCGATACAGACAGCAGCGCGTCTTATATATGAGGGGTGGCGGGGTGTGTAGGCGGAGCGAACGTGGGAATTTATTTTTCAGGGTATGGTCTTAATGAATAATGTTTTATATCGATATAAGTTATTGATTATAAAATCCATAATTTTATTCATAACATAATGAGAATACGACCTAACCGAATACCTTTTTTCCTAGAAAGGAACTCATAATTTTGCAATAAAGGACCCTGAAGTAATTTCTAACTTATAAATATACATAGGTATATTCGATGGATGATTGTGCGGTTGAAGCGAGTCGAACAAATTCAAATTAATTCTACGATGAGGGAGTATTGAGTTGGACTGTAAAAGAAAGGATCGATAACGGGTTGAGGGGTTCTGTACCAAAATTTGCAATTTAATTTCGATTCAGTGAAAGTTTCTTTAGTGCTCAGGAGTGGATAAGTAATTTGCAACTAAGAAGAACCGACCGAAGGGGCACGTTAATATTAGAGAAAGTTTTGTCAGCGGAAGATTGATTAAGTTGACTGAGCTTACCTTTCTTTGTAATATATATAGTAGGTGTAGGTATGAACAATTCCCTAGAATAGCTTTGATATTACATAAATGAAAATAGAGTTCAATATATGAAATATTAAAAAATAATATGCAAAAATGTACTTTAAAATATCGTTATTATTCTAGGAACGTAAAAATAGAAAAATCTAAACCAAAATTAAAGCTAATAAATCATTAATTATACCTAATTCGCATAATAATCCTATAGGACATAAAGAAATCGTCCTACAAACAGTAGAAAAATAAATCGTATCGTAAAGTTCAGAAATATTTGGTTCGTTCAATTTAAAAAAATCAGATCAGGTATGATCTCGTGGCGATGCTAAATGTTAACTTATCGGAGCTACGAGCAAGTGTAAAATATCGCATTATGGTGGGAGAACCCCCGGATGCCCCTCGAGTACGATTGTCCGCAGGTTTCGCTGCATTAACCCTTTCATCGTGACTCTGGCTTTATCCAACCTTTACTGCACGGATTTTCCGATATCTCTGTAGCAAAAAAGGTAGAGTTATTTCGCCCAATTTAATTTAAAGGTATAATATGGGTTCTGTTATGGATAGGTGTCTCGAGTTACTTGGACTTTTTCCTTGTCAGTAACATGGCATAAAAAATCCCGGGATTAAAACGTCATTAATTATCATCATTCTGGGATTTTAGAGGACGTAATATCCACTCTATGTTACTTATTCCCTAGAAGTTTAGGTAAATATACTCTACATATTCTGATCTCTGCTGATGACCAATTGGTTGCTTACCTATTACAATTAAAGCAAAATTATCTAAAAAGCAATACTGATATATATTTTGTGGGTTCGAAAGTTACACTGATGTAAAATATTGAGCTTGTTAGTGTTTGTCAATCACATGGTATGTCAGTAAAACGACAAAGCTTATTTTCCCGCGACAGTAAGCCTATTGAATTGCTACGCTTGTCAAAACTGTCCAAGGACTCAAACGCTTCTTTCCCTCGTGTGGAATTAATAGAACTGTTGGTGACGGGTACTTTATGTTACGGGTGTTGAGTCTAGCGCTAACATTCTTGGGGAAAAAAACTTATGTATACCTACCTAAGTATAATTTAAGGTTCCATATAGATAATAGAATTGTTTATCTCACTATCTCATCTCACAATAATATTGGTTGTTAAGAATCATATTTCGAGCACAATTAGTAGGAGATCGGTTTATCAGTATCATCTTCGGGCACAAGTTGTTAACATTACAAATATGCGCATTCCATATACCTGGTAAAAGGATCATGAAGCCAAGATCTACACATCATCTTGTTGCTTATATTATACACCATGCCATAATGTACCTGCAAAGGTACCATTCCCATTAAATTGTATAGATATCCCTTTGCTTTCATAACTCATTTTTATGATTATTATGATACGATAGCGCTTCATACCTTCCGCCCCTCTACGATTACGACGGGAAACGATATCAGTAACATTAGTGATAGAGGTGTCTATCGATTTTATGGCCTATGGTACATACGAGTAGTTTGGCTTACGTAATATATAGTGCCTAATGTCTCCTACCAATTTCTTTAGCAGCTAGCTGTTTTCATATTTCAAATAAAGTCCATTTTTTTTAATTAAAGTTACTTGCTATCACAACGAGCATAAAATGGATAAACATCGCCCAATATCGCGGTATATTTGAGTACGCTAACATGAAAACAAAATGTTCTTATTCAATGGACAAAAGGGGTCGGTGTTATCACATTAGGCCTATCTTTCCACCTCTTGCGTTTGTACCACTTTCCTAAAGTTTTGGCCCTCCTATGGCCCTCCCATTACTGTACGCAGCTGTTTTCCCTTATCTGTTTAGGATTATTCTATACATAAGTATAAAACTACCCTGAAAATGTTTTTGGGGAATATGTTTATTATAGTTATTTATGACTAAGATTTAAAATATTGTTATGTCAATTGTTATGGTAAATGATTTAATTAATTATGGAGGTCCATATACTTTTACCGTTTCGGCAAAGTCCCTCTTTGGATCGCCATTTTAAGGCGCAGAATACTCTCGAGCGGATTTCAGTTTTGACCCTTGCGCCACATTTTCACATAATATTAGCGGAAATTATCGGAACTAAGCAAACAAAAAATACTAGCTCCCTCTATTTAGAAGTGCGTCATTGCAAACAAACAATTCAACATGACACACCGCCATCTAAACATTTCCGCGAGAACGACGCTGTTTGAATTGGACACAGTATAAATGTTAACAGTAGACAAACTGCAGATAAACATTCACCAAATTTTTTTTTCTAATAACTTTAAAAAAAATTTTGACGGGCCAGTTGGCGTAGTTGGTTAAGATTCCACCCCGCCAATCTTATGTTCGATTCCCACCAAGGATATCCATCTGTGAACATATTTGCATGTCCCGAGTCTGGGTGTAGTAAGTACTTGCGACCCGCCCCGACTTCGCATGGGTACAATGTCATAATGTGGTGTCAGTGGAGCGATTTGCGCGCCCGCCCACGCCACCCGGTCACGGTATCGCGTATACTGTTTCTGGCTAATTTTAAATCTATGATATCATTTAAAATATTAATGATGATGATTTGCTGTAAAGCATTGCGCTATTATTACCACATATAGAGAAGCTATCATAAGCAAAGGTTATGTCCCATTTCTTTAGAGTCGACTAAAGGTCTCTTTAGCACTGAAACAATAATTAGTCGTCTAAACAGACAGTAGAATCACGTAGCGCTATCAGAACGCTTTTAGGAGTATTTTTCTCGCAAACGCCGTTATTTTCACGGCGCTTACGCGTTTCATTCATCGTTTTACAACAACAAGTGTGACCGGATGGCCTCACTTGAACGGAACATAGTTGTGATGTGTGGCGTCTTCTCTTTACGTAGCAATAATTATATGGTTAAAACTTCATCAAAATCCGTTGCGTGGTTTAGAGTTAGCGGATAAACAGAGAGACAAACGGACGCGGAAAACGACTTCTTTTTATACTATTTAGAGATTTATTTACAAGTTCTGCTTAGTTTGGGATCAGGTAGCCGTGTGTGAAAAATGACTCAAGATATTTATTTTTAAAAGTGGATACTGATGATAATATTTCTCAGGTTAGGTAATTGTCCCCCAAAACCAGAATTCTTTTACATACGCTACTTAGGTAAGTGTCATCGGGTCACGAAACTAAGCGTTTTTATCTGAATAAAATTTGTGTTCTATCAATTCCGAGAAAACAGGGTGTGACAAATGGACAGACAGGAGAGTATCCTACTCGTATACACTGTGAGTCTTCATAATGTGCACAAATTAAAAGGAGGGAAACTATGTTGAATTTTATCGAGCGTTTTTTTTAAAATTCTTTTTATGTATTTTTTTAAATTCTTGTTCACTACAGTGATCACCACGCAAACAAAACTATGTAACTTTTAAACTTAGCGATATATCACAATGCAAACTCAATATAATTGAAAACAACAAGGCGTCCTCATAAAATGAAAATTGAGGCAAAAAATCGGACCTCAATCGAAATATTAGATGTTATTTGACAAATAAACAGGTTTTCTTCCATCACTGTTACAATAATTGTATTGGATACTGTACTATAATTGTAGAATTTCTCAATAAAATTTCCTCTTTACCTACCATTTTTATTCATCATCATCATCATATCAGCCTAAGGATATCCACTGCTGAACATAGGCCTCCCCCATTAACTTCCACTTTCTGCGGTTTTGGCCCTTGAATCCAGCAGCGCCCAGTGACACTGACCAGGTCGCCGGTCCACCTGGTGGGAGGTCGTCCTGCACGGTGTCCCCTTCCAGTTAATGGTCGAGAAACTTCCATCCCCATCGGTTATCGGTTCTTTAAGCGATGTGGCCTGCCCATTGCCACATCAACTTACTAACTCTACGAGCTATATAGATAATTTTTGTTCTCCTACGAATGTCCTCGTTTCGGATCCTGTTTCTTAGAGAAATTCCGAGCATAGCTGATTCCATAGCTTGCTGAGTGACTCTGAGCTTATTTATGCGACAAGCAGTTTAAGACCACGTCCATGTTCCGGATGTCATCACTGGTAACACGCACTGATTGAAAACCTTTGTCTTAAGACTTTGACTCTGAGGTATTCTAGACTTGAAGATATGCCGTAGCTTCCCGAATGCTGCCTAGCCGAGTTGGATTCTTCCGTTGACCTCTTTGTCAAAGTTGAACCTACCTAGTTGGACAATTTGTCCTAGGTAAACATACTCGTCTACAACGTCGAGAGCAGTGTTCCCAATTATCACGGGTATTGGTGGAATATGAATATTAGACATAATTTTTGTCTTGTATATGTTCATCTTGACCTGTTGGGAAAGTCTCTTGAGATCATTGAGCATGATGTTCAAAGCTTCCAGCGATTCCCGCCATTATGACTATTTCGTCGTCAAGTCGAAGGTGAGAGATGTGTTCACCGTTGATGCCATAACCTTTCCAGTTCAAGAGCTTGAATACATCCTCCATAACAGTGGTAAAAGGTCACCCTGTCTTTCACCCTTCTGCAACTGGATTGGTCTCGTACTCTCGTCCTGTACTCGGATTGACATATTGGCTGTGCTGTACAAACACCTTCAACAATTCGATATAGCGATAGTCGATTAAGCACCGCTGTAGACTCTGTAATACCGCCCATGTCTCAACTGAATCGAAGGGTTTTTCATAGTCCACATACACAAGGCATAACGGCCAAATATACTCCTCAGTCTTCTGTATAATTTGGCGAAGTATATGTATGTGATCTATGGTACTAACGCCTTTACGGAAACCGGCTTGTTCGGGAGGCTGGAAGTCTTCAAACCTACGTGCAAGAGAATTCCTAATGACTCCCGAAAACAACTTATAAACGTGGCTTAGGAAGGATATCGGGCGGTAGTTCTTCAATAGGGCCTTATAGCCTTTTTTGAAGAAGAGCACCATTATATTTACAAACATAAAAAAAAAAACAAAAAATACAATCGAATTGAGAACCTCCTCTTTTTTTAGAAGTTAGTTAAAAATATCACGTTTATAACTCAATCAGAACATTTCCTATCAACTGTTGTTTAGGCCAAAATACCTATAATAATATTTATAGTAGAAACCTACTCATATTGAGTTTCAATGACGAGCCTCTACTTCCCGATTCCTCTCCTTTTCCCACATCATATGTGAAAGCGAGAAAAGAGCTTCGGGAATCTTCGAGATACTTCGGCGACGCATCGCCAAGCGCGTGTGTGCGAGTGAAACGAAACGCGCGTGCCCCGCAACCCCGCAAGGTTTAGTACGAAAAACGCTACAGACCGAGAAACATTGAACTTTGTGATTTGTGAACTGATATGAAAAAATAGTGCTTATCACTGTGCTGGATTACCATAGGAGTTCCTGGTAAGTCCTTATCTTTATCCTAGGAGGCTCCTCGTTTTCCATATTAATATTTTTACGCAAAAACCCATCAACTGTTAAAGAATAGCACTCCAGGCGCATTATATGGCATTAACAATAACTCAAAAAAAAATGCTCTACCAGCTAAAAGGTAGTGCATAACAGTGCATAAGGACTTCTTTTTATAAAGCTGGCAGGTGAGGTGATACTTCTAAGCTATCGCTGTCAAATTTACTGAGTGATAATATAGGATAAACGCAGGTAATACCGCGGTAGTTAAAAATCTGCAGGTATCACCGAGGTATGTAAAATGTAACATAATTGTATTTTTGAGCAATGAAGATCATTTACGTTCAAAAGTATCCTTTGTCCTTCTCCACTAATTGGACTATTTCCCTGCCAAATTGTATTTAAATCTGTTCAGTGGTTAAGCCGTGAAAAGGTTACAAACAGACTTGCATGGTGGCCGAATTATGACGTCAACGTTAATGTACAAGCGGGAGCAAGCGTATTAATTAAGCTGTTTTTAAAACTTTAATAACTTTGTCATTATTGATGGATATTAATAATTTAAAAAACATTATGCTCAAAAAGGTTATGTGCATCCGCTGTAGTAATCAAAAAGTTTGAATTTTGTTATGTGAATGATCCTTATTGCAGGCATCTAACTCAAAAAGCTATTTTGACCCATATAATATAAAATTTCCTGCCTCATGCTGAGCATCCACCTTAAGGAAGTAATATATAATGTTTTGGAAAAAAAGTTATCCTAATTTTATTAATTTTATTGATATAAAACTGTGCCTGGCTCGCTGATTGGCTGAAAAAGCTAAGCTACCGGTAGGGCTGCAGAAACAGGAACCTCCTCACAATGCGAGCTGTATCGAGGAGTACTGCCGAGAGCCTCGAGGCTTTTGGCCATCAGGCCATTGACCGTTACGATAATCGGCACAATGATAGCCGAGCTCACTACTAGTAATTGTAAATATACGATGGGTTCACATTCCAACTAACCAGTCCAGTAAGTAGTAGAAACTTAATCAACGTAAGTTGTGTAATATTTTTCTTACTGTTACTAATGTTACTGTGCCATTGACACTTGACGACTACGCGACTGGACCACAATAATACTGTGATAAAACAATGAAAATAAAAGTTTACCGGCTCGACTCGATGACTACAGATGACTTGATGACCGCAGTAGTGGCTGGCATGCCCGCCCCGACTTCGGGGCACCTACTGTTAGCAGTATCAGTCAACCTACCTTTCATACCTTTTCTTTGATCTCAAAATAAATAATATTGAATGAGGTGTTATTTAATCAGGTAAGTAACGAAATAGGTAATTGCTCATTAAAAATAATATATATTGCTGATTTTTCATTTCGTATGATTTGAAAAAAAAATACATATTTTCCAGGATTTGACTCATCAACCTCCTTCAGTCGCGAGTACTTAAATACCCCGCGCCTTAGCCCCTTAGGCTACCCTAGCCGTACCTAGCAAAGACGAAAATAACAATCAGTCTCTGTCAGTACCACGACATGGCTCGGTGACAATTTTCAAAAGCATCAATCTCAACAGATTTTATTTTATATATTTTTATTTATAACAAGCAAATAATAGGCTCAATTGCCTTAATTTTACGAGCATGCATTTTTCCACTGTCTTCTGAAGATAATTTGATATATTTTTTTAATAATTTGAGAGGGTTTTATCATGAGAAAGTTCTGAAAAAAAATGACACAGGTCCGTCTAGCAACGCGGATCACCGCGGAATGCGAGTGAGCGCGAAGCAAAATACGCCAGTTGCAGGACAATAGAGTGTGGTATGATGTTGATGGTGCTCAGATCAATTTGACGTAAGCGACTTTTTTTTAAATCATTATTATGAAAAACTGGATCGCAAATTCAAAAAACTAGCTCGGGCGTTTATTTGCTTATGATATGTACTATATTGATGAAAAAAATCGTATCAAAATACCTTCAGGCGTTGGATATATTTGGGAATTTCTTGATTTTCAGAGGTATGTTTGGCATTTTTTTTTATCGAGGCTTTTAATTGAATTCGTGTTTTTGGCTCGGGCGATGTGTTTGTTATATCCTTAAGTATCATATATTTAAATTTCAATACCGTAGAGCTAGCAGGTTTCATATAATTTGGGCTGGAACGTAGAGACTTTTGACCATTTCTGCCTCTACGTTGACGGAAATAGTAGGTAGTTATATTCATTTCCGTCGCTTACTAATAATTAATCAATACTAATTCTAATCTACACTAATAATAAAGAGAGAAGATTTGGATTTTTGTATTTTTGTTTGTAATGAATAGACTTAATAACTAATGACTCAATTTTCTTTCACCAGGAGAAAGCTAAATTATCACTGAGTAATATAGGTTAAATAAAAAAATAAGGTTCCTAGGAAAACTACAATAATGTAAACGAAATTTCACTCGGGCGATGCCGGCTACTAACAGCTAGTTAGTAATAAAATAAACAGTAAAAAGAAAATAATTTATTTTAAAAGCTTCTTTTTAACTTGCAATATATGTAATTAATTTTGTTCGGGTGGAATCTTGCAAGTCGAATTTTACCTCCTTCCAGTAGTCGGATTGACTTGATATTTGGTAAACATTAGTATATTGGAAGACAATGCAAGTACATTCACCAAAAAAAATGTTTTAATAATGAAATTTTTAACAAAAACTTATTTTTGTTATAGATAATATTATACATTGTGTTTTATTTAACTGTGACAATATAGGAGAATCTATACCCAATTGAGAAAAACATTCTTTGCAATTCTCATTCTCTGCACTTTTCGTGAGAAATCAATTTTGGCATGTTTTAATTTTTAGGCAAGAGTGATGTTTTCTAAAAAAAAACAAAATTAATAACAAAATTAGTTTTATTTAAGTAAACATTTCATAATTTATTATTATTATTATTAAAACAATAAAAAAACCATTTTCACGAAAGACGCTGGTACCTAGATGCTGGTTTTTCAAATTTAGGCTGATCAGATTTGTTTCATTTTTATACAATACTATGTTATAAAAAAATACAAAATATGGAAGGCTTCCGTTGGAATAATAATTTTAAAAATTTAAAATTGTTTTATCACATAATAGAGAATAGACCCCACGGATAAATTTCCTGTGCCTCCTTTAATAATATATAAATAGTCCCGGGTAACAAACAAAAAAAACAAAAATATATATAAGTCTTTAGGTGAATCAAATATAGAAATTTCGAACTGTGCGGAAGCTAAAACTAAATGGATTGCAGCTTGCCCAAGTCAAAGTTTCCCCGAAAACCCTTTAATTCAGAGGCAATGGGACGAGCCGCTCTGCAAACAAATTCATTCTAGCCTCTTGTGTAACTCTGAAAGCCTTGCAGAGCGAGCTCGTCTTCTTGCTGTTTCCGAGAGTGAGTCTGTCTATTGGCTCCAGGCATTGCCCTCTGCAAACGTCGGCACTTTGCTAACAAATAGCACTTTCTCTTTAGCTATAGGTCTGCGACTGGGCTCAACCACCAATGAGCCCCACCGCTGCCCGTGTGGAGAGAGTGTCGACAGTTTCGGCCACCACGGTCTTTCCTGCCGCCGCAGTGCTGGTCGACTACCGCGACACGCAGCCATTAATGACGTCATCCGCAGGGCCCTTGCTACCGTTAACGTGCCGGCTTTACTTGAGCCGAACGGTATCGCACGTGACGATGGCAAGAGGCCCGACGGTATGACGTTAATACCCTGGAGTCGAGGAAGACCTTTAGTCTGGGATGCGACGTGTGTTGATACGCCGGCGTCGCACCTTCAGTCTACCTCCAGGGCATCTGGCGCAGCGGCATCGACAGCTGAGAGCTCCAAGAGGCGCAAGTATGCAGCCCTTGGCGACGGCTACATATTTGTGCCTTTTGGAGTAGAAACTCTGGGACCTTGGGGGCCGGAAGCGCGGTCCTTTTTTAAAGAACTGTTTTAAACGACACGCCTCGTTAGGTTATTTGGTGACCAGAGGGCTGGTTCTTACCTCGGACAAAGGATTAGCCTTGCTATCCAACGAGGTAATGCTGCCAGCCTTTTGGGTACATTACCCACGGGCAGTGATCTAAACTCGATATTTTATTTATAATATCGAGTTTAAAAAAATATATAATAGAATAGGAATTATAAAATTTGTATATATTTTTATTTTGTTATTTATCTATTATTTAGTTTAGTTTTAGTTGTTATTATTAGTATTAATTATAGTTATGAATATATAATTTAAATATGTATACAATCATCATTGTTAATAACGAACAAATATTAAAGAAATACGTTTGTATGAAGCTTATAATAAATAGGTAACAAACTACACTGTTTATCATATTTTTTCAAAAATATCCTTAAATAAAAAAATAATTGCCATGGATAAACGTGTAATATTAACTCGTTAAAGTTGTACTTTAGCTTTATTTTACCATAGATACCTAGAGTTAATTAATTATCACTAATATATCCGAAAGCTAAGGCTTAGTCAAGATGTTTTCATCAATGATTTTATACTTGGTTGGTTCCCGGGCTTAATCTCTATTTACAAAGCAAAGCCAAACTGTAGATACAATCCAGTTAAAGTCCGTACAAATTATAATTAAATACGTAGGCGTATTACCTTGATTCTCTCTGGTATTACCTAACAAAGGTCTTTTTATAAAGTCCGTTGCGGCTTTTTTCGCTATCATAAGTTCACAGGTAAGCTTAGGGTAGCCAACAGTCCAACCTTAAGCCGGGTCGTCCGGTTTCTTGATTTCTTTTAGAAGCCTCGAGTACCACTTATGAAATGATAAAAATTTGCTATGTTTATCTTATTCATTTTTAAGTGCTTTTCCTGCATAAATTTATATAACTATATCCAATGATGATAATTGTTCAGCCTACGTAGGTAAATGCTTAGATCCAGGTTTGAGGAAGCTTTAGGTCAAATTACTACGGCACGAATTAATCGGTTATTTGTTTAAATTGAGAATTTCCCAAAAGTATTTTTTTAATCTTGGCTACCCTATATAAGCCACCCAGGGGTACGCTTCTGGCCTTCTGATTGGCCCCCAAGGGCGGGTGAGTTCAGGCCTCTCTCGAAGTACTCCCAAAACCTCTTATAATAGCGAGTCCGCCTCTAAATCGTCCCTAGCACCTCTAAATGGATGTATAAATTCGAATCCAGCTAATGGTTTAATTTGAAGTTGAATTCGGCGTGAATTTAACTACAAATTTTAAATACCTATATTACTTTTAAGAAAAGGTCTTGTGACACAGGGACTCTCCTTAGTTTTTCCGGAGCATTTATTTTCACCATAATTGTTATGTAGGTATGTTTAGTGCCATATTAATGAAATAAAAGTGACTCAACACTAACTTTCTATCAGCATTGAAAGAAAAACCGTTCACATATTTCTAACAAAATCAACATCCCAAAGTTTACTTGAGACGTAATTCCCTTTAAATGGCGAACTTACTTAACTCACAAACTGCCATGTGCTATTGTTTATGTTCAAAGTCAAAGTAACTAATTACTCCAAAGTAGATGAGTGGTAAGTGCGTTGGAGTAACAACAGGCAGCTGTGCCACAAATAAGTTAAACTATAATTAAGGGTAAGTTCGCTAACGAACTGTGTTTAGATAAATTAGTGACCCTTTTCTAAAATGTCAGCGCTGCCCATTAACGGCTGTGGCCATGAAAAGGGTAGTTTTGGCCACTGGTACTCTGGAAATGGGCCTCTATGTAGGTACCCGAGTATTAAAAGTTGATTAAAATAATTTGGTGTGGACAGCAGACCTTTATTCCTTCGAATGTGTTGAAGAAGTTGAAGAACAGTTTATTAAGAACTAGCTGTCCCCTGCGGGTTTACACGCGTTCCCGGAATAAAAAGTAAGCTTATAATACTGGGGGATAATGTAGATTCGTATTATTGAAAGAATTTAAACAACAACCCATTTAAACAAACAAAAAACTCGTCCTCTTTATTTTATTAGTGTAGATGACAATGAATATTCAGAAAGCATAATGATAAAAAGTTTTTTTTTGTTTTAAATTCTTTAAGATGTCGCAGAGGTCGGAATTAGGTAGAGTTATTTATGTACTTGCATCGATATGTTGATATTAATATGGATCTTCCCGGGATTTCCCGGGTTATATAAAACAATCCCGTGTGGCCAATAATATTACAAATAAATAATTTTCCGCTATTGTTTTCTTTTGTTCTCACAAGCTATGTTGTGCGAACTACAAATGTGGCAACATCGTGCGTGTGCGCATTGGAATTTTGCAACTTCAGACATCTGATGTCGGATGGTTTAAATTGTGTAAAAATAAATAACTTTTTCATGCTACACCACGAGCGCTTCGAAAAGTTATAGACAAAGTTAAGCTACGCCTGTCGTGGTCGGTACCTGGATGGGTGACCGCCTAGTGGTATTTCAAATCGAGCGTTTCCGTGCTTCGGAAGGCACGTAAAGCCTTTGGCCCCGGTTATCATTTAATTGTGATAGTCGTTAAGCTAGTTGGATGCCTCCTAGGCGGCTTGAAATATTCCAACAGTAGGTTGACCACTAGCCTACCTCCACCGATCCGCAGTGGGCACGCGTGGTGGAGTATTGCCCATTATCTTTCACCTTCATTTGTGAAAGGAGGCCTGTGCTCAGCAGTGGGACATTATAGGCTGATGATGATGATGATGAAATAACTTTTTTATTTAATAAAAGAGGGGATTTTTCTGCTCTTTAAAATTAATCTCGGGATTTGAGGCATATCCGCTTTATTCTTTCACTGTATGAAATCAGTGTAAGTACATAAATAACTCTACCTAATTCCGACCTCTGGATGTCAGTAAAACTAACTATTACAGTTACTATTTGAAGTTGTACTTTAGACCATATTTGGGGTACGTAATATGAAATAAGATTGAATAACTTAATTGTATGTTTTCCACTGTCGCCTGTACGATATAAATGTTCCTCCATACGTGCAATTGGCACAGTCTTTATGGCTATATATTATAATGCGTGTAAATGGCTAATAAAATCTAAAAGAGTGTTTTGGTCGCCGTCCAAATCTTAGTTTGATTTAGGAATCCTCATAAATAATTAGTACTATGGAAAAACAAAACATCTTCTAAATAAAATTGTTGTAGTAAATTGTGTATGATAAAGTTGGATTTGAAAATATGTTTAGCGAACTTCTTATGATCCAGAAGATACCTATAGTGGATAGTATAAAACAGACAGGAAACTAATTTACGTTTGCTTACCTTATTGTAAATTCTACTCACACAACAACTTTTTAAATTAACTTCGCAAAAGATGTTCCGTTCATAACACAAACTAACAAATTTATAGCTTCAAAGAATAAAGTAGAATGCAGTGTAAATTAGACGGGTAATCTCAACGAATAGGTAGGAACTTCTCCGGGGTACTTAATCCTTCATCTGGCCCATACCGCAACACGAGGCGCTACCCACTGACGTCATAAAACTTGGTCCACACTCAACTTTCCGTTCAAAGGGTACGACGTATCTACGTAAATTATATCTCTGCTATGACGAAATATAATTAAACTTCGATGTAATTAGAGGATTTCATAGAGGAGGTAGGTATATCCTTTATATGTAAGTATTAAGTAACTTGAGAAGAGGGTTAAATAGGTTATCATGGAAATAGGATTATAAAACTGGCTCGAAGCTAATACACTAAAATGTTTAGACGCGGTAAAATTTATTGCAAGCTTGTAAATAGGAATAAATAGGAAAACTCCTAGGTAGATACTTACCCCTTTACTTAGGGTTCCGTAACCAAAGAGCAAAACGGAGCCTTATTGCTGTCACTCTACTGTCTGCCTGTCCGTCCGTATGTCACGGGTCTGTAACTCGTAAATGGAATTGGAATCGTTAAATTTGACCGAATATTGAATTAGAAATTCAATAAAATATTTTTTCGGGGGTTCCGCATATACAGGATGTTGTTTTGGTCGGCGACAAGCGACCCAGGAGCGGTAGTACAAAATATATATTCCCCAAAAATGGACTTAATTCCATTAAATACTGTAAATACAGGCCGTTGTTTTGGTCAGCGACGAGCGACTCAGGGTCGATAATACAAATGATACTGGTGCTAAAAAAATATAAAAAATATACTTTTTTTTATGTTTGTTACCTCATAACTCCGTCATTTATTAACCGATTTGGATAATTATTTTTTTATTTGAAAGGGTACGCTTCCCGTTTGGTCCCATTGTCATCAGATCAGGATTTGATTACTTCTTAGTGTACTTTGAAGTCGGTTTAAGGTTTTTGTAAAACAGTCCAATTATTATGTTTCTTTTAATAATTCAGTTTTTATTAACTCAATTACAAACATACTCATAGTATCACAATTCTAACATCTGCATAGTTTCAATACTTTAAAAGTTTAGGGCCAATTTAAGGCTAATTCAAAATTACATTGAACTGAATTTATTTTATTTTATTGTCAACTTATTATTTGGTTTTCAATAACACACTTCAAGTGATCTGCAACCACAGAGCGCACAGTTGGGTGAGGTGACGGGCGCCGCTCCGCGCGGCTTCGTGTGTGAGGCAGAAGCCCTCCATTTATAATAGTGTACTCCAGAATGATATCATCAATACTATTTATCCGCTCACTCGTAATATTCACTAATAAAAACTTCCTCACAACCTATAAGGCTAATAGTTAATTTATTTGATTGACTACCATTCTGCAGACAGACATAAAGAAACTAGTGCGTCTAGGGAAAGATCCATAATTATTTTTTGTATCGCCCAGACCAGACCAGTTATTTTTTAAAAAATAACATGAATTATTTCGGCTGATTGCCTATTTTTACCATATTTTCATGTGATATAAACCCTCTATGAATCGATTTTCAGAACAAACATTAAGTGAACAGAAATTACTCATTCACAGATAACGAGTGCGAAATCAGCAGAACTCTTGTTTTCACCCCTTTAGACGATAAACACAGATCATTCCAGAAGTTTGTTTTGAACAACTTTTTTCACTTTTATAGGGGTGGAAACCTGCTAAGTCATGAATTATCTTCGCACTCTTTTCGCTGTACTGAGTTTACTTTTTATGAGACCATTTTTTATGGCGTTGAATGGGTATATTTTCAATGTCAAAGCCTTTATTGAGTCAAGGTTCCACGAAAAGAGGTATAACATTCTAATAGTCTATGATCTCTAATACAAATATAGCTAGGTAGGTAGTCTAAAAAAAGTAATATTTGTTTTTTATTTTAGTAAATCATAGTCTGGACAGGATTTTTTTAGTCAACCCACTCGCCATATAATTTATAACATACAAAATTTGATATGAAATACTTTTCAGCCATTAAACATTCCGAATTAAAATTCTCGGATCCTCTACTATAAGTAAAGATCAGAGGGTAGTTAATTACGTTACCGATAATTGGTAAGTTATTGCTTCACAATGAAAATAATCTTTAAAAAAAATCGTTAAATTCCTTACCATCTAAGTTTAGATTTTTTTTGATTACTTCAGTGAAGTTTTAATTTCATTATCATCATCATCATCAGCCTATAATGTCCCACTGCTGAGCACAGGCCTCCTTTTCATCAAATAGGGTGAAAGGGGCAATACTCCACCACGCGCGCCCTCTGCGGATCGGTGGAGGTAGGCTAGTGGTCAACCTACTGTTAGAATTTTTCATTTTTCAAGCCGCCTAGGTGGCATCCAACTAGCTTAACGACTATCACAATTAAGTGAAAACCGGGACCAACGGCTTTACGTGCCTTCCGAAGCACTAGTTTTAGTTTAATTAATAATAAATAATAAAATTAATAATTAATTAAAGTTTAAGTATAATATTATCTAAAAATAAATAAGTAAATAATAAAATTCACCAAAATTCCATAAAAATTCCGGCGAACGAGAGACCGTCCATATATGCGCCTGTTTTGTTAATCTAATATTTTTTTAGCAAAAAAAGGTTGGGGAATGTGACGCAGCGTTGTGAGTGGAATAGTTTATGCGTTGCGTTGGTAACTCAAATCTCGTCCTCTATTTATCTTTTCTTTTCACTTGTCCTTTCGCAAAAATGAAAATTTATTGTCTGTATAACCGGAACGTCTGGCTGACCGCTAATGAAATGTTATATAGCTTTGCCTCCAGGCACCGACGTCGGGATATATTTTTTGCTGAGAGAGAAAACTTTGCTGCTATTGTTTAAGTCGACGGTAAATATGCTTTATTGTTTGTTTTGTTTATAAATCTTACAATGGTTTCCTAACTAGCTCTAGGATTATAATTGCTTGTAAACTTTTGTTTGTAGCAAACACTGGATTATAGTTATAAATTTACATACTAACGAGCTAATAAAATGTAAATAGCTGTATTTTGATTAATAGATCCCAGTGAGTACGAAGGATACTAGATGGTTATAGTATTACAAAGTATAATAAGTAAATAAATTGCAACGCGTAAAATAAAAAAGAGATCCTAATAAAAATACAGCCGTCATCATTAACACACTCAATATTTATGGGCCTATGTAATTCGTCACTCGGAAACTTTGCAGGAGTTTTCACATCGTTCATAATATGCCGCGGGGTAACTCATTACAAGAACTTATTCCCTCATCATTAAAATTTATACGCGTTTTACAACAACCGATGAAAATGTGGAAAGTTTTTTTGGAAGCATCTTGAAGTAAACACATCTGTTAACTTTCATAAAAGTTAGGTGTCGTTGTTCGTAGAGTATATATAGCTATCTCGGCTAATCCTTCCCAACTCTATTCCGGGTAATCTCTGCCCCTCGCACAACTTACCCGAGACTTGTTAGAGCCGATATCTAAGGCACCACGGTAACGCTAATCCTCATAAGATTTTCTCTTTTGAGGGCTTCGTTAATTATTACGCAAGTTTCATGAATAACATTGAGCGCTGGAATATTTGATAGTGCGATCTGTGACCGCGGAATTCATTATACCTGCTTTCAAGTATTATCGTCGACTGTAATATTTAAGGAGAATTTAACCTGTATTTTTGGGTTAAGTACCAAACTTTTTGTTTGTGGCAAAGCGTGGAAACATGACTGTGTGAAAGTGGCTTGTTAACATATTGCGTTCAACATACGGTGCCGCCCTCAACGGTGCGATGCGAGGTGTGCGAGTTCGAGCGGATCATTCATTTAGTATACTGTTCTGTACGTAAAACACAGAATTGAATGTGATGATAGCTCAGTCATAGTGACTTTGAATGCTGCGGCGAAGGTCTGATTAAATCCTTCGCTCCAGTATCAAACAGTTCCGTATTATATTTTTTTTTATAAATCTAGCTGTCTCTCGCGGTTTCACTTGCGTTCCCGTGCTAAAAAGTAGCCTAAAATACTGGTAGTTCTTCGTCTACAATTTCAACGTCAGCCGGCTTACTATGACTTTTGTGTTTGCAACGCTACCTCCCGGACTAGCCGCGTGAACGGAATGACGTCATGCGTCGTCGACGGTTGCTGTCAAAAACGTTTCAGAATACTAAAGCAGCTATAAAAAATGTTTCGCGCGGCGTTTCGGGTGCGGGAGCACAGGGCGTTTAGGTGCGGTAGCGCGGGGCGTTTAGGTGCGGGGCTGCGCGGCGTGTAGGTGCAGGGGCATACAATATTTCGATCGTACACATCGGCTTTTTACAATATAAAGTTAGTATTAGTTATTCTGTGGCTAAATCTGAAAATGAATAGATGTTTTCTATTCGATCTCATAAATAATTCAAAGGCATCACAATGCAATGGTGGGATATCGCTGCAGGTTCATATTTCACGAGACAGTGCCGTGCGACGTAATTAATGTTCAAGCGAACAACGGCTCGGTGCATGGGTTTGGCATAGGCGGCTATCCCCTGGCGATCTCCATCGCGTCCTCATAAACAATGATTTAATGCATTTTATTAATTCGTGTATTTTTACTAGATCGTTTAGGGTGAACTTACAGTGCGTGATTATAGTAAGTAGTAGAAGTTAGTCTCTCAATTAAAAACGATTAATTGTATCTTAGTAATTGTTTCTTTTTCTGTTTACTTACTATATTTTCCGTCAATATAATTGTAGTATTTATTTTATTATTCGAATGAAATATTAATTTAATTAACATGAATACTTATTCTACTAAAATGAATAGAATATAATAAAACTAATTAATGGAAATAAGAAAAAAATATATAAATATTAATTGACAATAATGAAGTTGATATTATGTCGATAATCCAGATTTAAAAAATCCGTAGCTTATCTGTAGAATTTGAATACATATAATATTTAAGTATAAAAATATTAATAAGTAGGGCCAATAAAACAAGACAAGGTACTTACGTAATATTATAATAGAATACCACCCTATTGTTTCATAACTTATCAAGGCACGATCTGACAGGCAACAAAACTAATAGTATAATATTTAGTATAACAACACGTCCCGGCTATATATCGTGTGGCTTTCTTCGTCCGAAATAATGTTCCACATTAGCCGCAGTTACAGTGATTAAATGACTCGCCAGTGTTAGGGGAAGTAATAATGTGTTGCAAACACTACCAACATTACAATATTATGTACACGCAATATATAGTTGCGGTATTACTAATGTTGCACAAGTTTCCTACGCGATAAATAACCCCGAATTTGGAATCTAAAACTATTTTATTCATGGATATCTAAAAAAATATTATACTAAAAGAGAAAATACAAGTGCATTGTTAAATTTGATATAGAAATCGTATAGAAAGAGAAAAGCTATAAGTTTTAATATAATCTAAGCTATTGACGTACCCATTTGTGAAAATATCTAAACAAGATAAAACGTGAAATTAGAATTCACGTTTTTCTACGAATGTGACATAGGTACGTCAAACAGCAAGCAAGTGTGATACCATAAATAAATCAAACGAACGTAATAAAATGTTCAATTCGCTACAAAAAATGATTTAGATGGTGTAACATTTGTCATAATAGAAAGCATTTCCCGCTTAAAATACGCTTACGCAGCGGTAGTGTTTATTCGCGTGTGTTTCGTAGTTTATGCTGCAGCTTTAAAATACGCTTAAATAATTTGTATGAGTGGTCAGTATTGTTTAATATAATATATCCTTTTTGTATGTATTAAAAATAAGCCGTGATTTTTACGCCGGCTGCGTTTTTAACACAACTTAATTCCTGACGTAGCGCAGTGCATTATTTTGAGCTGCGGTGTGGAACTGGATATACTTATGATACTTTGTTATTATTGTTTCGTAGCTACTGATTTTATTGATAGGAAATCTGAATGGAATAACTGGTGAATGATGTTTAACCTTGGTATCATTGTGGCCAAACGAGTGAAAGATTTAGATTTTTTATTTTACTTTTTCTGAGTATGCAATGAGCGTTATTGCGTCGCCGGGTTCTTATATCGGTGGTAATATTTTTTCGGTCCATATAAATCAGTATATCTTGTATGAGCTACTTATCACGGAAAAACGTGAGATGTATTGTCCCGGGGGTGATATATACTCTGCGCCCCGTGACTTGAGCCTCGGGGGATGCTCGCCTTCCGTGTTTTCATTCTAAAATAGATACAGTGCTCTGTTTGTTGTTATTGGAAATGGAGAACTATTATTTACAAAACTTATTTAGGTATGTAGGTTGTTGTTTTTAACTCTTACGTAGTTTGTATCGTTCTAGACTTTTTAGAGCTACTTAAAGGATTTTATATTTTATAGTATTCAAGTTTTAAAGAAATCTGTCGCTGTTTGTAATTGTATTAATAACTAGCTTTTGCTCGCGGCTTCGCCCACGTGGCCTACAGGAAACAAATGACATATTTTTCTACAAAAATAAAAGAAAACAAAACAACTTCATCCCGCTTCGATGGTGGAAAAACGCCGAGACACGTATAAATTAATTTTCAATCTTCAGCCTAAATACAAAATTTGAAGATCCTAACTTCAAAACTGACGGACTTTCATACAAACTTTCATACCCTATTTTACCCCCTTAGGGGTGGAATATCATGTCTCTAGGACCAGCGGTTTAGGCTGTGCGTTGATATATCAGTCAGTCAGTCAGTCAGGACTTTGAATTTTATATATATAGATAATTATAAATGTGATGTTTGTATTGATGTGAGGATGTGATTTGATGTTTGTTACTCTTTCACGCAAAAACTACTGAACGGATTTGGATGAAATTTGGCACGCAAATAGAATTATGGTCTGGATAAACACATATGATACTTTTTATTCTGTTAAAACATACTATTCCTCGGGAACGCGAGTGAAACTGCGGGGTCAGCTAGTCCAATATAATGTACCTACAATTTATTATATCTATGTACGATGCAATAAACTATCTAATTGACCTGATGCGATCTCAACTAACATAATTGCTCTTTAAATTGGACTAGAATGTACTAGACTAATGTATATGCATTTAATTGGAGTGCGAATCCGATCACAGATCATGACTACTGCCGAGCATAGAGTTATAAATCACGCCGCCCACTGGAGCCTTCTGCGAAGCATTTCCGTAACGTTTCCTATTCCCACAGGGCGACGATTTATGTCAACAGAAAAACTAGTCGATTCTATCTGCGTAAAGTGTGGGGCGCATTATCTGTCATTATTATTGAAAGTAGGACAATATTTATTCGAAAAATGCTTGCATTTTTATTTATATTTTTGGTCTGGAAAGGAAAGTGAATGTTTGTATTTTATCTATTTATATCTCAGGTTTATATCATAGCTATGTATTTCAAAAGGTAGTGATCTAACGTTTCTAGTGCGTCCAAAACATTGTCTCAAATACATTTTATTGAGATATAGCGTGTAGCCAGCCGGTGACCTGGACAAAATGGATCATTATTTCCATTTATACCATTATTCATCTTGGTGACGTGAGTCTGAATGTAACTCTTTCAAGCTTAGAAACCCGAAAGCCTCACATTTTATAAATTAGTACAACATACTGTTTTATTATTTTGTGAGAATATTTTTCAGATGGATATAAAAATAAAATATTTTCTTATATAGGTACCTAACGTAAGCATTCACTAAGAAAAAGTGTCAAATAATTCTCCCTAAGGGGCCTAGATTAGTAAGCAGGTAAAACTGAAAGGCAAATAGCAAGAATTTCATGAAAATTAAAATATTTTATTTGATGTCGTTTTTCACAGTCTATTTTCGGGCGCAGAGCAGCGAAGTTTCCTTGTTTTTTATAAATCTTTTTGTTATGGATATTATTTATGTCATGAAAAAAGTAAACGCATTTTTTTCGTATGTCCAGATCCTATGTTATTATGATGCCGAAAAAGAGAAAAACTGTATTATGTAAATACTTCACTTCGTACCATCATGATTTATTTTCTTAAAAGGTTGTTTTGTTATTTACTCTGTAAACATGTACGCACACTTAATGAATAATTCATAATGATATTTTGTTGTTGGATTAAATAGCTTTAGTATGGAGGTTTGTTTGTTTTTACAATTATTCAAAGGTAATTATAATTCCAAAATCCGTGAACGTCTAATGCTCAGCTTTATAATTGTATTCCAGTGAAGCGCCAAGTTTCAGTTTTCAACAAATTACTTCAGAAGAGGGTTAGAAGGATTAGAAAATTAACAAGGATATTGTTTACTTTACGTGAAAGCCGATGTTGTGTAGGGCTGTCGCAAAGTTCCTTTTAGGTAACCGAAACTGACGATAATGGAGCTCTTTTTATCTACATTCTATAGATCGCTACACGCTTTTGAGTAATTGGATGAACTATAAGTACATGAATTAAGTATTAATGTATTTAATTTACTTATTGAATGTTATTTATACTGCTCACCTACCATCACCTACCATACAACTACCATCAGGCGGACCGTATGCTTGTTAGCCAGCTTAGTAGTATAAAAAAACATAAATGTTTATCCTGTTTTAGCATCGAACCTACGATCTGGCAGTCAAACTATACCTCTAAACTAATCGAGCTGAAGCGAACAAAAACGCAGATATATTTCAATATGGTATGTTTTTATTGTTCTATTGAATCTAAACCCAAATATAAATATCTGGATCTTATACGCCGAAGCTATAAACGAATCTTATCAATAATAATAGTCACGTAGATAAAACAATATAGATAATTCCTTTGTTTGTAATAGAAATGATAACTGGAACGATTTAAATGCATTCGCCGGCGGCTTTTCAAGGAAATTGTGTTAGTCGTAACACCGAGACGTCGGAGGGAAGCTATAGTTCCAGTGACTGATAAAACAGCGTTCCAGATACCTATACATAGATTACAGACTATGCAATACTTTTTCTGTATATTTACTTACGAATAATAAAAAAAAATACATTAAAAAAGCTAAAAAACACGCATGGTACCAAATTATTGTATTGTCATCGGTCCTTGATAAGTGTCCAAAGTCTGAAGTCAATAAAATTAGTGTTGAATATTCCATTACATATATACAGCGTGTTAAAAAAGGCCTGCTAATATATATTTGTTTCTTTTTTTTTAAACACTGCTAACTGATCCCAAACTAAGCAGAGCTTGTACTATGGAAACCAGCTAACTGATATAATACATATATTTTTTATTTTTTATAAATATATACTTAATGTCCATAATTACACCCAGGACATACAGACATGTTCATGCACAGAAATGCATGTTCTGTGTGGGAATCGACCCCACGACCTGCGGCGCGATAACGCCGACTGGCCCGTCGCCGTGAAAGTTTATTCATGTTTATTTTTTATCGGATGTGTATAAAACTTGACGCGTAGGTAAAGCATACTCAGTATAAAATTATAGGATACTTACCCCGGAAAACAGTCCCTCGGGAACGAACGTGAAACTAATACTACATACACGGCGTAGAAGCTAGTAGATTATTCTAACTCTCCATCAACAATCTATCCCTAGGAACATTTCTTATATCCAAAGATATTATTGTTTGTCTTCGTTTATACCTTTTGCAACTGTTGTAAGGTATGTCGTCAGGTTTCAGAAATTAGTTTTGAAACCTTCACTTAAACAACCAAATTACTAATGTGTATAGTACTTTTAATTGTTTTTTTATTGTTTAACATTATAAACTGGCTTGACATAAATAATTTACAAAAACAAAATCTAAATTGATAGAATTTAGCACATGTAAAACGAATAATAACAGTAATGTCTCTTATAGTAATATCAAAATAGAAAATGTGTGATGCGTGCCTTGTTAAGGCATAACTATTGATAAATGTTGTAATTGGAAGGTTCATATTATACATATTTTCATATTTATTTATTTATTGCAATAAGTCCACATATATTTTAAAGGTTTTAAAGTAGTGATGTACATATACCCTGTATAAATAAATATATAAAAAAAAAATATTATATTATATTATAAAATATATTTTAAAAATAAATAAAATAAAAATTATAAATAAAACAAAAGAAACTAACAATTAGGTATAGCCTTATTAAATAAATAATTTAAAGCATCTAGAGATAGAGTCAGTTTCAAGTAGATAAGTAGAAAATCAAACAATAATTTATCAGGGGGCACGGGAGTGCCCCCCGCCAAGACAACCAAGCGAAGCGCAAGGGCACTACCTACCTTTTCTCGAAGCGCTTCGTCGTTTTTTGAACCTTCATAACTTGGGTTTGGATTATACCAGATAAAAAAAATCTCGGGACATGTTGTCAATAGTGAACTTATAAAACATATTAAGTTTAAATAACATAGCTCTTATACTTTAGATGTTATTGATATCTAAAAAACCCCGATTTCGTCACTGACTCACTGATGACCATCAAAGCTCTTAGGGTACTCCCTGAAGTCCTAGAAAGCTGAAATTTGGTATGTAAAATAAATATTAGTACACAATCAACAAAAAAATTATAAATCTTTTTGTTGGTTGTGTCAGTCAAAATATGTGGCTTGGCCTTTTCACTACTACAAGAACTATTTTTTATTGTATAACTAAAAAGTAATAAACAGTGAATACATTTTTCACCTTACGGCCATGTAACGGTAGCGAGCCACATATTTCGACTACGGTGTGTAGAGTTTATGAAGTTAGGGCTTGTAGAGTAAGAGCATGTAGAGTTAAAAGCTTGGGCCTACATGAGATCTGATTACTTTTTGACAGTGCGAGCCATAATAATGTCTTGGCAACATTTTACATAAAAGTGTTTTTGGTGGGATGTTAATTTTATATTTTCACAGGTGAGAGGCACTTAAATCCTGAAACAGGGAATACCACCTCTAGTAAGTGTGGGACACAGTCGGCACAAGTACATCATACTCGCAGCAGCCTTTGTGCTACAAATTGAATCATGAGGCAGCCATAATAAATTAATCGTTAAGTAGACCTGTCTCCCTTTTAGAACCCGTTTTACATCCTCTTTGTGAGAATAATTTAATATTCGTAATATTCGCGGGTAATATCACCAATTATGTAAGTGTATCGAATTAATCACTCAGTTCCGTTCACATCGCGCTCAGGTGTGGGCGATCGATCAACGGACTACTCCCCGCGGAAAGAAAAAAACAACTTTATTAAACAAAGAATTGCAACTTACAGAATTTATATTATATTGTTTTTCTTTATTTATTATTATATAATTTTATTTTACATACACGAAATGTCCATTATTGATTATAACTCACTAATAATCTATGGTTGGTAGTTCAATACAAAAACTGGTTCCTAAAAATATATTCCAGTAGCTTCCCAAAATACGCGTTTCAGAGGCTCGTCACGTCGTGATTATAAAACGCAGCAAAACGTGCGCTCGTGCAATCCCGCATTCACGGTTGATATGCGGAAGTGCGTCTGCTACGGCTCGTAGAGCCCCTTCGTAGCTCGTAGCATATACTACGAATAAAATATTCACTAATGGTGCTGATTCTGTTGTTTAAAACTAAACTAATTTAGTATCACTATATCACTTTCTAACAACGAACATAAGAAAAGGATGTAAAAATGGCCTGTAAAATTTGTCGAATTGCTTGATTTCAACATAAAAGTCGCTATCAAAATATCATAAATGAAAACGGCAAAGAAAAATTTTTCAGCTTTCAATATTATGTTCTATACTTTTTCTATAATGTTTGTAATAAAGAGGATGTGATGTGATTAAAATTAGTTTAGTGCGATTTACACCAGTATCGGAACCATTTGTCATTTATACTAAGAAAATTATACAAAGTAAATACAATATTAAACCTACATAAATAGTAGCAAGTAAAATTAATATAATATATAATTTCATTTATTAAATGTAGGTACATTATTGATTCATGTTTCGTTCTCATTACTTGTTATAGAGTCAATTAATGTTGATGAAATAATTATTGTCAAAGTTCAACTACCTTCCCACGCCACGTCTAGACGTTATATAATTTTATTTAATAAAATATACCAAGCTTCAAACGAATTTTGATAATTAGTGTTATTAAAATTAATAGTGTTATAATTATTGCTCACAAAGATCGTAAGATTGGCGTAATGAAGGGGGATATACCATCTTTATAATTATTTTTTCAACTTCAATGTTTTAAGTCTCCCATTTGTCTTACTTAAAAAAATACTGTTCCTAAGTAAATACTAAAGTTGAATTGTATTTGCTCAGAGTTGTAAGATGTAATTTTAAGTTATTTATTCGCAAGAAAAAGATACGATGATGTCGGGTAATAGCATTTACAGGTTAAACTTTTGCAACTATGAAAATTGTTTGCAGAATTGAGTTTAAGTCTCATCGCTTATAAAACTGGAGGGTTCCCGACTTAAGACAACTTTTTTCGTGTCCACTTCACGGCGAATATAATGAATTTAAAAAGGATTACTTCTAACTTTATACGTTTGCTTTTAAAAATGTTTTTAGCTGTTATTTTTCTTCTTCTTTTCAGTGTCGTAATTAAAGCCTCACAAAGCAACATTCGTTAGTACAAAAACATCCTGTAGGTATCTTCTTAGGAAACATGTTCAAATCTTACTTCCGTGACATTTTCGTGTTGTTTTAAATTGTGAAGCAAAATAAATAGAAGCAACAAGCTTTAACACCAAACTTGGAGCAATTTTTTATTAAAAGCAAAGACATAGTCAAGTTTTCCCACGGTGCTTCCTGTGTAGTTCGTAAAGTGTTCCTGAAAGAATATCGGCTTTTCTCTTGAAAACAAGGAAAGTTTACAAGCAGAGACAACATGCCTTCCGGTACACATACACTTATATGTATGGGTATGTATGGATAGAAAGCGTGCTGCAATATCCATCTAACTTACCTCTCGACGCTGTGTAAAGAATTTGTATATTGTTTAAATTAGTTTCTCATATATTTTTGTTGCTGTATGAAATACTTGAACTCATTAAAAGCATTCAATAAGCATCAGCAGCATAAACTTTTATGCTCCAAACTATTTCTCTCAATTTTATAATAAAAAAGAGAGCATAATATTAGTTTTAATATTTTTTATAGCAAAATAATAGAGCACGGGGAGGGTGAAATCATTAAGTTAAAAAAAAAGTTATTTCTGCAGGACAAGCAATGGTGACCCAGCTTACCAATGTTCCCTCACAAGGCCAGCGCGGCGATGTGGGACATTGCATGACGCTTCCAAACGCCACCGTGTTCCATACCGATGTGGCATTCATCTAGAGCCAGGCATCCACTCAGAGATAGTGAGGAGACGACTCGCTCAGTAATGATACCAGATTACCGACGTATAGTCATATACCTAGGACAGGTTCGTCGTAAACAGGCAGGATCGAAACCTCAAAGGCACTCTGTGAACTGATCAGAAAAATGCTGGTAATGCTATAGTACAGATTTTTTATTTACTCACACACAAACACATACAAACACACACACACACACACAAATGTTAATTAATAACAAAATATTGTTGATAATAATATGAATTTGTTAATTTACCTATAATAATTATTTTTTTGTTAAATCAAATAGAATAAGGCAAGTGTTGGGAGGGTACTGTCTTCTGACACACAGCTCGCGCTAGTTTAGAAGACAGGGCTGCATTGTGATTATTATGTAATTTGATTGAGCAATAAATACATTTATTATTAAAAAAAAAAAAAAAAGATTTGCGGATAATAATATTATTAATTATACAAACGAATACACTGAAAAAAAAAATGATCTAGAAAACTAGTTATGTAAGTTGACATTTTGTTGTCGGGAAACTAACTTTAGTTGTCGGGAAACTAACTTTAGTTACATTTAATCAAATAATTTAGTAACGAACAAAAACTAGTTTTGTTACTGGTAAGTTTAGTTCTATTTAGGTTATTGGTCGTCAAATTTTGTGTTACTGTTAAATAAAATTTTGTAGTCACTTGTAGTCAATTTTTTTCATTGAATAAACTAGATAAGTATCTAAATACAAAGACACACATGTCACCGTCACTCTTCAAGTTCTTACTTTACTGTAGATTTATATAACTGTATGTAATGTATGTATATGTCGCAGTATCCCTAGTGATATAACTATATCACGGCTTCAACTATCTTACTGCGACATATATACGCTGTCAAATAACGGTAGGGAGTTATCATAAATAAAAATGGTATTTTATACACAATGCGCGTAATGGTCAACACCCGATTCAAATACGTGAGGCGATAGCATTTTCCCCTCCAGTCACCACATATGGTTCCGGTCGGTATCGAAATCGTGTAAGTACATTTTACAGTTTTTTATTTTGACAGCGTTGGTAAAAGCTATAAATATACTCAGCAAACTATTATTTACTCAATATATACGATAAATAAAAATCGTTGTTGTGATTGAATTATGTGCCGATAATGATGCTTTCAGACTAACACCTCTCAAATAATTTTAATAATCTTTTAGAGCGCGATGCAGGCTTTGCTAATGGTCCCTTATTTGATTCGTCGACCCTCTGTAATTACATCAGGTGCTATTAATTTCACGTTCCATTCAATTTCAGGCCTAGATAATGATTGGTGAAGCATTTATACTAGATATACATAGCATACTGTACTATCATTGTCAATAAACTTGCTCGTAAAGTGACTTTTGATGCACCGATTTAGTTTCATAATGCAGCTTATTACCCACTAGTGCTTTTTACTTTACATTACCGCACAGTTTTATGATAGATATAATCCCGATTATGTTAAGTTTATACCTCACTGTAAGTGATATGTGTAGAGGAAGCATTCTTAATTTAAACGGGTAAAACAGTTTGACAGCGTATCGCTGTCAAAAAAAAGACCTGCGCGCCATATTTGTTAACATTCTTATATAGTGTAGTTGATTAATATAAAAAAAAATACTTAAAAATACAAGTCTGTTTTTTTCCTCGTAAGTGTGTTGAAAAACGTCATATGACACGCGTGTGCATTGATCATTACACTTTCGGCTCCCTTATCTTAATACCGCTTAATACCGCCTCGTGTGTAATGACCAACTTTACACACATGCATCATAATGTACTATTAATGAAAGTGAAATGTAAAGGAAGTCAGAATAATATTACAGTTTGAACTATTTGTAATATTTTTCAATAATGTATTTACATTTGGTATAAAATCGCCAAGCTTTTATTAATACAATCCTGGTAAGCTACGTATCTCATTTTATACAATATCAGAACCAAATTACTGTGAAGTAATAAAGAGGCGGTATATTCATAAACAGCAGTAAATATTACATCGTTATCTTGAATGTTATCGCCGTGGTTGAATAGAAACTTTGTTAAGTAAAAAGTTTCATCACCTAGTTAGCTCGGTTAATGAAGCTACCCTCCAAGACCAAAGAACATTCAAAAGAAAAGTATAAAAAAAGGTAAGCATTAAAACACGAAAGGGTATTACGTTGCAAATTTATTCTGAATGATCTGAAATTTAAATGGGAGTTCATCAAAGTTTCTTGCCTGGGGAGTAGCCTGTAATATGTGAGTATGTGATTGCTTTATATCTTAAAAAGAGCCCCGGGTTATACAGCGTGTTTGAGGGGAAATTTCCCTAATTGGCCGTTACATCTATTTAACTGATTACACATATTTTGGTTAAAATTGGCAGTGACTATGACTTGCGTACAATTTAGAACATAATATGATTATTTCATTTGCGAAGAGCATTTTGGTAACTACTGATAAAAAACTTTATGTAAGAAAAGACGGTTTTAAAATAAGCTAGCCTGTGGAACGAGTGTGCTTTTTGCCTAGTAAAAGCTAAGTAAATAAATTAATACTTCAACTTATAGCCTTTTAGCAAAGCTATGCCCTCGTTCAAGAAGAGTTTATGATGACACAACTAAGTCTAGATTTGCCTAGAACTTATGTTCTCATAAATGTTAATTTATAACTTAATGTAACTTAACACAATACGGTTGAATAGGTAAATTTTCACAGTCTCAGAACAGCTTTCATTGAATTATTTAATCATCGTCATGTGTTAAGTGCACTAAGCCTTATTAGTTACGTTTATGAATATAAAAAGCGTACCATATAGCAGATATACTCAACGCATTGTAACTAAGCTGATTCGATTTTTATGAAAGAAAATAAAGGTTATCAATATTTTGATAAATAGCATAGTTTCATAAAATGCTTCGGATATAAAATTATCAATTATAATTTATCGGGAAAATTTTGTGAAAGCTAAGAACACAAAAGATAATAAGATAAATAGTCACGATATTCACATAAAATTATTTCACTGTCACAAAGTATTCATTAGTTCATCATCATCAGCCTATAATGTCCCACTGTTGAGCACAGGCCTCCAATCACAAATGAAGGTGAAAGGGAATGGGCAATACTCCACCACGCGTCACGCGTGCCCACTGCGGATCGGTGGAGGTAGGCTAATGGTCAACCTACTGTTGGAATATTTCAAGCCGCCTAGGAGGCATCGAACTAGCGTAACGGCTATCACAATTAAGTGATAACCGGGACCAACGGCTTTACGTGCCTTCCGAAGCACGGAAACGCTCGATTTGAAATACCACTAGGCGGTCACCCATCCAGGTACCGACCACGACAGGCGTAGCTTAACTTTGCCGATCGATTAAGAACAGCTAATCATGCTACACCACGAGCGCTTCAACGCTATTTGGCTATTGTTAACATAATCCATCAAATGGGATAAAAACGGAATCATATTATATAGCCTTTGAAATTTAGGCTGCCTGCGGATATTGTAAAAATTCCATGTGGGTAAAACTATCGTAAAAAAATATTTCAAGCTATAAATGATCCGATTGGTGATCGATACCTACAGAATAGAAAAGTCTAAAAGAGGTAAACTTCATTCGAGATGCACTCTTATCACTGCTGGATGCTAATCCAGATGCAAGTTAAAGATTCTCTCCATTATTAAATCGTCAAATACTCGTCAGTCGGAAAGCAGTGCTTTTTAAGTTTTAGATGATATACCTAGCTATTAATAATATACAATACACAAATCCATAATTTGGTCGTAACATACGTTTGTTTAAAATTTAAAGCTAAAAAATGAAATCACACAAATTAAATAATTTTTTGCTAAATTTTATATGGTTTGTACTTTTCGTAAATGTATTATTATACATTTAGGTTGCATGAACAGTATGTCTTTCTGTTGTTTATGATGAGATGATAGATGGAGATAATGCAAGGGTGCGCAAGACCCATGGCGACGTCACGGTTTTCATTGGTTGAATTGAATCTCGCGCTAATGTAGCTTTCGGCGTGGCGTCGCCGGGCGAAGACAAAATTATTCTTCCTGCCTCTATTGAATTCAAAATTCTAAATCATTTATTCAAATAGACCTTCGCAAGCACTTATGAAAAGTCTGACTTGAATACTCTAATATCGGTTCGGAAGGTTGCATTTGCTGAAAAGAGCCGGCAATAAACTCAGCAATTACTCTTTTCAAAATTAGATTCATTACATAATATTTACTTTCTAATCGCACTGACAACAATTGCGTGCCCCAGCACATATAGTAAATATAAGCCATGCCGTGCTGCGCTATTGTCATACTTTATTCTATGCTACGAAAATATACCTACGGTGACCAATGAGTAAACTATTATAAAGACCAATACTTCTTTCCAATACAAAATTCCTGCTGAGTTCGCGATTTTACTCTTTTACCAAGGTAACCAGAAATGTAATAAAAAATGGATAGTGATTACTGGAATGGAGGCATTTGGTGAAATCCCGAGTTCATATTGTAACGCGTAAATGTATTCACAAAATGTAAAAAGGTACCTAATATACCGGTACCTATGTCAAATATTATATTCAATAAATTCTCGAATTCTATGTAAAAAATGTGTAGATTATTATTTTTTACTTTCATATAATTTTACCATTTGAACAGGGCGGCATACGGTCGCGATGGCCTTTTACAGTTGTTAAACAATACCACATGAAGGATTTTTATCTCTGAAGTAAAAATCTTTTCGCGGGTTACATGGTCCCTTTACAGCTTATTATTTTCAAACAATAAGCCTTTATTGTGCTTATTAAAGTGAGGCATCACAATTAAATAATTAAATCTTACCACAGCGATGCTGTAACTGAATGCTGTCTTAATAATTAGACAGGCGAGGTGCGTAAAATAAAATTAACAATGCAAATTTTCAAGTTAATTTAACACTGATGAATTTCTTGGGTATTTTAATAAAAGTTTTAATTTTCGGACGAGCTACCGGTTATTTTGGGTATTTGGAAGATTTTACCAACTTAACTGAGAATTTGAAATTTTCCTTTATTATCAAGAATTAATTTTATCATTTAAATGCCTTTCTCCTAAAAAGCTATTTAACTAAAATTCTTTATTAATTGACATTTATTTTTAGATCACCATGAAATGTTCCACCAACTTGACATTATTTGCGTGACAATATACCTAAATAGTATTATGAGGGTTCAAAAAAACGACGAAGCGCTTCGAGAAAAGGTAGGCAGTGCCCTTTCGCTTCGCTTGGCTGTCTTGGCGGGGGGCACTTCCGTGCCCCCAGATTTTAGTAAAATAGCAGTTTATGACGTAAGCCATTTAGGTGTTATTATTTTGTTTTGTTGAATGAGCGTTATGGTCACCGCCCACTATGTCAGCACCGTTCCATCGCAGCAAAGCCTCGGCATTTACCTTGCCATGCAAGTGAGGCCTTTAAATCGTATGCGTTAAAGTAAATTTTACGAAGGCTAGATAAAATAGCTGATGCCTGGCGGCAAGCGCGCTTGCCGCTACAAGCCACTAGTCCTGCTGAACACGCGCTTCCAGCGAGTGGACCGCTCGCTTGCTGCGTGACGCCAGCAAGCGGTATCTTGCCATAGCTGCGCCACCCATTTGACCGGGCGCCGCGCCGCCCGTGAGCTGCTACCTCGCAGGCGGCGCGTTGGCAGCTAGTGGTTGGATTGAGTTGAGGCGCTGCCGGGTCGCTACTGCGATGGAGTGGTGCTGACAAAGTGAGCGATGAGCTTTAGTCATTTTTATGGTACCTATTGATTCCATGGAGGTGGACCTCGTACTCGCGTCAAAAGTGTAGTTTTAATTATTCTTTCGAAATACAAGTCGACCACTTTATCTTCTACTGTACTGAATGCAATGTTCATGTATAATATATCTTATATCCAAGTAAAGTTAAATATGTCGTTTTATGTGAAGTCAACCTCAGGCATCGCGGAAAAATCCCTTTAGAGTAGATACCGAGCAATCCGTTTCGGCAACTAGTCAGTGATTTGCACTGATTTAGACCAATCACTGCATCGTGTTCTTGAATTGGCCAATCAGAGCACACGTGTCCTTGACTCAGCCAATCAGAGCGCATTATCGATGGTGGGAAATTGGCGGAATAGATTTCAAGCAAAATAAACGTCATTGCGCTTCTTTGGGTTAATTGTTCGATGACCTCAGGTAAGCAACTAACTCAGTTTTTTTTTCTTCAATGGCGTCACATGGCTTGTGAATTTTGCCTATTTCCAGTGATATTATAAGTTCTAGTCACAATAAATCACTTTCACATAGTCCTCAGTCAGTCACCGTCCATAAAAGTCATGTTTTACTTAAAATCATGTTTTACTTAAATGGTGGTCATGTACTAAAATTCTTCATGGACTATTTAAGACAACTTGAAAAAACACGATACACATAATTCATTTCATTTCAGTTCACTGGTGCACATGGATTGATCTTTATTGGATAAAATACCACCGATAATATGTAATAAAACTCAAAATACACGAATTTATGAAAAAAAAAAATGAAAACGCAACGTCACTCTGCAAGTTCCTGGCAAAAAGTCCTAACTCAAAGTTATTCAGAAAACTCAGGTTGGCGCAGTGGGTCTTAGTCATAGAGATCGAGTATCTATGGCTTTATTAGTTATGTTAATAAAATACAATGTGTATTTTAGTATTAGTATAAAGTGACAATCAAATCGATGTTAGGTTATTATGAATTTTGCACCGTAACAACAATCCCACCAAAAACATTTTTATGTAAAATGTTGCCAAGACATGGCTCGCACTGTCAAAAAGTTATCAGATCTCATGTAGAGCCAAGCTTATAACTCTACATGCACTTACTCTACAAGCCCTAACTTCACAAACTCTACACACCGTAGCCAAAATATGTGGCTTGGCTGTTTCGCTACCGTCACATGGGAGTAAGGTGAAAAATGTATTCACTGTTCATTACTTTTTTGTTATTCAATCGTTTTTGTAGTAGTGATTTTTATTTTTTTTATTGACATCTAAAAAACCCCGATTTCGTCACTGACTCAAGTGACGAAATCGGGGTTTTTTAGATGTCAATAAAATCTAAAGTATAAGAGCTGTTATTGAAACTTAATATGTTTAATAAGTTCATTATTGACATCATATCCTGAGAATTTTGTTTATCTGGTATAAACCAAACCCGAGTTATGAGGGTTCAAAAAATCGACGAAGCGCTTCGAGAAAAGGTAGGTAGTGCCATTTCGCTTCGCTTGGCTGTCTTGGCGGGGGCACTCCCGTGCCCCCAGATTCTCAAGTAACAAGTTTGACATTTTAATAGGCAGTCCATAAATAAAACGTATTCATCTTTCAAGACGTTAAATACAAGTTTAAGCTTTAATGGACAAAAGTTTAGCAATTTTGGTATACGTCTATAATGGATTTTTAGCGGAAATTAAGTATACCCTTATAATTCTGAATTGGGTTGTTTGTTTACCTTTAAATATATCGATCTTTTCTCTGGTTTTTCATATTTTCCCACAACTAAATGAGGGAACTACGCAAACATTCACTGTTTAGGAAGTCCGTTTTGTAGGACTATACTTACACCTAAAAGAAAAGAAGAGCTCTTTTGATGTAAAGAATACCTATTTTCCTTTATAATAAAATAGGTATCTGAAGAAAGTTTCGTGTATCTCATAAAACTCGAGCACCTAAAGAAGGTAAAATATAATACCTTCAACCAAAATTACAAGCAGTTAATGGAAAAATAATTGTTTCAGAAAGGGATGGTGCACGAAGGGAAAACGTCGTGCGTAGGCGGTTGAATTTGATTTATTGCTGAAATATTTATATTACGTTATTATCTAGTGTTGGCGAAGCCTAAACAAACTTCTCTAATACTAAGTAAACTAACTGAACGGACCCTCTGAGAATTACCTTTACCCTTAAAGAAAACTTCGCCAACTGTTATTGCCTTTTTCGTTAGAAAGTCGAGGGGGAAACAAAAAGGGACATTTGTTTATACAAGTTTATTATTTCATGAACATTTAAAAAACCCGGTCAAGTGCTTATGTAACTGTGAGTTTAATGTTTTCCTATAAATGTTTTTGGGACGTATTACGATAACTTATTGGGACGGAAAAGTATTGATGATTACAGAATACTTTTAGTATTTTATAACGAGGTACCTATAGGTACTTAGAACTCCCTTAGTTCCCATCCTTCGGAATAGTGTGGAATTTTAATTAATCAAGTTTGTTCCTCAAGATAGGCACTTGCAAATTGCGATCAAAGTCAAATTAGGTATATTGTAACTTATGGAACTCTAATGATCATTTAATTTCCAATATGTAATTTATATATATCTTTAAAGTATGTAACTATGCTTTTAATAGTTTGTTATTAATAAATTCTTTGATGAATTATGTGGATTATTGATATTCAAATATAGTACAGTAGTACCCAACTGATATGGCGCGTCGTGAATCTTCGTTCGCACAGAAAGGAAAGTATCGCCCCGAAGATTACCGATTGAATGTTTAAAACTTACAATCAACCTTAGATCTATACTGATCTATCTGACTACTATAAACTACTATAAGGATCATAATACACTGCAGCTGTTAGTTCCTTCTCACTCGCAAGTCACGCCCCTCCGCACGGCGCGTGCTAACATGGCGGCAGCTGCCGACCAATAGCGAGTTCCCGCGTTTTGAAAATGTATCTTCTGCGCAGGTACATCGATAAGCCATATCAGTTGGGTAATACTTGTATCCGTGCTTTGTTCTGTTCCAAATTGATTGTCAGTATATACCTAAAAAAGAAATGTTATTTGCCAGTTTGAATTAAACTCGATCTATTAGGTGTTCTTAATAGTTTGAACCGATTCGTCGATTGTAATAATAATAATAAATATCCTGGAACCGTCCTCACACACGGTCATCTGATCCCAAACTAACTTGTACTATGGAAACCAGATAACTGATATACTAAATATACGTATACGTACTTTTTTTTTATAAATAGGTACTTGCTTAATACGATTTGAACAAACAGCAAATTTGTGTAACAGTTAGGAAATTAAACTGAAAACTTGTCGAATGTAAGCAGTTTAAATCCATTATATATAGCAAAAGTCCACATAACATGTGAATCTCCAAGTTTTGTTTACTCTTCTCAGCGCTTCCTACATTCGATGTCCTTCCTCAAGTCAAATAGTAGACATAATGAACTTGGCAACTTTCAATGAAGGCACTACAGGAGAGCCGGAACTTTGCAAACTTTTGGAGATCGTTGGATCGGTCGTCGGCTCACATTTTACATTGAAATAGTTTGCTACTTAGCGAAGACGCTCTTAACGAATTTTGAGCGAACAAAGACGTTGAACTCTTTGAATTTTTTAGATGAACTCTATCGAATTAAATGATTTTATTGAAAACTAAGGATAAAGTGAATTTTAATTTACCCGTTTCTTTTCTCACACCGCTTGCGGTTTATTGCTATTGCGATGTGAAGGGCTCCCTTGTGTTTTTTTGCTCTAGCTATTTGGAAAAAAGGGTATGGTAGTGATATTTTGATAGTATTTCCATGGACCCTTTTTTAAATTTGGCGCTTCTGAGTAAATTTTAATCTATCTAACTACTTACTACCTTCATAAAACGCTTCATTAAAATACAGTTAAAACGGCTTATTATTACTTAAAGTGAAACAGAGCGTATAGTACAAACAAGATACTAAATAATCTATCAGCGGTTTCAAACAATAGTGACTTCCAATCAAAACTAATGGAATCCAAACGAAATATTGTTTAGAGGCCCTCACTCCTGATACGATATGTAACATTGGGTGGGTCACGTTTATTACCGACCGACACGAATGGGTTCGTTGAAGGGTGCTGACAAGAGCAATATAGCTAGTTTCTAGCTGTCTTTATAGCCACTGTAAATCACTTTTACCAACTTGACCCGAACGAGACCGATAGCACCCGAACATTAAAAGGGTTTGATTTATATCAGAACTTGGAACATTGTCGCCATCTGTTGCTGAGTACACGCTGCGAAGTAGTTTATTATAAAGGTGGACTGGACTTTCACGTTGTGTTTGATGTAGTGCTTACTTCGCTATTTAGCTTATTTCCTGTGTTTAAATGTGTACTTTAAAAATGGACTTAATGAGACATCGGAGCTTTTTAGTCTGGATTTTTGAAGTCGTCTTGATCCTTGTCTAGAAAAACATTAAATAAATATAAAATAGTTGATACTTCGAAGTTCCTTACCACCACTGTGCTATTGCTTCCTTACAAAGTTCCTCTACATTGGATTCGAACCCACGACCTTCATCTTGGTATGCGATCAATTCCCTTTCATTGAGCTATCATTGCCTTACATGAACTAAGGAAAACGCAAGTGGGCTTGCCCTCCTTATAATGTCTGAATGAGAACAAAATTATGTGACCGAGTGCTTATAATTTCTCGGCAGGTAATTTTACAGGAAAGCTTCAACCGCCGAATAACATTAACATACAGTAAGCCTTGTGCAATGAGTAAAATTTTAATTACAGCCAGGTTATATTTTATGCCAATTTTCTTCATAAATTATGTGTTTGAGGATAAAATTTAACATTACTTCTTATTTACTCCGCTTTCTTCTTCCCTAAATTGCGAGTCAGTAATTATCTTCTTATAAGAAACCTTCAGAGTAACCTTTGATCAAATTGATTTATTTTAAATAAGCTAGTAAGCAGCTTACATAATTACTCCCATATTGTCGTTGAAGTTGATATAATTATTATAATGTATTGAAGAGTAAATCTTTAAGCTTATTAAGTAACTGTCAACTCTCCAGGAAATGCATTATTGATTGGCTAAGTTTGTATATCGGTTTTGCTACATCTACTTGTGTGAAAACAAACAGAAGTTAGTGCGCGTCTCGTATATAGTGGAGGGAAACTTTACAAGGTGGTACGCGACAGTGCTAGCATTGTTTCCATATTGGCTTTGAAACTTGAAAATTCAAGAGCACCCCACACCTTTTTGTTACATTCCTCAGACGTAAAGTCAAATGAGCTGTTCGAAGTTCTAAATTAGTATCTCCGATACCCTGCTTATAATAAATGGTTATTATTAAGATCACCACCGGACTGGTATAACATTGCAATAACTTCAGAGAGGTAGAGCGTAGCGTTTATTCGCTCAAAGAGCAGCTCAACTGGGGAAGTACCTCCACCTTACAGAATACCGCAGCCAAATAACTTTATGTTGAGTAAAGTTGTGTTCCTGCGCGTGAGTATAAGGTCGCCAGAGCTCTTGGAGAGGGGGAAAAGTCGGTAACGGGTGAGCGATACTTCGTGTGTTGCAAGAGTCCATATGGCTACGGTAGCCGCTTACCATCAGGCTGCTTGTTTACCAAGTTAGTAGTATAAAAAAAACTTATTTTTTATAAGTACCTAATTACTTAGTTCTAAAATATAATTGTTAATTTTAAAATATACCATATGCATTATTTATTTATAAATTTACAACACTAACATTATGCCTACATGGGCTGATAGTGTAATATAAATATATTAAGCCTTACATACTATTTGAATGCAACGTATCTACGTCTGTCCGTCCTTTAATGTGCTTTTAACTCGAGAACTGCTGCACATTTAGTAAATGATGCGGTTTTCATAGTTACCTAGGAATTTTGTTGGGCTTTGTAACATTGGGAACGTTTTAGTCTAATAAATCAGATACAAAAATATCTTTATGCGTGGAGCCACAGGAAATGGTTAGTTACATAAAAAAGTGCTTATTCGAGTTGAGTATACATCAGAGTAATATCTCTGAACTTATTCAAATAATTTGTATAAAGTTCTAGATTGGAAGGAAAGAAAATCAAAGGAAATGCACAGCATTAGGTACCAACGTTTCGGTCAAGTTTTTACTGCGCGACGCCGACAATTACTTTGACTCGGGACTACGAGATGCTGCACTACGTAAATCTACAGAAACAATTTTTAATATTAGCCGCCGACTGTATTTTTATTCTGTGCTTTTTATTTTTTTGGTCTGATGTGGTGGATAGTAGGAGGTCCAAGTCCCCATCTAATTAGATGTGTTTCTAGAATGAGATATAGGAACTAAAAGCAGCCTCGCCTTATTTTATAAATATGAAAGAATATTAAAATGTTCATGGAAGTACTAAGAGGTTTAAAATTCGGAGTTTGTTTTACATACAAACTACTTTTAGATCATAAGTTATATGTTAGGAATTTTGACGAAACTCTCGTGGGAGCGAAGCGAGCGTAGCGGTTTCGCTGTAGCGTAATATATTTATTTACTAAACAAAGTTTTATGTTGCCATTAATATCGTAGTTAGGTGTTTGTTTTAAACAATATTTGAGCAACATTTCACGGCGACTTTACAATTGCAGAGTATGTATCTTTGCATATTTACATTGCGGCAAAGGAGTTCCCTCAATTAATTCCGGGAACAAGTGTGAGGTTTCGGAGCCTACTCATTTTCTCGACCCGACATCCATAATGCTCATGTAACATTCATTATAAGCCTCCCTTGTATGTACATTCAAATATTACACCGGGTGTAACGTTGTCCCAAATGAGTTCACAATTTACATCGTTCGCTGACTTAAAGCGATTTCATAATAACTTTTTTCATAATTCCGCAAACAAAAGTATCACGTCATCCTTCCTTCATTATCGTCGGAAAATTTAGATGTAAAGCTGTGAATATATTATGAAGCAAATCTGCTAGATAATGTTTGAAAATTATGTATTCTCGTCGTTTGATATTGCACGCGCGTACGGTTGGGTTTGTTCCCGGGAATAAACCCAACTTCGAGTAAATTTCCAATTTGGTGGGAAAAAACCCGGGAATTTTCCCATTGACTGGGAAAATACTCAAATGCTCACAGTTACTAGATTTTGCGTATATAGCGAGAGACACCTTAACAAAATCGTTTGAATAACATTTAACAAGATTTCTAAGTATTAGGGTCATACCACGGTCATACACATATATCATACAATAAAAAATCTTTTTTTTGTGATGAAGGAGTGCATTGTATTTAAAAAAGTGACGTTTTGGGGTTGTGGTGGACAGGCGGCAGTCCCACACAATTTCCACGCCGTGGTAGTACATACTCGTCCGACTCGAAGTCGGGAAGTATGATACTCGGTCCAGTCCGCGCAAGGTCCGCGTGGGTCCGCGCGTAGGTAATGTAGGTACATACAACAGCGAGTATGATTAAAATAACAATCAAAAGCATCTAAAAATATTTTTTTAGGTTCAAAAAGCTACTTGAGTATTTCCCGCCGTTCGGGAATTTACCCGTATTTTTCCATTCTTTCCCGTATTTTCCCGTATTTTTCTTTTCTTCCCATTTTTTTTCATTCCCTGCCCATCCCTACACGCGCGTAACTTCTATAATATTCAGGATCAATATACCTATGGGTGAATGGTTGGTTGTAATAGCACTAAAGGGCTAAGTCTTAACTTTCGCAATTTTTTAAGTCAGCCACCAGACACAATAACAACTATTCGTGATTATTATCAACACAATATATCGACGTTGGCATCATTCCGGGTCGGCGACTAGACAGGATTTATTCACTATGCATGTTTATACATAATGCTCGTGTTTGTTTGTATACGTTTCGCGACTTTATGTCCAGATATTGTACAAATTGTTTATATTAAACGTGTGGACAGCGTGTCATGTGTAGACACTTGATAAAATATATCCATGACTTGTTCTGACAAAACGCGGATATTTTTATCTGAGAAACAATTTTCGTAATTCCAGACGGGTTCTTCAACATGCTTAGAATAACAATTTTACAATCTACCGTTGTCACGTATTCACCACTCGTTGGACCCCCGAAGGAGAAAAGTAATCATTTCTGGCAATCGGGATGTCTAAATTTATATTCAGATAACGTCGATTTAAATGTTTGGCCTTAAAAAAATCAAAATAAAAGATAAGCCTCCGTTAACTCAATTTATGACTCGGCCGTTTCACGAATACCTAACTGACAATTTTACGTTATTTTTTAAGCTATTATTTTTATAGCGTAAGCTGGATTTGAATGGAGTAACGCAAATATTTAAGGCTTATAAAACCATCAGAATAAATTTGTCTTGAGCGGAAGCAGTATTTATCTTGCGAAAAAAGGTTTTTTACTCAAGATTGGTCCTCGCTTTGTGTGTTCCTAAAACTGGTACCTTCTTTTCTTTCCAACAAATTAAGCTTAGCCGTTTAGTGAGGTAATTTTGCCACGTTCCTAAGATGCCACTTACACACCGAATGTCTTTTGTGAATTTATTTCTGGGAGGTTTCCTAATTATGAAGACAATGCAGTATTTTTTGTCCATATACTTAATTTCTAGTATTTGTTAATTTTCCAGGAGATTTTTGTAGAAATTAGGTATATTTCGATACATTTCTCTCTTTCCTTCTCTCTTCCTCTTCTCTTCCTCTTCTCTTCTCTTTACTCTTTTAAAGTTGAGCTTATTTTTTATTATTTATTAATTCTATGTTTATTTATTAAAATAAACATTCCATAATGTACCTACTCGAATTGGTCTTTCTACCTTGCACACAATTAAATTAAACGGATTTGAACAAACAGACTGAAACAAATTAGGGGCATCCCATTTTTTCAATTTCGACAACGTATTGCCATTGGTCCGATACCCTTTGCTTTGAAGTTGAGCTTCACAAAAGCGATTAATTAAAAAGAGAAAACTCACAAGGGATCCAATATCAATCTTTCATTCGTATTTTGGCTTTGAAGCTCGCTCATACCTACTAATACTTAAATATATGGTATTGACAATGTTACTCACACATGTACGACACATTTGAATATGAAAGAAAAGTTCTGTTTTTCCTGATAAATTATATACTAATATATAATATAAGGTAATCCAATATGATACACAATATATTAGTCAAAACAATAGATAAGACATGAAAGAGTTATATTAACTAAATATAAAAAAAAGATAAGCTATCAAAAACAATACGTAAATCAAATGTTTATTTCTTTTAAATATCTAAATATATTAAATTAAATATACAGTCCAAATATTTTGACATTAATATTATTGTCTGTAAAGTGAATGTGATCAATAAGTGATAACATGGCTAAAGTGACGAGTAAGAATCGCAACTATCTGTATAAGTAATTATCTATATATATATATGATATATCTATCACACCAAAAACATTTTTATGCCAAGACACATAGCTCGCACTGTCAAAAATCATCAGATCTCATGTAGAGCCAAGCTTATAACTCTACATGCCCATACTCTACAAACCCTAACTTTACAAAATCTACACACCGTAGTCAAAATATGTGGCTTAGCCGTTTCACTACTACAAGCACTATTGTGTAACAAAAAAGTAATGAACAGTGAATATTGAACGGATTGAAAGGTAGCTTTCTTGTAGCGTAGGAGAGTCCTTAAAAGTATTTCCCTAAATTCAACCCATAAAGAGGGAGGGGGAGGCGTCGGTGTAACTGCGGAGCGCAAAGCTAGCATTGCATAATATTATGTACAGTAGTGTTACAGATATTTTATCTAAATAGAACAAGCTTTACTTTTTTTAATTCCATATAGACTAGTGTTTCCTCAATCTCACCATGGTCAGTGATAATGATGATAGTGATGGATCAGTATGTGAATACGTTTTTTTTATAAAGTTAACGGTGGCAGAGTATTTTCAAACCACCTGCTGACAACCCCATGTCAACGTAATATTTTTACAAATTGTTCGTTATTACTTACAACCTTCACACATTTTATCTTCTTTTGTAAATATGAAATATAATATTTTTGCTACAATTTCCAATGTTTCGATTATGAGGCTTTGCAAGGAGACAGTCAAACTGCCAATAGCGTTCAAATTTAAAGAGATATTCACTACGAGAGAAAAGAGAAATTGTACGTATCTGCCCAAACTTTTTCATATTTTCAGGTGAGTCGTGACATTTTTCAGCAATAAATAAAGTCGGTACGACACCAAATTATATCATCGTGTAAGTGTGATGTACACTTCGTGCGTGAAAGATTAGAGACGTGACGGGCGGATTGTCGGTCGGACGCGCGATCGTACCAATTTTACGCGGCTATTAAATGGAACGAATCGCCCGCCTCCCTGACAATAAAATGCTACTGAATTTCCTTCGGCCGTATTTTCAAATGGCTCGAACTCGCTTGGAATGTTTGTTTTGAGATATTTAGGACCCTCTACATCTACCTTTGACTTATGTGACGGGTAAGGGAATTTCAACGGCGTTTTTATACGTTTAGAAATGTGTTGGATTTAACACTTTATTAGACACTTTCAGTGGAGCCAATTTAAAGAGTGCGGTTGTTTTATGTTCACTATAGGTAGGGGAGACCGGGGTTGGTTGACCAAGATTCAGCTTCGAGGCTTCTATTTCTATTTCTTTAGAGTATATTAATTTAAAAACGGGTTCAGTTAATAGAGTTACTATTAAGCTTTGCAAAAAAGTGGCAAAAAGCACATTATTTATTATGATATAGAGTACAGGCCAGTTTTTGTAGAATAGAAAAATCTGGTCAACCTACCCCATGCTTGGGGTAGGTTGACTATTCACCTGGGGTAAGTTGACCTATGAAGTTGTAAGGGCAAAATCTACGAGGAAATAGGATAAAAGACACAAAAATGTATTACTCCTTTTTTTTATTGCAACCAAGGCGATCTTCCGCCACGTCAATTAAACACAATAAAATTCCAATATTATTTTATTAAGAAAATAATATACCTAAAATATATTTTTTGTCAAAGATAACTTGTTGACATGTTTATCTATTACATCTTTGGATGTACTCCCTCTATTATTCTTTCTTTTATATGTTCGCATGGTCCTGAAACAATAAATTTGGATAAAATTTCAAAAATACCGACTTCATTTTATGTATGGAATATCCCTAATATTATGAGGCTTGTTGACCAGTGGTCAACCAACCCCGTTATACATTAGTCTACTAGCCCCGAACCACCTTTTAACTTTTAACCACATGCCATAACCTCAAAACTGCGACGAAGTCAAATAGAATAATACATAAAAGAAAGAACATGAATCAAACATTCGTTATACATGCTTTGACAATCAATAACCATGAATTAATAGGCATTATTACAAATAATATTACGACAAAAAATTTTACTTACGTGTGTTGTTTTTCAATATTACGTTTCTTCTCTGAAACGACGTGCGTGCGCTGCGCCGCATTCCCGGTGACTGAGCGGGGGCAGGTGACGGACTTTCGTGTCTCACTGGTTAGCTCAAGGCTATTGCCTCGGACGAGTTTTTGATAGTTAGTCAACCTACCCCTATAGTCAACCAACCCCGGTCTCCCCTACTCTAGAGAGAAGAATAAAATACACCTAAAAATAAATATGTTCTACGTTGGACAAAGTCTATGTGTCAGGCAATGGGTATTGTGTATCACAGAAAATAAACAATTCATTTAATGTACTTTGAATACCATTTAAAAACGAAATCCGCACGTTTCTTTGCATTCCGTTACATACAACCATCCTTACTAGAATCAGCCATCCTTTGATGCTCTGGTGACCTTACTCACGCGCAGGAACACGACATTAAGTTATTTGGTTGCACAATTCTGCAATGCAGACATACTTCCCCAGTCGAGCTGCTCTTTCAGCTTTTTTTTCTCTCGGTCTGTTTTTTTCATATATTTTTTTAAATATACATTGATCCAAGGAACTCACTGGAGATACTTTCACTTTTGGGAAGTATTTCGTCCAAACCATGTCAATCTCGTTTAGCGCTTTTAAAAGTATGCATCCAGCTAAAGGCAGATGTAATTGCCACGTTTATTTTACTCGTTAGAACCTCGTTCGCAGAGAGTGCGCGCTTGTATGTGAGGTTGTCAGTTACAGTTGAATGCTATTTGCCTATTCCCTTTTAACCTCTGACGTCAGGGGTGTATTCAACTGCAGCCGCTTGGGTGAATGTGATTCTCGACTTCAAATGCAATTGGAAGCAAGCCAAATTACAAGGCCAAGGTTTGAGGACCTGTTCGTTTATGCAAGGTCAAAGGTAAGATTAGAAGAATATGTCGTAGCTTACCGAACTTATAATAATAGTATAAGGGTTAGTCAAGGAATGCACACAGAAAAAATAATTAAAAAAAAGTGCGAGTCGGATTCGCAAACGGAGGGTTCAGTACAATATTAATTAACTTATTGTAAAAGGGTGTGAAGAGATTTCTGCAGGGTCGGCAACGCGCTAGTAATACCCCTGGTGTTACAAGCGTCCATAGGCTACGGTAACCGCTTAACATCAGGCGGGACGTATGCTTGTTTGCCACTTAGTGGTATAAAAAAAAATTAAAAAAAAACACGTTTGTTGTATGGTCGCCCCCTTTAATTTTTATAAACAAAATAGGTTGATTATGGCGCAAGTGGTGTTTGCCCATAAGTTATTGTGCATTTAGATTAAGACTATGTATACTATTAACGATAATGTATTAATGTAACAATTGTTGGCAAACCAATAAATAATATTATTTCATTATTATTATTTGTTATTATAGTGGCGATAGACATACATATTATCTGAAAATTTCAGCTGTCACGAGATACAGATCACTGACAGATAGACGGACGAACGGACGGACGGACAGCGGAGTCTTAGTAATAGGGTCCCGTTTAGCACCCTTCGTGTAAGGAACCCTAAAGAATTACACGAGGTATCGTGTAATTCTTTAAGGGATGTGATACGCATCAAAATTAAATTCTTCCTCACTTTACATGTAAGGGAGGTACCCTCATCTTCATCATAAGACCTCACTGCAGAGGTATCAGTTATCACTAACAACTATGATCCATCATACGTGTGACAATTTATAGGTCATATTTTCCAATATTATACACCTTCCAAGTTCAGGCTTATAAACATAATAAAGTAGGCCAAATATATTTTATTTTATTTTTAATTTATTTATTTATTTATTTATTTATTGTTTAAGGACAGCCAGCAAGGCGTTAACACTAACACATTTACATATTAAAATTGGTAAGATTCATCTATAAGTGCTCCCTTATTTATTGGCTACCACGACATTCACGTGTGGACAAGTTTAACATATTTGTACTATAACACGAGGCTAAAATTTAACAGTAGCAATAGTAGAATAATAATAAAATTAGAGTATAGCTTATAAATAACAAAATATGCTTCTGTAATATAGTGTAGATATAGAAGATAAAATAGTGACATGAAAACATACCAGGCAGATCCGTTTTCAAATGGAGTAAGATCTGTCTAGTGATGGGCTTTTTTACATTAATTTTACTTATCTAAGATTAAAATTAAAACAAACATATGCTAAAAGGAGGTAGATGCGAGAAAAGACGAGTTAATTGAGTTAATAAAGTTGAGTTGAGGTTAAATAGTATTATTTTTTGCATTTTGAATTTGAATTTGTTGTTATGTATGTCAAAGCAGATTTTTTAAATTTGGGGAAAGAAAAGCTTATGTCGATACCTGTGTTTTTTGATAATGAGCTTAGGTGTTTTTGTATCCGGTTTATTGATTTGTGCTGACCTAGGTTGCTCTTGGATGATTTTGTCTTACATATTTCAAAGGTACTAATTCGTGGATTTACGTACCTGATTGAAACATAAATTCTAAAACATAAAATAAATCGGGAAAAGTGTTTATTATCGCTAACAAATAAAATACTGGATCTCTTTTGACAAACAAAACCAAAGTTATAGCACAATGAGGTCCCTTAGGATCAACTCCATATAGAAATACCATAAATCAAAAAGTCCCCACAGCATTATTACGGCGGCTTTCATACCACCCTTTGTCTTCACAACACATATGGGATACATTGCTTGGTATGGCCATGGTCAAAAGAAATACTCTATAGTCAATAGGCAATGGTTGTGATTCATTTGTTGTGCTTCCGTTTGTTTTATTCCAGAAATAAAATATAATAAAAGTCGGGTGCCTATACTTTGACGGCTAATGGATACTTATTACGGAAAAGGTGAAAATGGTGTGAGCTTTTTCCTCATGTGGGACGAGGTCGGAGGAAAGGGGAACTCTATTAGGCGCCTATGAATTTAACGTTCTATAATTTTGCTGCGAGTAAAATTAACATTCACGTTTAATTATTTAATTCATAGGTATAAAAGAAAAAATCTGAAGGGTTTTTTGCCGTATAATATATAATTTTATAGCTTTTTTTGAAAATACATATTGTAGTAGCATCATCAACTGCTAGATATATGGTATGAAAAAAGGGATTCGTGGTCCTAGTTGACAAAGTGGATCTTTATAGGAATGAATAAAATACGAGAAAAAATTATAGACATAACAGACTCCGAAATTATCTCGAAAAAGATTACGACTCAGCTTTACGCTGAGGTAAGTATAACATACCTCAAAACTGATTTGATTCGGCTATAAAAAATACGAATCTTTTCCCTTTATTTACAATTAGTTTTTTTCTTTCAAGATTTCGCACGTAAATCACGATTTTGATGGATCTTAAACAAATCTCTAGTTTTACAAAAACTTTGGAAAAGATTATTCAAGCCTAAAGATTGAGCAAATCATCAAACGTTACATCACAATATAATTATTTCGGGTCATAGTTCACATCCTAACCCTGGGATATTAATGGATATTGCGGTTTAAAACAATGACTGGAGCTTCAATATCGCGACCAAACACGTAAATTATGTCTTTAATAGGCAGGGCACCTATATGTCCCGAGATCCAGTGGGATAAGTTAACATTCTACACACTATCGCACCCTCGGGCTAACCCCGGCAAATATAAATCATTCCGGGTACCCATAACTTTGTTGTTCGCGCTTGTAATCTGTAATAGATGTTTAGCAATATGTTGCACTTTGTTATTGTTTTAATGATCGATTGGTATTGTTATTATTTTTCTTTTGTGTGTTTACTTTTCTAATTTACTAATTAATTTGGTGTTGAAGATAAGAATAAAACTTGAGTGGTTCCAAAATACCCCTATGGATATATTTAAAAAAAAAACGCATGTATAATATGGATATATGGTTAAAAAAAGGTGTTATATCATAGCAAAGGATAGTTGTAGAGTTCTGGTAGTATTAAACTATATTTCCGAGGAGACTAGGCCTATAACGGAACATATACTTAGTATGGCTGCGTAAAAAGGAAGCAGGCACAGTCGTAAGTAAATCCTAAGACTAACGAAGAATTTCGAGAAACTAAAATGAGAGCAAAGTCAAGGAGCTAAGAATATGAAGGATTTTATAGACAAACTATGTAATATTTTGATTTTAAGGGGAAACTCTCTGATTTTCTACTTAGTTAAACTTACCCAACATTAAGTTAATAAAAGTAAGGCACACTATTCCTGAAAATTTCTCATGAGGTGACACGGTCCTTCTTACGAGGTGACACGGTCCATCTGCGGCAGGTCTTCTCGCCAAAGCATCCGTACTCCTCTGGTACTCCGTGGGAAATGTGACTCAGAGTATTGTGCACGATGGAAGTGTACTTCGTAGTACTCGACAGGGCTATCACCCTCAAATTGAAAATCTGTCGCCAACCACACGCCGGTGTATTTCAGCAGTTGCGCTTACAAGCCACTTGCTTTCTAGGCTTTTTTCTACACATTGGCAATCCTTGTGGTATTGCTAATGCCTATAGGCAATGGTAGCTACTTATCAGGTGAACCACATGTATGTATCCTGTTATCCAAAGTCAAAAGGCTGTCTGGAAGAAATCGCTTAAGCGATAAGACCTCCTGTATTGCATAACTTAACTGTTTTATTGTATTGGGTACGGGGGAAGGATCGGTAACCCGTGAGTGATGGCTACGGTGACCACTTACCATCAGGCGGGTCGTATGCTTGTTTACCAACTTCGTCGTATAAAAAAACTTCTTCTTGTTCTTTTTATTGTTGTTCTTTCTTTGTGTGTACTATTATAAGTGTACAAATAAAGTTTATTTATCTTGTCTTTATCTTTACGAATGTAAGCCTTCTGACATAAAATAATTGGACTGTTTCACAAAAAACTTAAACCGACTTCAAAGTACACTCAAAAGTAATCGAATTCTGATCTGATGACAATGGGACAAGAATTTTCCAAATCGGTTAATTAATGACGGAGTTATGACGTATAAACATAAAAAAAATACAACCGAATTGAGAACCTTCTCCTTTTTTTGAAGTCGGTTAAAATATGTAACTTTGCTTTGTAATTCTATAATAGCTACATGACAGTTTGGTAGTTAGATTAAAGCAAAAATAATAGTTAAATGTGGTAACTCAGCTAAATTCTGAGCAAAACCTTTTATTCTTCATTAAATATGCTGATTCTACAAATACGAGTTAAACATAACTCAACAGTCCTTACATAAGTTCACCATACGTGCGGGAAACAGACGCAAAAGTTTCAACTGTACCTATTATGGCTGCGGGGTAACAAAGCCGAGGGCTCTTCTCTGCCCCTATCTATCCTAGGTTACTATTTACAACGATTTTGTTGACGTAATGTTTGAGTTCTAGTTCACAGAAATATTAATATTTTACCGTATATGTACCTCTTTTATATACTAATTAGGAAGAGAAACAAACAAGCGTACTGATCACCTGATCGTAAGCGGTTACCGTAGCCAAAAATGCTTGTGCTGTACCTAATAGGGGTGTCATTCGCGCGTTGCCGATCCCGCAAAAATTTCTTTACCCCTAGAACGAGTTTTAAGACCCCTCTTCTTTTCACTCTTCTTTTCCTTAGTAAACCTTGTTTTAGTCACAATATGCAAAGTTCATCATCATCATCATCAGCCTATAATGCCCCACTGCATGAGCACAGGTCTCCTTTCACAAATGAGGGTGAAAGGGTATGGGCAGATACTCCACCACGCGTGCCCACTGCGGATCGGTGGAGGTAGACTAGTGGTCAACCTACTGTTGGAATTTTTCAAGCCGCCTAGGAGGCATCCAGCTAGCTTAACAACTATCACAATTAGGACCAACGGCTTAACGTGCCTTCCGAAGCACGGAAACGCTCGATTTGAAATACCACTAGGCGGTCACTCATCCAGGTACCGACCACGACGACTTTACCGATCGATTAAGAACGGCCAATCATGCTACACCACGAGCGCTTCAAAGTTACTGGATAGGTAATATTCTGCTTCAATATCTAATAGTATGCAGGTTAAATTGCAGTAAAGTTATAAATGACTTACAATCCAATCTCTATGGCTTTCACTCAAGTGTAACAAAAGAAACAAACATAATTATTTTCAGAGACAGTTACTAGGCAGTAAGATATACAATCAACTCTGACCTTCTATACCTGGCACTTGCCAGGTAGTCATATAACCCCAAATTTAAGGCAGCTGCCACATTATGAAAAAGACAAGAAAATTACGTTTCCAAGTTATCTTTGACCTGCGTAAACCTACCTTTGTTATTTTGTTTTACAACGGTAGCTTTAATGACAGGCATTGTTAAATCAGCGCAAAACCACGAAGGTGTGTTAGGAGCCTTAAGATACCCAGTAGAACAATAAAATGTTTGAAAGTCTAGCTTTATTACGGGCTTTTAATCTCGTCTGTCAATTTATTTGTTAACTTGTTTTACTTTTTGCTTTATTTTTTCCATTTCGTCTTTCATTAGGTACGTTCAGTTTATTGTTCAAGCTTCTTTACTTTAATTACACGGGTATGAGGATAAACAAAGTCTATTCTCTTGGTAAAATAATTGGCTCTGTAATAGACTTCTGTTAATTGTTCCTTGTTTTATTTGAATTCGTTTATGATCATTAATAAACTAATACATGAACTGCATTGGGTTTTGACTAAATAGAAAAGTTAAATTTTTTTTTACTCTGTAAGTATGTATACCTACAATCCTACAATTTAGTCTTTTGTGATGAACATTATTTTAAAATTGGTTAGCAAACAGCTTATCATTCATATAACAAGAGTATTATTTAATTAGTAGTATTAAGATTTATTTAAAGGTACAGGAGGTGCGTACCTATATTTGTAACTAGCTGTTCTCCGCGGTTTCACCCACATTCTCGGTATAAAAATCCGACCGTTTAAACTAACAAAAGAAAAAACTCTTCCGCGGTATTAAATTAGTATAGATTGTCATTTTCATGTTGAGTTATTACTGCTCGTTTAACAAACAGTAATAACAGTAATAACGAAATTATTAAAAGAAACAAAAAACCCCGACTGCGTAAGACAAAAATTAGCTAAAAAGAGGAAAGCAAGCTCTGTAATATAGAATTTTGAAATTTTATAAGATGTTGCAGTCGGAGCTAAATAAATATTACAAAAAAAAACATATTTGTCGTAAAAAATTTAATATATTTTCACACGACCACCACCAAACATATTTAGATTATGGTTTCAGACTTTTTATGAATGAATGAGTTATTTAGGTAAATATTAGACTTAGTATATTATTAACTCTGTGGTATTACTAAGTAAATGAGCGCTACGGTAAGCTAACAAACATCACACCTCTCGCCAACGAACGCGACGACCGACGCGCGCGACGGGGAGCTTCATATCTTACACAACTTTCTGGTTGTGTAATTCTTAAACGGAGCTTTGGCTGTTAAATGGTTAACGAAACATCATGTCGATTTTAAAAGACCTATTCAGTGATACCTCACAAGATGGTATGCGATTTTTTCTTTTTGTTTTTGCCGTAATTTCTTATAGCTTGGCGAAATTTTTTTCATTCTTGAAATAAAAAAATGTAAACATAAAATTCGCACGGTTTAGATGAATAGATTAACACCTCTATCATTAAAATCAATTCAGCCGTTCGGATGTTTCGAGGGTATATAGAATCCCACATACGTAGTTTATATAGTCTTTACTGTCGCGCAGCCGAGTAAAAATACGTAATTCTGTATATTATAATAATAATAAGTTTATTATCAGGTTACTAGAGGCCTATAGATCTTACAAACTAACATAAATATTATAAAACCAAATTGAATCAAAAGATTTGTAAAGTTTTTTAGTGTCTTTTCCTTTTAAATTTAAAATAATCTTAAGAACTGGAAATTTTAATTATGCCTAATTATTATAACCTACTTCATTTTTCAAACAGTACCTAACTGGCTTTCAATTTTCAATCTTGAAAGTCTCTAAAGAGTTCATCCCTTTTCTTATTTCACGGTCCCCATCTTTGATGGCTGGTACGTAACAGATCATCGATACTTTAAACTCAACGTTAAATATTCAAGCGATTCAAACAAAAGTTACTTACTTTGTGTTAGATCAGTCGAACCGGAATTGACGATCGAGAGGAAAATTAGTTGATAATTATTTTCAGACGGTTTCAATTATTCTCTTTCAACTTCAGAAGATATAAATTCGATGAATTTTTATGGCATCGTTATATTTAAATAAAATAGAATAAGAATCACTTTGAGACCGATTTCTTAATAAATAAAAAAGAATGTAAAAAGTGTTTTTTTTTTTACTGTTTATAGGCCTGTATTTGCCCGCAATCTCACCATGGTAAGTGATGATGCGGCCGAAGGTGGTAAGCACACAAAGCCTAGAAGGAACTGGCTCTCAAGTGCAGCTATCGGAACACACCGAAAGGTGCTTGGCGACAGATTTTTCAACTTGAGGGTGGTAGCCAGCCAGGCGAGTACTACAAAGTACCCTACCACCGCGCTATGGTTTCCTCACGATGTTTTCCTTCACCGAAAGCTCAAGCCCATTGTAGGATTCGAACCCGGGACCTTCGTCTCGGTATCCGACGCTATCATCGCCTTAAAAATAATGACGCCTGATAAAGTTTGCTTTTTACAGAAAATCCTTAAATGTTACTTATGATGACAAATTCCCGCCATTTAGCGATTAACAAAATACATGTCCCACCCAACAGAGAAGACAGGATTCTTCGATAGATTGACGCTGAAACACTGAGGTCGAAAATGTTTCAGTAAACGCTGACTAGTTAGTTAAGTAGATATACATTTATCTAGATATAACAAAATGATCGTGTTTCAGGAACGGTACTCATTACGAGTAACGAGCCTTCAGAAAGGTCTATAAAATGTAGCGTGGAATTAACATTCGATTGTACTTAACGCAATTTCAGTTGTTTTATCAGCACAGATCATTGTACAGAGGGCAACACGGCCGATTCGAATTTATCCAATTTTTGCTTAAAGTTGCAAGCGTATGACATAAAACATGTGACATAAAAAAAGTTACAGAAGTGGATTTTTGTGAGAGGCGTAACTTTTAATTTTTTTCGAAGTTGTCGTTTCAGTTTTGTTGCTGACAGTATTTACAGCAACCGGGCCAGATTGCACAAGTGTTGTTAACTTCACGTAGGTACAAAAACCGGGAACGACCTCTCTGATAGAATTAGAGTTAACAAACTGAAACAGCTCGCTGCGCCGAGCAACTTGTTCAACTTTTCAAAACAACTATATCGATACGGGAAGTGTTGGCTAAGTAGGTATTATGTTGTGTGCATAGATCAATTAATTGAGCGTACTATCATATCTACTCATTAAATTATTTTTAACTCTTATGCCTTAATTAATTTGATCAATAATGTTTGAATGTAATGATGTAAGGAGCTAAATCAGTCAGAAAAAATATGAGTCAAGTGTTATGAAATATTTTGTACATCAAAGAGTAAATTATTTATGAATGAAATAATAAATCCTCGGTGCTTGCGATAAGTCATGTTCTTAAAAAAGTTTATGTTTATATATTTACATAAGTAAATTAAACAATAATAATGAAAGTCAATTATTAATAAGTATATTACTTTTTTTTCAATTTGTTCTTTCTTCGAAAATGTGTGCCCCAAACAGGGATACAGGAAAACGAACTTTTTATTTCTTTAGATTCAACGGTCCACAGCTAACGAATGAAGATAATATTGAGGAGTATATAATTACGTGAAATCAAGAATAAAATAATGATGTGAAGTTATCTAAGTTAACAAAATTACTGATATCCGATTGAATCATTCAACACCTTATAGGAATAAAGATAATTAATATTTAAAAAAGCAAATTTGTATCGTTTCACGAATATAAACGCGAAAAATACCCTAATTTGATATCGTGAATGACACAGATTGAGTGGAATCACGAAAAACAGACACAAATGATGCAACGTTGGGAATCACTAATGTTTTCCGTCGAGAACGGACAAGTTTTTGAATTTATTTTTCCCGAAACATTCCCGTGTGCCTCTAAAATCATTAATCAGGCTTCGCTTTGGCAGTGACCCAACGTCCTTACTTCCCTCTCATTTGTATTTACTGAAAGAGTTTCGGAACATAAATCATGCCATTTTGATAAATGATTCCATTCAATTTTTTCAAATCTGTGAGAGGCCACGTCTGGGGTTTAAACTGAAATAATCCAGCTATTAAATGCGTTGAGTTATTCAACCGACAATATTTTAGATAAGTTAACGACGTCGTTTATTTTGCTATTAAATTTATTACATCGAGTTCCCGTTTGCAAATTCCAGAGCTCTAGCTCTTACTTCTACTTATCGTCGAAGTGAATAAAGTATCTTATTAATTATTTTAAGTGTACAGTGTACTAAATGGCCGTTTGTATTTTTATAACGGAGATTTAATTGTTCAGTATTTTTATAGGAATTATCACAAGGCTAAAAAGCACCGATGGTGCAATTTAGCTACCCGGGGATTGCAAAACTGGTTCTGTTCAAAATTTGTAGAGTATATGAGATTTTTTTAAATTATTATGTCTTACCTGCCTGAATTTGAGAGCCAAATATATGCCTTATGATGCTGCGTTAGTACGTACTATTCTTAAACTCTACTTACTTGCTAGCCGTAGAGATAAAACTATTTAAAACAATCTTCAAAATACTTCTTGAAAAAAAATATAAAAAAAACTATTTCTCGGCACTGAATAATTTTGAAATAGAAAAGCTGATTACGTTCAAGTATGATGCCAAATTCAAGATTAGTCTGACTATGCAAACTGCTTTTGAACATCACATTTACATGTCTCCTCGCTCCGCCGGACAACGTATCCATTTGAAACTGTCCTTTGCCCGGAAATTTGCCCAGACAACCAGTAGGACTATATTACATTGTTTTTACTAGCTGCAGTTAACTTTGAGTTTATATTATGTTCGACATTATTATGTTCTGTCCAATGAATAATGTTGGGGGAATAAAACATATCTGGATCGACTTCCGTTCTTTTCTCAAAGCAAGAAGTTTGTACGGTCGACAAGCCAAGCATACACAGTGTGTCGATAGCGCGATGAATAGGCCATCTCCGGCGGCCGAGATAGTGCCGGAAGAGAGCGGCCGCCATCCTCCGCACAGCCTTTTAACGCGTCATGTCTTTTTTAACCGAAGGCAAAAAATATGGTTATGGTGTTTCAAGACCTTTTAATTTTTTTGTCATCCTCGCCATAGATAAATTGAAAGAAAATATTTTTACTACTCTATCAATATTGTCCATAATAATACCGAAGAAGTTGGTTCTGAGAAAATAAAGTTATAATTAAAATAAAACTTCAAGTAAATATTTGGAGACAATCTTTACATTGGGGACGATTTTTACTGTATTAAGTTATACTTAAATGTTAGTTTTATCTTTACTGGTGCGATGGCTCACTAACCAGTAAAGTCTATACTTATACTGATTTCTAGCACCTTCCGTAGTTTAATAAATATTGATAATACACTGAAGTAGAACAATGATAGAATTGCAACGGTGTAGTAGCGAAGAGTACCTAATCGAGGGTTAGAAGCAACATTTTTAGTTTGAACTCTTGGCTTATGTTGACTATCCAGGTTTAATCAGGTGACTAGAACATAAATATTCTTTGTCGATGTACGACAGTTTGTTGATGTCTCCGATGAGGACAATTTCGCTAGCACCTGACAGCCGAGTTGCTATTATGATGGATCCTAAGTGGTTCATTAGAGCCTCGTTAACCGGTAGACGGTAACATTAGAGCGGCCCTCGGAATCAATTTGCTAGCACAGACGCCATTGGTTTTGGAAGTGTCTCTTGTTATAGTGTTAACTTTTCGCATAGGTCTTCAGCTGCCTTGGTTGTGGTATTGATTTTATATTAACCCAATAAAAAGGCCCAATTCATTAGAAGCGTCAATTTTGTATAATAAGCAATAGAAAGTGTCCTTCAAGGTTTTTGAGTGCTAATCACTTTCAAGTAAATTATCACTTATAACAATAATAGTCATATGCATGGTATTATCTAAAAATCTTTATATCAAAGAGCTTTTTTTCATAGTCAAAGTCAAAGTCAAAGCCATTTATTCAGTGTTGGCCCTAGTAGGGCACTTATGAAGGTCAAAGCTACTGAAGTTACCACCAGTTCGTAAGTCGGCCTTAGCTGAGAAGAACAGGCAAGAAACAGCAAGGTTACGTATGTAACCTTGCTCGGTTAAAAAAGGCAAGAAACAGCAAGGTTACGTATGTAACCTTGCTGTTTCTTGCCTGTTCTTCGGATGTATATCCGAATACATGCTAATTTATTTGAGTGGGTAGGTACCTACTATTTGACAAAATATAAATAATAGACTAGTTTCTGCTCGCGGCTTCGCCCGCGTGGCCTACAGGAACCAAATAACGTATTATTCTACAACAATAAAACAATACAACTTCATCCCGCTTCGAGGGTGGAATTATTAAAAACGCTGAGACACGTATAAATTTATTTTCAATCTTCAGCCTAAACACAAAATTTTAAGATCCTAACTTCGAAACTGACGGACTTTCATACAAACTTTCATCCCCTACTTTACCCGCTTAGGGGTAGAATTTCGAAAAACCCTTTCTTAGTGGATACCTACTCTTCATAAAGAATATACCCTGTAAATTTAATGTCTCTAGGACCAGGGTTTAGGCTGGGCGTTGATATATAAGTCAGTCAGTCAGTCAGTCAGGACTTTGAATTTATATATATATAGATAGCTAACAATACCTCTTATAGGCAGGGAAACTACTTTGACTTCGGAACAATAACAACAATGGTTAAATGTATTTAATCGAGGCTTGGGGGAGTATAGCTAACATAGCGGTTACTTACAATGGCGATTGAGGCTAACTTTACTTTGCCTTAACGATTAGCGCAAATACGTAGGAATATTGTTTGCAGTTCAAGATTCAATTAAATTCACTTTACGCTCCGAGCAAAATTGCATAAAGTAGTTATATAGAAAATTTAATTTGAAGCTGTACAAAAGGCTTCTGTAGAGATATTAATTAAAATTTGCTCTGCTGTCCTCTACAAGAAATTGGGCAAATTTTTTTTCAACTAAGGTTGGATTTTATACAGTCTTAGCTTGTGATATATTCTAAGATACATTTAATTTACATGAAGTAAGGTGCACCTGTGATCTCAATTGATTGTTCAAAGTGACTAATATGTATAATTGGATAATTAAATAAAATAAACTATGATATTAAATGAACATACTTTTATTAGGGGTCAAACTTTCACGTATTCGATGCCGGATAACCATACCATATAGACATTTGGTAAGAAATATGTTGATTATTATCAAAATGTGAAATTAATCTATTTTGTTTTTAATACCGAGACTTGCGCTCCTTGTAAGTATATTTAATTCTCTTCTATGACATAAAAAAAAACAAAAAAATCATATTATGCCTATTGTTACGATAAAATCGAGAACGATGTGTTCGAAGCCGCGTGGGCGGGAACTTTATTGTTTCTTGTGAAACTGTGGGTACTGGGTACCTAATACCAATGTATTTTAGCGGCAGTGTTTCAGGCACACAAAGTCTTACGGCGGCGTGTCGAGGTTGCTCGTAAATGTCAAAATATAACTTTACAGGGAGCCGGCTCACCACCGACCCTCATTTTGGTTTGCAATTAATTCGCTGTAGTAAACAAACGAAGCTTTTGAATTTTAAATAAAAATTGATCACTTACCCTCTTATGCGTTCATGGTGCTTGAGGTTAACCCGTTAACATTAGCTATAAACTTTTTAAATAATACAAGATAAAGGTAAAGTATGACTGTTACTAAAATAGACTGGGACTTACGACAATTATTTACCCCATTAAGTCATCTTGGAGTTCTTAAACTGTTGCACCAACTTTAACGACGCTATTACTACTTGCGTAAAGCTTTCCAAGCTGTAGTTTGGATTATTATAATAAAGTATAATTGTCACGTCTATTTTGTCAACCTTTTCGCTTTTCTTTTATAATAAAGGGTTGAGGCCACGTTGACCCGCCGGGGTTATAGGTAGTGTTGCCAGGTGTCCCGATTTGCGCGGGACGTCCCGATTTTCAGGTGTCTGGTGACACGTCCCGATTTACCCTTGATCGGGACGCCTAATGTCCCGATTTTTCACTAACCTTCTTAGGCTGTACTGTACTCGACAATTTTGACAGGAAAAATGAATATATCTGATTCTGTAAGCTTGTACTACATTAAAATATTTTATATACTCTTGACCGATTTTTTTTCTAGCCTTTGTAGGTAGCTGTCCCGATTTGATAACCAAAATCCCGATAATTTTAACCTTCCGTTCCGAAATTTGACACACTGGACCTGGCAACACTAGTTATAGGACTATACACTTAACTCATTATCAGGCTTGTAGGTTGCTCCAAATTGTTCTCCTTTGCCTTCAACCTAATCTGTATGTATGTTTGAATCTTACAATTTCCGGGCGTGTAGGTATATGAACTTAAATCTGGAAGAACGTAATATATTTGGGTGTATTTTAACTACATCAGTGATAAGCAGAATTATAAAGGGGCCTTCAATTAATAATGGGTAGTTATAACAACTCCTTGTTGCAAACCGCCTAGCCAATTTGTCAGACTAGATTTAACTACGGTTGGGTTGGTTAGGTTTAATATTTAAATGTTTTCCGTAGAGAGTTAGAGATGATGAACAGATGCTAATTTAAATTGGCAAACTAAATATACTTATTTTGTAGGGGTACGAAGATCGCCGTTTTGCTCGCACATTGTCATCAAAATTGATCGAGGCCTTTGGAGACCAGCGGGCGGGTTTTTTTCCGTTAACGCATCAGCTTGAGTTTCCAAAGAGGAAACCCTGCCAGACTGCTGGGAACCTTCCCGACTCGAGGAAATGTACTATACCTACATATATAGATGGTAATTTGTACATAGGTATTTGTTGTAAATAAATATATTTTATGAATGTGTTAAAATGGAAAAAAAAAGAGTTTATATGTTAATCCAATTCCAAAACAACCATTTTGGGTCGAATATTGTCCTGATCTTGCAGCATATTATGAAATGATGGTGTAGGATTTTTAATCTGATCATGTAACTAGGTACTAAATAAAAATAGCATTGAAGTGAAATAATATGTTACGACTGCGATTTATCCGTAGAAGGAGGACGAAGCCACGAGACGAAATGAGTTATGAAAGGAGATACGGGAAGAGGAAGACCGAAAAAAGATGGATGGATTGTATAATAATAAATAATAAATAATAATAACGAGCAGTCTTTGTTATTCTATGCCACGGACAGTGCAAAGACGGGAGGTGCGCGCTGGCCATCTTTTTTCAACTGGCAGCTGCCGAACAAACGCTGGTTTACGTGCCCCTCTTCGGCAACTTGTAACTGCTCATAATTCTAATTTCTTAGGAACCGATATCTTTGCACTGTCCTCTTCCAAATTTAAAAAAGCCATAACGGCTACATTGTCATCGGATGGTATTATTATATAACTTTTATATTATTTAGCTTTTGCAGTATTAGCCACAATCCTCAATACTTACTTTAATTAGTTTTACCTTACATCATGCATATTAATCTCAGTTTGTTTTTTCTCTTTTTTTGCTTTTCTCTATAATATGTTCTTCACCTTAAAAATACTTAATACTTTTTTGTAATCTGTGGATAGCGTAGTTGGTCTGACTTTGATAATATTTTTATAACTTTGTACCATGTATAACCAATTATTGTCATTCTGTTTGTTGTCCTGAATAAAATAAAATAAAATAAAATAAATATCCTGGGACATTCCTCACACACGGTCATCTGATCCCAAACTAAGCAGAGCTTGTACTATGGAAACCAGACAACTGATATAATACATATACTACTTTTTGTTTGTAAATACATACTTAATATACATAATTACACCCAGACTCAGGACATACAGACATGTTCATGCACACAAATGCATGTCCTGTGTGGGAATCGAACCCACGACCTGCGGCGCGTAAGGTGAACCTTAACCAACTGCGCCAGCTGGCCCGTCTGAATGATAATACAGGTAATAAAGGTGTGAATGCTGGTATGGCGCATAGAAGCATACATATTGCACCGACCCCAAATGATTGGGAATAGGGCAGGGAGATGATGATGTCTGCGATTTACCCATGACATTATAGGCCAAGGGAAGCCACTTGATTAGCAACACATAGTTTAAACCATAATCACGTTTCAGTTCACACATAAGGTAAACGCTGGTAATTTCGACAGTGTCCCAATACTCGTCAGATTGTAAAAAAATGTAAATAATATAATTTTACCAATATCTTAGTAAAAACATTTTATGGCAACATATTAACAGTAATATATTCTATAATTAGAATTACAAAATTTAGTCAAACATGAATTGGCGTCGGAATACAGAGCGATCAAAGTTAAGCACCTCCAAATTTTGATGTTTTTTGTGAGTTTAGCTACTGAATGTGAATCCTGGCTTACCACGTTAGAGTTCATGTCTTGCTGGATCGGTGAGAAATTTTGTTTGTGTGATTATTTTGTGAAGTAGTCAAGTAAATTTTCTAACGATGTAACCCATAATATTGTGTTATTTTTATCATTCGGTATTTTTTTTCGCGTATGACATTTACTGGTACCTATTAATCCCTAGTTGTACTAGAACTCGTCAAAATTAATACTTTTTTGACGAAAACTGGGACACGTTTCGAAAATTGCATGTAATATCGACATTGTGTATTATTTAAAATACTATACGAAGTTTGAATCGAATTGTTGTCAAAACATATTTCTTGAAAAACTAATTGTTAGTTCTTTATTTATTGTTCGATATATGGGGTTTTTATACACATACTTTTTGGTATCAAGTACGGGATTGACGAGTTTAGGTCTATTCGTTTGTGAGTACCGTACAAAAGAACGAAACTTTTAACAAAAATGTATAATTAGTATTATGTTTTCGAGATTATTATGTACTCATTGTAAATAAACAACTTTTACCAGATCTATCGCGTAAAAGTTTTGCGTTTACAGAGAAAAAGTGGATGATAGGCTTATTGAAATCTACAGTTTATGATTTTTTATAAAAACGTTCCCTATGCTGGCAGTTGCCTTTCGACTTTCTGTGTTCGGTTACCAGTTGGAACTATTACTTGTATGCTCTGCACGGTTTAATTGATTTCTTTATTTTGTCTTTTTTGATGATGAGCAATGTGGCCTGCCATGTTCATCGCTTTAGTTCTCCTACGCAGGTCCTCATTTCGGACCCTGTCTGTAGAGAAATTCTAAGCATTGATTGTTCCAAAGCTCGCCGAGGGACTGATTTATTTATGCAGCAGTACAAGACAAGCAAAAAGACAGCCAGCAAAAGACAGCAGTAAGAGAGGAAGGGCATAACGGGTTATCCCGTTCGAAATTCAGAGTAGCCCGACTGTGAAAGTACCTCCACCTTACAGAAGAGCGCAGCCAAGTAACGCTACGTTTATGTGGTGTTGTGTTCCTGCGGTGAGTAAGGTCGCCAGACCTCCTCATGGAGCTCTGTGTGTGTGATGGAAGCGCTGTGCTGGCAGTGTGTGGGGACCAGTGGTATCGCACCACAGTTGTGTTGTTCAGGTGCGGCGTGTTGTTGCGGCGGAGGGAGACCCGGTGTAACAGCTGCCCGCTGGCTGCCCGCAGATTGTAGGGTCCCGAGCCTAGGGATCACTTAATCTTCGCCCCGGGAGGCTGACCCGCCGCTCATAATCCATGGTATAGTTGGTCGTGCCGGAGGAGGAAACTGGAGTAGACCCGACCGACTATCATGGGGGGACCGGGGCCGTTCCGACTGCCGCGCCAACCAACCGCATCACCTGTCCAGCCATCTCGGGGAATAACACTGCACATTGTCCCTTTCGCTGTGCCACAGCGATTCCTCTTAATCTCCTTTAAACCTTTTTAAAATTATGGCAAGGAAAAATAAAAGAAATAGTTCTTCAGCGGCCTTCGCGTTTTCCACACTTTCGGTGGACTTTTGCAACATAAGGGGACTTTACGCTAATATCAATGCAGTCCACCAACATCTTGAGACTGCACAGCCAACCCTGCTATTTCTAACGGAGACGCAAATATCCTGCCCTGATGATACAACGTATTTACACTACCCCGGGTACAAGCTGGAGCACAACTTTGTGTGCCGTGCTGGGGTATGTATGAACGTCAGGGACGATATTTGCTGTCGCCGTCTCCATGGCCTGGATATCCGGGACCTGACGATTTTATGGGCGCGCGTAGATCACGGTGGCCACACCAAAGTTTACGCGTGCCTTTACAGGTCCCGTAGCGGTGATTTGGACACAAAACGGTTATTTGAGCACCTGCAATTGACGACTGACAAAGTACTGGAGCAGTACTCCTCCGCGGAGTTAGTGATACTAGGAGACTTCAACGTTGAGTGGCTTAGTTCTCGGTCTACTGACTTCGCGGGGAAGACTGCTCACGACTTTGCCCTGGCCTGTGGCTTCTCACAACTGGTTCTTTCTCCTACGAGAATCCCAGATATAGAGAGCCATACTAGCTCCTATCAGGAGTTGGAAGAGACCGTGCTACAAATAATTAAAGACGAGCTAAAGCTAGAATGTGACAGAAGAGAACTAGAGATGGTTCGCAGAATGGGAAAATACCTAAAAGACAAAGTAAGACCTATTGTCGTAACTTTCACAACGTACGGCAGGAAGAACACAATTTTAAAAAACAAGAAATATATACAAACGAAAACTATTTACATGAAAGAAGATTACCCACCTCAAATTCTAGAAACACGAAAAGAATTACAAGAACAGTTAAAAAAAGAGAAGAGAGCCGGAAAAATTGCCTACTTGCGATACGACAAACTTATAGTCCGAGAACCATCCATGAAAGACAGCAGCGAAAGAGAAGATGAACGAATAAACAAAACAGACAAAACAAGGAAAAAGCGAGAGCTAGAATTAACCCCCCCAAACCAGATAAGAAATGTATACGAAAATACCGGAAAGCAACAAGCAGTAAAAAAGAATAAAACTCAAATAGGAATAAATCAAAGCTCTATGGAAAATTTTTTCACCAAACAAAACGTCATTTCAACTAAAACACCGGGGGACGGGGAAATTCTCTCACCTTCAAACAATTCAGATAAATAGCAACTAAGACTGTCACTCCAGAAAAATGAAAACACTGCACCCTCTAAAGTAAAAAACAAACCGAATAATTTAAAAACAAACATAATAATTACAAACCCCCCCCAAGAACGGCTCGTCACCGTGGGGGCTGTAGACGACCACCCTCCAAACCTAAAAAAATACTATATCTCTACATTCAATCTCAGATCATTAGCAAATGAAGCAAGAGTAGCCGAATTGGAATACGCGATATCGAACATTAATTGGGACATTATTGGTATAGCTGAAGTGAGAAGACAAGGTTATAAAATAGAAGATAGGGGGAAATATCTTCTTTACTACTATGGCGAAACAAAAGGAGAGAAAGGTGTTGGATTCCTAGTAAAGAAGCAATACAATACAGAAGTACAAGATTTTATCGCGATATCCGAGAGAGTTGCTGTTTTGCAAGTGGTAATACATGGACATAAATTCTCTATAATCCAAGCATACGCCCCTACTAATAGAGCCACTTCAGAAGATATAGAAAACTTCTATGCCGATCTTGATAAAGCAATGAATAAATGCACAAAAAATATAATATTTTTGGGAGACATGAATGCTAAAATAGGATGCCCCGAAGAAAATGAAGAATTAGTAATGGGAAGATATGGCTACGGAAAAAGAAACGATAGAGGAGAATTGTTCATAAAATTTTGCCTTCAATACAACTTAAAAATTTCTAATACTGTATTCAAAAAATCTAATAAGCTTCGGTGGACTTGGAGAACACCTGATGGAAAATTTAAGAACGAAATTGACTTTATAGCTACTAATGTTACAAAAAATATACTAAATGTAAATGTGTTGAGTAAATTGCAACACCCGAGTGACCATAGAATGATAAGAATTACTTTGAATATAGAGAAAACCAAGAAATCTCGAGCTCACTACCGGGGCAAATCATATATAGAATATGAAAGTACAAATGAAGAACTACCACCCCTGACCGGCTATGAAAACGAAAGCGTGCACCAATTCAACAACAAAATAGAATCATTTTTACTTAAAGGCTACAAAAAACAAACTGATGACACAACTGAAAAAAGAAATAAAGAAATTATAACAGAAGAAATAGAAACTTTGAAATATAAAAAACACATATTAAAAAACAAGAACAACAAAACTAGGCAAGAAAAGAAAACTCTGAGTAAATTGTACAAGATCATTCATAAAAAAATAAAACAAAACATAAAAAATAAGAGACTCGATACCATTAGCAAAATCATAGAGGAGACAGGCGGGATAAAAAAGGCTTATAAAAAATTAGAAACTACCAAACATGTGATGACACAACTCCAGAATGCTTCAGGAACCATCGTCACGCACAGGAGAGACCTAATGACGATAGCTACACAGTTTTACAAGAACCTATACACATGTACAAATAAAAATGCTGAGAAACAAATATCTAACAATTATAAACCCGTCCAAGAACCAGTCCCACCATTTTTAGAAAGCGAGATAGAGCAATCTATAAATAAACTAAAAGCAGGAAAGAGCCCAGGACCTGATGGAGTGACAAACGAAATGATTAGATCTGCCAAAGAAAAACTAATAAAACCACTTACTAAGCTCTATAACAGAATTTTAACAACAAAAGAACTACCTGAAACATGGACATGCTCGGAAATAGCTCTAGTATATAAAAAGGGAGACCCCAAACTAATTGCCAACTACAGACCAATCAGTCTTATATCCTGCCTATATAAAGTATTCGCATCGACCCTACTAAGACGTGTAACAGCGAAGATTGATGAAAACCAGCCTATAGAACAAGCGGGATTCATGAAAAATTTCTCTACCATAGACCACATACACACACTGAAAGTAATAATCGAACGGTTTACGGAATATGACCTTCCCTTATACGTTGCTTTTATAGATTATTCTAAAGCCTTCGATTCAATTTCGCATGACTCCATATGGCAGGCTTTAAACCAGCAAGGATTAGACTACGACTACATAGAACTAATTAAAGCGATTTACAGGAGAAGCACTACAAGAGTACGCCTAGACACAAGAGGACCAACATTTCAAGTCGGGAGGGGAGTAAAGCAAGGGGATCCGCTTTCCCCAAAACTTTTCATCGCAGTCTTAGAATCCATTTTCCGAAAACTTGATTGGAGTGATATGGGCATAAATATCAATGGCAAGTACCTCTCACACCTCAGGTTTGCGGACGACATAGTACTGCTGTCGGAAGACCCATACAAACTGAAACACATGATTGATTCCCTTACTCAGCATAGCGAGACCGTTGGGCTACAAATGAACTGGGATAAAACGAAAATAATGACTAACTGTCAAAGAATACCTATATCTGTACAGTCAGTACTTATGGAATACGTCGCAGAATACATTTACCTTGGACATCTAATTTCAATAAAATCCTGTACAGAAAAAGAAATCGACCGACGTGTGAAGAATACATGGAATAAATACTGGTCTATGAAGGAAATTTTCAAAGGTCCCATACCCACAAAATTGAAAACGAAAGCGATGAACATTTGCATAACACCCATCCTTACCTACGCATGCCAAACCTGGCCTCTAAAAAAATCACTCTTATATAAAATAAGAAGTTGTCAAAGAGGAATAGAACGGAGTTATATGAACATCAAATTGAAAGACAGAGTCAAAAGTTCACTTATAAGGCAAAAAACAAAGGCGAGAGATGTGGTTAAACAGGTCCTAACACTGAAATGGAAATGGTCAGGTCACATGCAGAGAGCGTCTGATGAAAGATGGTCACAAATAATTACGAATTGGTATCCAATATACAAAAAAAGAAGGAAGGGTAGACCATTTAAAAGATGGAGTGATGATATTGTCCAAATAGCTGGAAACTTATGGCCCAGACTATCAAAAGATAGAGTAATCTGGAATAGTTTGGAGGAGGCTTTCACCGCAAAGGGCGGCCCTTACACCTAACAATACTAATCTTATTTTAAGTATAAAAACTAACTTTATTAAAAAATAAATAAGTCAACACATAAAATATTATAAAATAACTACATGTAAGGGATCAAATAAAGCTAAATAAAATAAATAACTAGCTCCTTACTGAACCTTCTGCTGACTACGCGACCGGACAACTATGCAGTATGCAATGACAGTGGATGCGCCACTTGGCTCATCGGACCACTGTCTCGTCCGGACGCAAGTGCCATGCACTACAAGTCCGTAGATGAGATGGATTGCGAGATTTCTACGCATCGTACCCATGGAGACAGCTCTACTTCGCATCAGATGATCCTGATACCTGTGCAGCTGCCTTTACTGAGGCGATACTGACGGGAATGAAATGTTATATCCCAAACTCGCTAGTAGCTGTAGGGTTGAAGAAACGACGGTGGTTTAATCTGCTCTGCAAAGATGCGAGACAAAATAAGCAGACCGTGTATGAGGCTTGGACTACGGCCCGAACTAATCAGGACCCTAACATCTCTAATGCGAAACGCAAATTTAACGCTGCCTCGAGGTTCAGTAAGCGTATGATTGCCAGGGCTAAGTTCGACTTCGTCGGCAGGTTTTGTGAGAGGCTGATTAGCCTTCCCTCTGGGAGTCGCGCTTTCTGGACTCTTGCCAAAGCTACTGGAGGAAACTTTTGCCAGTCAGTCAAGGACTGTCACCAATACGTAAGTCGGACGGGAACTTGGCCTATACTGCTAAAGAAAAGGCTGACCTTTTAGCCTCTAATTCGACTTTGGATGACGGTGGCGCCATACCACCTCGCGGTGTGACAGCGTCATGCCAGAGATAAGCATTACCCAACAAGAGGTCCGGCGGGAATTGCTTTCTCTGGACGTCCATAAATCGAGTGGGCCAGACGGCATACCGGCAGTAGTGCTGAAGCGGTGTGCTCCTGAATTGTGTCCTGTATTGACGCGTCTTTTCGCACTTTCCTACACCAAAAAGGAAGTCCTCAAAAATTGTGACACATAGGTGTTACAGGCCTATTGCCATCACCTTCCTTCTCTCCAAAGTCGTGGAGTGAGTGATCAACACGCAACTTTTGGGATACCTAGGGGATACGATAATGACTTGTTAAGCGACCGACAATATGGGTTTTGCCAAAGTCACTCGGTTGGTGACCTCCTTGTATATCTCACGCACCGTTGATCACTCGCCATCGAGAGTTAAGGTGAGGCAATGGCAGTGAGCCTAGATGTGGTGATCGGGTCTGGCACCGGGGATTCTAACAAAGTTACCAGCATACGCATCCCGAGGGATTGCGCAATTGGGTTGCCTGTTTTCTGTCCAGCAAATGCATAAGAGCCGTTGTTGACTGTAGGTGCTCCGACAGCATGGACATGAATGCCAGCGTCCCGCAAGGATCTGTGCCGTCTCCAACACTGTTCCTACTGCATATAAATGATATGCTGTCTATTGACAGTATTCATTATTATGCAGATGACAGTACAGGGGACGCTTATTACACGGGCCGTGCTAATATCCCTCGTACCGAGGTGAAGGAAATCCGCGAACGGCTGTTGTTTGAAATCGAGAGTACACTAACTAGTGTCTCCGACTGGGGTCGACTAAACCTAGTCCATTTCAACCCCACTAAGACACAAGCCTGCATGTTCACCGCTAAGAAAACCCATTTGCTGTTGCTTCACAATTCCAGAACACGTCCTTGAAAATCAGTAAAAGCATTGGGATCCCTGGCGTCGACATTTCTAGCGAAGTTTTGTTCCGTAGTCACTTAGAAGACAAGACAGAGCGAGGCAGTACTTCACATCGGGGCAAAGGCTGTAACTTTACAAGTCGCAAGTCCAGCCTCATATGGAGTACTGCTGTCATCTATGGGCGGGGGCACCTCGATACCAGCTTGATCCTTTAGACTCGGTTCAACGTTGTGCCATCAGAATTGTCGACGCGATCCCGAGCTCATAAGCAGTTTAGAGTCCCTCAGTCTGAGGAGAGACTTTTCCTCATTATGTGTGTTCTACCCTTTGAGTATTTAGTTTACTTAAAGGTTCTACCGCTTGTACAACGGACAGTGTTCTTTAGAATTGTTTAAGCTAATTCCCTGGAGTTGCAAGCATCCATAGGCTACAGTAAGCGCTTACCACCAGGTGGGCCGTATGCTTGTTTGCTACCTAAGTGGTATAAAAAAAAGTCTCTGTTCCATAAGTTAATCTGAAACTTTGTCTTCAAAATTTGTGGCATTCTGGACGTGGATAAGTCATAGCTTCCCAAACGCTTCGCAGTCGAGTTTGCCCATGTTAAATAATTTGTCCTAGGCAAATATGGCTTGGTCATGGGATTGGTCTCGAACTCGTATCCTGGAGTCGAACTGACAATTTAGCTCTGCTATACTAGCACTTCAACACTTCGATATAGTGACAGTCAATTTTGCATCGCTATAGACTCTGTAACACCGCCCATTTCTATTGAATCGAAGGCTTCCTCATAGACCGCACACGTCAAACATAATGGCTGATCATTCTCCTCAGTTTTCTGTACAGGCCTCTGAATGTGGTCTATTCGTGGGCTGGAAAACGTCGAGATGATTCTGTATTTATGACTCTCGAAAACGTGGCTTTAATACCGAGCAAACTAATTCCGAAACTAATAAGTGCTGCATTGATAACAGTAGCGAGCGACCAATCACTGCATCTAACTGTTTAATATGTCCTTGATTTATAGCGGAATAGATTTCAAACAAAATGAATTTCAGTGCACTTACACTTGGGTCAAATTGTTCGATGCTTCGATGGATATGTTAGATACACTGAAACTAGTACAAGATATTACTGCTCAGATTGATAAAATCATAGATTTAGATTTTTTTTAGTACCGTAGGGATAAAATATGTGTCAATAATATAAGCACTGCACCTAGTTATTATGTTTTATGATGTGTTTGTATACTAGTACTACACATCACGAAGCATGGGTCCCGTATTGTACGTGTAGCGAGATTATTGCTTCGTGATATAACTACAATACACGAGCGCCATCAGAGAAGTGTAGAGGAAGCAGGTGAGGGAGTTGCATTCCACTCGGAACTCAAGTTATCATGCACGGGTAGTACCATAATAATTAATATTAATTACCGTTACTATTTATTTCATTTGACACCGATATTGGTTCGGTTATGTTATTTTAGTCCCTTTATATTTTGTTTGAGTAGACCATTTTAAAATGAAAATAATATGAACTTTATAGTTAAACAAATAGAGTTCAAATTAGTACTCAAAATTGACGAGTTCTAGGACATCTTGACGATAACTACAACAAATCTGACGGATACTGGTACAAATGGCTTCTTTTTATTTGTTCAAATATTTGATTACTTTATTGATTTTCAATCATTATAATAATATATTTATTGAAAAGAATAATAAATGATGTACCCATCATTAAAAAAAATATTTTCCTAAGTTTACTAACTACAACGTGGCAGAGCTGTAAACATAGCAAAGTTCAAAATCTGACGAGTAATGGGCCGTTTACCTTAATCATATTCCAGTATCGGTTATAAATCGCAAAGTACACAATAGTAAAGGAGCAGGTACCCCTTATACAGTAAAAATACACTGCGTATCTAATGTATCTATACAATGACGTACTATCTGCACGTAAACCACAAAGCATCCGTGTGGCGAGATAGTCCTCTATGTTACAATAGAAAAGCTAGCAGTAGCTACTTTAAATACAATGCTAATTACGCCGCTACTTAAAATCCTTGTTTGCGCTTTGCGTTGTTACCTACTATCAGCGACTGTTGAGCTTGTTACTTATGTAGATATATACAAATGTTAAACAAAGCCGTGGGTTGTAATCAATGATTAGGTATCGTTATCAGCCAGCACATTAGTATAGATACTTTTTCTGACACTGCGAGAGCATGTATTAAACGTCTCCCAGTGCCTCTAACCATGTATTGACATTATCTTGTAGGAGGTGTATACGGCTTGACTTTTTAGTAAAGTCACCTTTAAAATGAATTTATTTCCTTTAGTGATCTTGATTGTTAATTCTTATGTTTCAGTAACATTTTTTAGTTTGGAATTGTAATAATATACCATACGCAACTTCTACGGAACGCAAGTTCATTACCCGACTGACCCGGAAGGAGGGTTATGTTTTTCGAGTGTATGTATGTATGTATGTATGTATGTATGTATGTATGTATGTATGTCTATTTCTTTGTGCCGCTCTGCAGCCTAAACGGCTTGATGGATTTAAGCATATGAGGTGTCGTTAGATTCGTCTTGACTGGGGGAGTGTCATAGGGTATATTATTTTTATAAGGCGCCTAAGATTAAAAAAATAGGGGGGGTATTAAAAATAAAAGTTTCGTTATTATAACAATATGGGTATCAAATGAAAGCTTGTAAATAGACCATTCCATATATGTATATATTGTAATACTTTTATGCTACCATTTTGCCGTAAACTGCAAAAAACCACGTTTAATGCAAGGACTGTAGGTACTGAGCCGTTACCATACGTAAATCACAGAGTTGCGATGGTTGTTAGCGTTCCTTTACCGTACCGCTCATTTACTTACTAATACATACAACTCTTTCTGTATAAAACTAAAAAGTCTGAAATAAATTAAATTATTAAAAGAAACAAAAAACCCGACTGCGTAAAACATAAATTAACTGAAAAGAGAAAAACAAGCTCTTAAATCTATAGAATTTTGAATATAACTTGAATTTTATAAGGTAATTGCAGTCGGGGATAAACAAATATTACAAAAAAATACATACTTAGGATATTGGTTGTCCCCGATTGCAATACCTTATAAAATTCAAGTTATATTCAAAATTCTATAGATTTAAGAGCTTGTTTTTCTCTTTTCATTTAATTTATGTTTTACGCAGTCGGGTTATTTGTTTCTTTTAATAATTTAATTTATTTATTATTTGTTTTCAATAGTTTATCGCAGTCAACATAATAGGAAAACATTTTTTCTTTGTATCAGCAATAAAATCGTTTTATTTTTATATTGCAGTGAAAAAAGTGGAAAAAATAGTTTATCTCCGCATTGTTGGCGAGCACCGGAAGGGAGCGCTGCGGTCGCGCCGGCCACTCTGTCACTTGCGGTAAGCCCCGGCCTTCTTATTCGAGAACTTTTCAAAAGTATCCCACAAAGGATTGAGTGTCGAACTTGTTTACTGTTGTTTTCCAAACAAAAGGCTAAACTGAAATGCATTTTAGTCGAACGCAGATAATGCATTTAAAGTTTACTCTGGAATCAAGAGAATAATATCGAGAAAAAAAAAAACGATTTTGAAACTTTTCACTACAAGCAGGCATTATAAAGTTTACTAGCGATTCGCTTTAGAAACTCCGCCTGATCTGTAAAAGAGATTGCTGATAAGAATAAGTAATGAATTTCGTGGTCTCTAGAGATGTATAATAGAGATATTTACAAGAACCGACATAAAAATGGATGTCACTTAATTAAGGAAAACAAAGCAAATCTTTATGCAAATAAAATAGCATATTAAAGATAAATCAAAAGCGTTAACATTATTCTATTACTCAGCCGGGACCGAACCCAAAGCACTCGTGAATAAATAGAAAAGAGCACCACAAGTATTCACGAGCCTTTTTTCTCGTAAGACGTTTCTCACTTATTCTTTTGGGGTTATACCGTCACTGGCGGAGGCCGCACCGAGCTCATCATTTGCATCCAAATAGCTCCTATAAATTCGCTACCCGAATTTTCACCATTCTCTCTTCTCCTTGGGAGCAATTAAATACTTTTTTTTCTTATTCTGGGCCTCGTGCTCGATTTTTCGGTGTGAATAAATTCGACCGGCCAGATTGCAGTCAGCGCCAGCTAGCATCATTAGGTAAATTATTTCGACACGTTGCTGCGTGTTGCCCGAGTAAAGTTACTTTTTGTATGTTTTGTATAAACTCCTATAATGTTGTGTATAAAAAGCGATTATAATAGCAGTAGTAGTGACCTCAAATGCTCAAATGCCATGGTGAAGTCCGTGAGTTGGAATTCTACGAAAAACTAAGGCTGTAGGTACAGGAAAACATCGTAAGAAAATCATAGCACGATATTACTAGCGGAGTTCCGACTGCAACTTTTTTTTTTTTTTTACTGTTTATAGGCCTGTGTTTGACCGCAATCTCACCATGGTAAGTGATGATGCGGCCGAAGGTGGTAAGCACACAAGAACTACCTAGAAGGAACTGGCTCTCAAGTGCAGCTGTCGGAACACACCGAAAGGTGCTTGGCGACAGATTTTCAACTTGAGGGTGGTAGCCAGCCAGGCGGGTACTACAAAGTACCCTACCACCGTGCTATGGTTTCCTCGCGATGTTTTCCTTCACCGAAAGCTCAAGCTCATTGTAGGATTCGAACCCGGGACCTTCATCTCGGTATCCGACGTCACTACCACTGAGCTATCATCGCCTTAAACCTGACAGCCAGTTCCGTTCTAGGCTTTATATGCTCATCATCTTCGGACACTTCATCTCGTACCATGGTGAGATTACAGCTAAATACAAGCCTCATTATCATCATCATCAGCCTATAATGTCCCACTGCTAAGCACAGGCCTCCTTTCACAAATGAGGGGTAAAGGGAATGGGCAATATTCCACCACGCATGCCCACTGCGAATAGGCTACTTTCCTGAAAAAATCTATTTAGTCCGTCTTTTACATTATCAAAAAATATTAGACACGTATTTTTAACCGACTTCAAAAAAAGGAGGAGGTTCTCAATTCGAATGGATGTTTTTTTTTTTTTTTTTTATGTTTGTTACCTCATAACTCCGTCATTTATTAACCGATTTGGAAAATTCTTTTTTTATTTGAAAGGGTACGCTTCCCGTTTGGTCCCATTGTCATCAGATCAGGATTTGATTACTTCTTAGTGTACTTTGAAGTCGGTTTAAGGTTTTTGTAAAACAGTCCAATTATTTCTTTTCTCAAGATATCGTCCGCGTGACGTCACGGTGTGGTACACTTTTTAGGAACAAGTGACGTTACGAGCCCCCACTCCAGAACTTAGTCGCGCTTTATCTTCGTCAATTGTTAATGATTTTGTAAAGCAAAATATACGTGTCCAATATTTTTTGATAATCTAACTGACGGACTAATTAGAATTATTATATTTTTACCCAGGCAACATCCCTATTGGTGGAGGTAGGCTAGTGGTTAACCTACTGTTTTTCAAGCCACCTAGCAGGCATCCAACTAGCTTAACGACTATCACAATTAAGTAATAACCAGGACCAACGGCTTTACGTGCCTTCCGAAGCACGGACCCGCTCGATTTGAAATACCACTAGGCGGTCACCCATCCAGGTACCGACCACGATGGTGGTAGCTTAACTTTGCCGATCGATTGAGAACGGCTAATCATGCTACACCACAATACAATAGCTAAATACAGAACAATAAAAAATAAACCTCTAAAAATTCAAATACACACATCAAAAGTGTTTTGGGGTCAAGGATGGGTAAAGGTGTTTTAACTTAGAGTTTTATCGCATTAATATTACATTAAAATATCTATGAAAATAAGGTTTAAACGTTTTTCTATGTCTGAAGAGGTACCGCTGTTTTTTAGCGATTTTTGAAAATTATTGAAACTTTTATCTTAGTTATTGCTGACATTAATTAAAATTTTGTCAAAACATTTTTTTGTGGGTTTATATAAAAAAGTATAAAATAATTCTGTCGTCACTTGAAGTTAGCGAAAAAAATCTGCAGTGTATTTTGATAGAATTTGATATTTTCTATGAAAGACGTGTTACTCTTTTGCTGCTCATAACGGCCATTAGGTTAAATGCTTCGGAAATTATGAATTGAAACCTTCTTGTGTTGACTTTTCGACATTAGATTTTCCTTTCAACTGTTTCAGAGAACACAAAATTTGTATAATTTCTTTAGATCTAAAACGCACTCTTTTGCGTAATGCAAGTCGTTCCTTCGTGTATTTTAATCTGTTTGCGTCCGATGCCTACGTTAATTCCATCGCTTTGATCTGTCTTCTATGTAAGATATTACACCCTACTTCCTACATGCTCCCACTTCGTAGCGGCAATGATATTACACAAGTAAACATATATACCTACCCACGTCGTTTCCTTTGATTTCGTTCATTGGAATGAATATTGACTTTATTTTCTTCTATCACATCTTAGGTGCTTATTTTTTTTTTTTACGACGTAGTCGGTAAACTAGCGTACGGCCTGCTTAATGATAAGCGGTTACCGAAGCCATATGGATGCTTGCAATACACGGGGCATATCACTCTCGCGGTACCGGCCCTTCCCCCCTCCCCAATGAGCTCTGATGACCTTACTCACACGCAAGAACAACAATAACTTAATGTTATATTAAGTTATTTGGCTGCGGTATTCTGTAAGGTGGAGGTACTTCCTCAGTCGAGTTGCTGAGCGAATAAACGCTACGCTCTACCTCTCTTAAAACATTCAAACTTCGATAATATCAAATAAAATTATACGATGTTGTCAATTAGATTTAAAACTACAAGTAATCGTAAAAATAATATAAAAATAAATAATAATTTCTATCATATTTACATATTCGAGTCTTTATTGCGATTTATTGTAATGTTGAACCACGTTAGTGCGGCCTGTAACGCAGAATTTCACGTGTAACAATATAATCGCTTTAAATCCCAATTTCAATCATAATGACAACATTGTTTTCGAGAGTACCAAATTATGTTACTCTCTAATTAACATTCGAATCCGATTGTTCTTAGATTGTAATTAAAATTTATTGAATAACTGGTTAAATTTATTGAGAATTGAGTTGCGGCTAGAATTGGCTATTTAGTAAATTCGGCAGAGTATACATTCCTAGGACATATACTTTTTCTAAGTGTTATGAATTTACGTTTTGGGTTATTAAATAGCTCAGCTACAAGCACTGTAGGTACTGTGTAGTGATGGAATGAAAAGGTTCGTCAGTTTTCAACTTGATTCGTACAAAATGTTTTGATGAACCTTCTTGTTGGCATACTATAAGTTTTTGTTAACTGTACTGTTTGTTGACTATACTTGCAGTGTCTTCCAATATACAAATGTATATCTACCAAATATCAAGTGAATCCTACCACTGGAAGTGGGTGAAATTCGACTTGCAAGATTTGACCCGAAGATACTTACATACATTGCCAGTTAATGAAAAGCTTGTTAAATAGATTCTTACAATCTGTTGCAAGCAAAAACCGACTCTTAAGTGAGGAACCTTTTCATTCCGTAACTGTACATACGACTTTAGGAAAATTTTCAAATCTTTTACGCATAATATTAGTATTATTATAAACATTACTACAAATATCGAATAGTTATTCGATAGAAACTTGACAAAAGAATGATTATCGATGAATGATTTCTTATTATGGCGCGAGGTAAGTCGCAATGGTCGGGCGTTCAATGGTTTGGAAATGATAAGCGTCTCAAACGTTTCCAGCTACTAGTGTGGGAGTACATTGTGCCTCGCTTATGATGTCTATGAATGTGTGAAAATGTAAGGACGGAGTGTGGTACTCATAAAACGCTATTTAATTATATAATACCTTTGGTCACATTATTTAGTTGACCATTTCATGAGTTTATTAGTGAAATTGCGTCTTAAGACTGAAGCCCAGAATTTCATAAAATTTTAACGTAATGGTCGTAATGTAATAGTATTAATGTTGAACTAAATTTGGATTCATGAGATATTTAACAATAATTGAGAATATGATGTACTAGCTGTCCCGCGCGGTTTCACCCGCATTCCCGAGGGATCGATGTTTTCCCGGGATAAAAAGTGTCATATGTGTTATCCAGAACATAATTCTATCTGTGTGCGAAATTTCATCCAAATCCGTTCAGTAGTTTTTGCGTGAAAGAGTAACAAACATATATCCATACTCACAAAGTTTCGCATTTATATTAAGTAGGATATGTTACAGTAAAAAATAGCTATGTATATTCCAGCTATATTATTTAAGTGAGATTATTTATATATTATATGTAGTAAGCATAATTCTTTAATATACGTAGGTACAGCAAGAGCAAATTCACTAAATATCGTCCAGATGTCGTGTTAATCTCATTCCACATGAGTAAATTACAAGATCGGCGCGACCAACTGGCTGCCAGCCAAATGGCTGGTCACATCAACGGCCACGATTCACTTCCGATAATTTTCTTCCATTCAACGCTGTCTTTAAGTGAATCTAATTTTTAAGGTTGTAAAGTCATCATAAAATAGTAAAATGTCTTTTGCGAAAGTTATTAAATGCTTTGAGGTTGGAGAAAATTTTCACGTGAGAAAGATTATAGACTACAACTGACCATGGTTCTGAATTGTAGTTTAGGTAGCCCAAACACTTATGTTATGTAATAATATATTATGTGTTTTTAGGCTGATTACATTTATGTGACGAAATGTATCTGCAATTTTATCTCCTTGCAACTAAATTGAAATATTTGCAATTGCGAAAATATTTATAACTATTTCTTGGAGCCATAATTTTTTATAACAATAAATAACTTGTTTCAATGAACAACAGTCAGTGTATCGTGTACATAAAAAGTTTCTCGCTCATCGACTAAAATAAACACGAGAGTTGAGCTTCGGAGTATGTAGAGAAAATGCATCTAAATGTAAATTACGAATAAACGTTCTCTGATGTTTCGTTGCTATTTTCTAATTTTACACAATGAAATCACAATTCTGTTGTGTATTCAACGTATTTGTTGTGATGTATGATATCGTGCTTATGTTTTGACTACTAAAGCTAGATGGCTTCTTGTTACTTTATTATTTATTTCTGCTAATAGCTGTAGTATAAACAGATTTGAATTAGAATCTAAATGTCGTATGTTCGTAATTATTGTAGGCTGAATAAAAAGTGTATATAATATGTAGAGTATAACAGTGTCAGCAACTCGCGAGTGGTGTTGCAAGCCTCTATAGGCTACCCGTAACCGCTTACTATCAGGCCGTACGCTTCTTTGCTACCATAAAAATGTGGTATAAAAAAAGAAATAAGTTTACACTGGAAGTCGTGTGAAACCACGTGCAGAAGCTAGGTATGTAACTAATATTGATTTCAGTAAAATTAATCTTATCGAAAATAAAAGGCTTTAGATGGAAGTGAATAATTTTGATTAGAACGTTTTCTTTTCCTTGAATAGGAGTATTTAGGTCCATCTTCTTCTGTATTTAAGAGCTGTGCTCTTGTCCGTGTAGCTTCTTCCATTCTGCTCTATCATTAGCAACATTTTGCACCTCCTTATACGATATATATCTACTCACAGGGTAGGGTAGCACCACGCGAACGAAGTCGCGCCGGGCAGCTAGTTTACTTATATATTTAGGTCCATACACATTATAAAACATTTTTATTTCTATATTCAAACGTGTATGTACTTGTAATATAACGGATGGTTCCTATTACAATATCTTAATAAAGTCTAGCGTGTGCACCAACCATGAGAGTAGATCGTTACTCATAAATTCAAATGTCTGTGCTCGCCCACTCCCATTTGATAACGTGTGTAGAACGTATAAAGCACAGGATTTTCGGAATCTGAGCAATCTAACATGTTCAATGTAGGATAGCTTTGTATTCGAGAATATAGAACTTAGTGTAGTATATATTCTAAGCTAACAATTTATCTTTAATATTTAAATTATTTCGTGTTTCGGAAGGCACGTAAAGCTGTTGGTCCCGGCTATCACTTAATTGTGATAATCGTTAAGCTAGTTGGAGGCCTCCTCAGCGGCTTGAAAACTCCAACAGTAGGCTACCTCACCTCCACCAATCCGCAGTGGGCATGCGTGGTGGAGTATCTGCCCATTCCCTTTAATCCTCATTTCTAAATGGCCTGTGCTCAGCAGTAGGTCATTATAGGCTGATGAATTAAATTATGTTTTTAAACGGGTTGTCCATCTGTTTGTTGTGTCCTGACCGTCTATCTGTCCATTCGTATACAACAGCCATTTTATTTGAGACTCGGCAATATATTGGCAGTCCCACTGGTATTAGTAATGTAAATAGATCAGGTAGCCACTAACAATTAGGTACATACCAAGCCAACTCGTCAGCTTTCTCACACAAAAAAGGTGTCATCTGAGAACTGCCATACATGTGTTATAATGACACATAAAAAATGTTAAGGAAAACTTGAAGTGTTATTCCAAACTTAAAAAAAAAATAGGGTAGGTACTTTGTCGTGTGGGGTAGATTGGGTAAATATTTGATTAGGTTGTGAGCTCTACAATTCATAACCAAGTCATAACTTTTCCATTGTGCAATTAAACACTTTAAAACAAAAACTATAACTTGCTATTTAGCACATGCTTCGGAACTCTGCTCTGAGCGTGGTCCAGGCGCTTGGCCGGTTTTTCCTTAAGTAAGATATAATGTGGCTAAAAGTGGAAAATACACAGCCTTTCTAGCTGCACTTGACAGCTTCCCATCTCGGAATGTGTTCAGTATATGCTTGACGACAAATTTTAAACTTGAGGATGGTAATCCATATAGGTAATAATATGCCAGGCCTCTATTACAAAGTTCTCTACCTCCAATACCTAATTAATTTTATTTTTCAAGCTTATAACTCTATTCTGCTATTCAATCTTATAACGTGGAACTTGCGAATAAGTATATTTCTTACTAGCAACGCGGCTAGCTAGTAAGCCTATACTCTGAAATAATATTTTCCCATTCAACCTATTCGCAATTTCCACATAAAACACATTCTGTCCCTAATCCCCCTATAGGTGCCTACTATGTCTTTATATCAGAAGGTAAAACAAGAAAAAGGTTTGTACTTACTTCGATTTTTAAGGGTTATTAGTCGTGAACATACCTTGTACCTCAGTTCCACCGTATGCCACGTGTTAATAATGTTACTGTCAAAGTGCTTCAGAGCTTTGACATGGGTCGGAAGGGTTTCAATAGCTAGCGACTTCCTTGTCCCCCTTAGTAGGTACTATTTCACCTGATTGCGTGTGCGAGAAGACAGAATCAATATGATTTTTTTTTAGCAAAAAAAGGTATAGTTTTGTGAGATATTTGTGTCTGTATTTCATAGGCGGATTCTATTGTGTCAAGTTATTACCTGTAATATTATTATTGTGTTGGTTAAATGATTTCATTGTCATTGTGTCCGTCACAATTGTAACGTAGAAATGTCAATGGTAGGTTGCCAATTTACTTATCGATTATTGTACAATTTAATTTGAATCGCACCACAATTTATTAAATAAATGATAGTAAAGTCCTGGGGTTTCGGGGCATGGAAAATTACCTGAATTCAGGTATTTATTTCGAATTTTTCAAATTAATAAAATTGAACCTGTAATTCTTAATAAAGATCTTTTTCATAAGCTCATATGGTTATTTTTTACAAAACCCAAACACGCGATATTTTGTAAATCTATCTCATCATCATCATATCAGCCCATGGATGTCCACTGCTGAACATAGGCCTCCCCCATTGATTTGCACTTCGAACGATTCTGGGCCGCTTGCATCCAGCGGCGCCCAGCGACTCTGACCAGGTCGTCGGTCCACCTGGTGGGAGGTGGGAGGTCGTCCCTCTCCGCGCCGTAAATAAATAAATCTATATATCTAATCTAATCTAATCTATATATGTTTATCCGAATTGCTGAATATTATATAACTAAACTTAATTTTCAGATAGAGGATATTTTCATAGGAAACTAGGCTTCTTTTTACCGCGGTAAGCGCAAAGTGAGCTAGATTCTAATAATTATAAAATTAAACGATAAATCAATCATGTGTCAGATGTCTAGTTCAGTAATAATTAATCAATAGGAAGCCCATAACGAATTAATAATTTCATTGAAAGCGTAGCAATTACGGTAGTAACTTCCCTCAGGGACACCTATGAATAGCAATGATATTTGCGATCTGATACTGATAAATATAAACGTGAGGGAATACAATTTTAAGCCTATGTTAAATCATTCAAAGTATCGTACAAACTTACTGACTGTAAAAAGCTTCCTGTACCTGTTTTCATAGTCTCATAACGTCGGCACTGTGAATCATAATATTTCTTACTAGTCAATGATTATTTCCCTAAAATAATATAATGCAATATAATACCTATATCGGAGTAATTGAGTTGATATTACAGTAAAATCTGTCATTGCCACGCACCGCTAATGCAAAATGTTCGAAACATTTGAATCAAATGATGAATCAGATTTTAAATTGTAATGATTATAACAAAATTGATAGCAAGCGCGAGCGGCTTTCGAGTACTTATTGCTTTGGTTGGCGCGGCGAGCGCTTCATTAGTCAAACAATTGACGGTGTCGAATTGGCGTTTATTTAGTAGGTAGGCCTTTTGCACATTGAATTACTTATTCAAATAAATTGAATAGTGTACTTAAAATTAAGTCATGAAATCGAGTAATTAATTTACTTTAGTGGAAGGTGTCTACTACTTTGTCTAGCTGATCTCATGGCGTCAGGTTAAGGTAATAAGAGACAAATATAATTCAATATAAAGATAAATAAGTAACAAAACATTAATTTGCAGTTCAGCATATTTATTAATATAACAGACAATATATATAACTCATTGGGGATGGGGGAAGGGTTGGTAACGCGTGAGTGATGCCTCGTGCGTTGCAATCGTCCATAGGCTACGGTAACCGCTTAGCATAAGGCGGGCCGTATGCTTTTGTACCGATTTCGTATTATAAAAAAAAAATTACAATAGAACATGATGAAATGAAAACCTACTCCAGTTTTAATGGACCCAGAGAAATAAATGTATCAAATTTCATATTGGATTCCAAATTTCATTATTATATTCAGTCGTCAAATTTTTATTGGGTTTTTTATTGATATAATTATTTTTATAGAGATTCTAAAGGAATAGTATCTCTGTACAAAATTAGAGGGTCAACATTTTATTATTGACTTACACAGCTGACTCAACTGACTTTATAAAAAGTATCGGGCAAAGGAGTTTTGCAAGGTAAATACTCGTACTTCAATTCCGAAGCGGCAGTGAAGAACACCTCTAAAAATTTCATCAATTCCTCTAAAGTAGACTTTTATAGGAGGGTCATCAACAACTACCATTAAAATAGCAACAATGTGTAAATAGCTTAGGTAGTTGCATATTTTGCTTAAATAAATTTAATGGAATTCTCTCATAACAGAATGTCAATTACTTTAGTCAAATAGTTTATACATACCCTGTTTTACAGCTCATTGCTGGAACCACGGTTGGCAGTGAGAAGTCGTAGAGTGCCATGCTTATATTCAGCGAGACAAACCTTGCTCGCGAGGGTCAATTCCGCTTCTTTGGGATGGAGCAAACTGTGCTCGCTTGCCCAGCCTGGGCACACCTCCAAAATATGCTGGGCTACCGTTTCATGGCATGCGTTACAGTGTCACACTGGTGACACCTTACGGTTGGTTCCTACCCGGCTGTGTGACACAGATACCACCTTAAATATGTCCCTGGAGGATCTGCGTCAACCGGATGGTAATACGCCATGTAACCGATCCAGTTACTGATTCAGGTTTGTGTGAAACCTAATATCACTGCGGCCCTCGCGGAACGGCAACATTACGGTGATTTAGGGTGTCCACATAGCATCATCGATAGCTCTTAACCCATATACGGTTCCCCAGTATTTGGAACCTGCAGTCCAAGAGCAGCGGCCTTACCCATTACCCTTGCCTTTAGGAACTTGAAGTCCTGGCTGTAAAGTCTCATCAGCTAACGAGGATAAGGTCTAGACACCCCATCGTTGAACTGACGCAACTAATTCAAATTATTAGTATGTTAATACAATTATTGTAGAATATTTTAATTAAAATGTTTTCAGAAATTAAATAAAAAATATATTCAAATTCAATATATTTTATAGAATTCTTTATGTTTATCAACCCTTAACGAGCTAAAAGGTGAATATCTCGCCTGCTCCAAAGGTATGATATTGCTGGAATTCAGCGCATAGTTCCAAAGGAATTTTTCCAGTAATTTGGATTCAATTCACAGCAAGCGATGGCGAGCAATAAATAAAGTGCAACTCCAAATGAGGCTGCCTGCCTGGAAATAATCCAACTTGCAGTATTTCCTTTTTTTTTGCTTCGTTATATTGCAGTAAATGGTATATTATCTAATATAGATGAGGTATTGGGAAGCTACTTGCATGAATAAGGACTAAGCACTTGGTTTTTAGCTCCTAGTCGTAGTCGTTTTCAATAACGTTGCAATTTGTCTCGTTGCACGCTGCTAGGTATTACAATGTCATTTAAATATATGCTACGGTCTGCCGGTTTTTGTATAAAAGACTTCTTAATGGGTTTATCAATTTATCTCCACTTTCTGAAAAAGTTGTGAAAGTATTATATCGTTAATTTCATTTTTATTGTCTTTATTTGAACAAGAATTTATAAACTAGAAAGTTTTACAAAAGAAAATTTTAAGCCTATTAATCAATTAGGTACATTTTCCAGACATTTCTCTTTTTGTGCGAATTGAATAGAATTAGGTCATAATAAAGGTCTCTCGGGAGCGAAAAAACAAACTTTTTAACATAACAGAAATTCGCAGCTTCGCTTCGGTTCAATAAATTCCTAATCGGATTTTATTAGGACGAGATTCGATAACTAACGGCATACGAGGAACATTTTTCACTTCATCATTAAATTATGTAACTAGGAGTAAATGTTTAAAGTTATACTCACGATAGAAATATAGGAGCGACACTTAGTGTCAGCTAAATAAATAAATATCCTGGGATATTCCTCCCTCACACACAGATAAAATACAATCCAAAAATTTACCCAATATACTCGGAATTTATAATCATTTAAATATTGATATAATTTAACATTTAAGCGATATGATATTCGCAAATAATTAGAACTAGCAATTTATTTAATTGCGAAACTCATAATCAGAATTATAAATTATCATTTTATCATGGAATACTAATAAATGATTCAGAATGTAATCGGAGCGTTAATTGCACGAAGCGCAGCCCGGGCCGGCTGTGGCCGACTATGAGCTAAATGTATTTTTTCATTTTAAAATATGATCCTGAGCTCTATTTATTAATGCGAACGTGTTTTCACTCCTTCCGGCGAGTAATCCCGATTGATGTCCGTCGGACCATAAAACATTAATAAAATTTTCATTACTCCAGAAATAATATTGGTGACGCGGCTTTCGTCAGTCAATGTTCGGTATACTTTTTGAATGGAATTTTGTGGGTTCTATATATAAGCTTTAAATTGAGGACTTTGTGACTTTAAAACAGTAAGCTTCGAATTGAATTATCTATCAACACTTTATTTAATAAGCATTCGCCGATATTTAATAAAAAATCAGACATATCTGTTAGGCTTTTCAATACGAGTAGTTGTAGAGAATATTATATATTTTAAATCATTTAACGTTATTTATGTATATTATAGATCGTATCAATCAATATCATAAATATGAGATGTTTTCTAAGTTCAAACTTATTTATAACTAAAATATAAGAATTAGATGTATACTAAAATAGGGTTTTTGTTGAAAATCTTTGTTCAAAATATGAAATACTTTTTGCCAACTCTTTGGTTTTACATATTATAATATAACAGGTTCTTTATCCTAGTTTTAAGTATGTTTAAAATATTACATGTGTGATAAACTATAGCATGTCTAGATTAAAGAAAACACAATTATACGAGTTTTAAAAGGGAACTAATCGTTTAAATCCTAGCTTCAAACTTTGTGATAAATGTGTATTCACTAGGCTGTGATAAAATAATAGTAGGTGTACTTATATAGGTATATAGGATAGGAGTATTTCCACGCCCTGACGTCATTATAATACAAGGCGCAGTGCGACAGCGCTTAAATGATTGTAAACGGAGTCGCATGAAAACCATTCGACATTTTTGTTTTGAATGGATATGTAGAGTTTTCCACAGGAATTTTCTTTCATTGTTATTTTTATAGCAGCATATCTTTCATAGCAAAATTCTGAATAGTATATTTTATCTTATCTTAATTTATTTTATACTAGCTTTCCGCTCAATGGTTTGTCGCCTCAAGAGTCGAATTTTGAAAATTCCTTCTTAAGTGGGTAACGAAAGTAACGATGTTATAATGAATCTGTATGTAAAGTTTCTAGACCTTATGGTTTCAGCTGTGCGTGCTACTACCAAATAGTTAGATAGGTATACTCTTTTTATATTATTGTAGATGATACACAGAAGATCCAGATATTATGTATTTGTGATCCATGATTCTACGCAAGCACACTTGCCGACCTAACTATACGTACACATACATACTTAAAACAAAACTACTGCAAATAAGTTTAAAAACATGATCGGGGACAAAAATACTAAAGATAATATAATAATATGCTAATTATAAGAAATATATGTAGTATATGTAAGGCCATTTATAAACTTTATAGTAATTAGCATACGACACATAATTATATGAAGAATATTAGTAAGAACAGTTAATTAATTATTCAATACGGCTAGCATCACAAACTAAATATGTAGAGAAAATAAGTTGTTATTATTTTTGTGAAAAAGTAAGGAATACCACCATTGGCGTACCCAGCTTCTGGCCCAGGGGGGCACATCAGTTTTTTTTAAGCCGGGTTCCCCGCTCTTGTTTTGCCTTACACACAACACGGGGACACACACCATACGTCCCGCTTTCAGGCTGTCTGACCCGCTGTCCCCAGTTAGGGCAAAATTCGTTTTCTGTTCAATTTAGGCCTTTTTTTAAAACAGACCAAACGATAAGTCGATTAATTTTTTATCTATTTTATAAAATATTGACAAATGACCAAACGCAGCATTAAATAGCCATTTTGATTAATACTAACATCAACAAATCATGTAATGAGGTCCTACTTGACTTGAAATCTAGACCCGATATTTTGAAACTGATTTGTTCTGCATATTAATACGAAACAACTGCTTAGACGTTAAAACTTAGAGAAGTCAAGTCACTAAGGCTCACATACATAGTTATTGTTAACGCATAGGAGGTATATTGTAAAGTATGAACTTAAGTACAGTAGGTATGTAGGCATACGAAATCCGCCGGTAACCGGTAAATCCGGTACGCCCATGAATACCACATAATAATTGCACTATATGCTAATATTTGATAGGTACTATAAAAAAACATTCAAACGTAAAATTCATAAAGTTGCTTCTCACTCAACTGAGGCAAGTGGTTCTAATTTTCCATAAGTATATAACGTATAATACTGGTCTTACTCCATCTAATAATATGATATTGTTTAGCCACTGGGTTGTAGAGTGTGAACGATGTGCCCTAACGTTAGCCGGCGTGTTTCACGGCTGATTATCTAGGAGGCAATCACGGCTCACTGCTTTGGATATAATAACACTTTAAAACACCGCCTTGTTAACGCTCTTGTAATATTAATGATACGATGTGACTTGAGACTGGGCTGCTTTAGTTCGTGTTCCTATTTATGATCAACTTTACACCTTCGGGCTAAATAAAGATTGGTAAAGTCGGGTTTGGGGTAAATTATTCTATTTTAGTATCTATGAAGTATAAATCTTATGGAGAAAATATTCGTATTATATTTTACAGCCTGAAAAAATAAAACCGGCCAAGTGCGAGTCTGAGTCTGACTTGCTATCATAAGGGGGTAAGGGGGGTATTTGATAATTATTCATCACTAGCTGTCCCCCGCGGTTTCACCTGCGTTCTTGGGATAAAAAGTAGCCTATATCCTTCATCATACCATAGGCTATCTGCATGCCAAATTTCATGATGATGCGTTGAGTAGTTGAGGCGAGAAGACGTAACAAACAAACTCACTTTCGCATTTATAATATTAGGTTAAGTCAAAAACTACGCAATAAGATAGAAATAAAAAACAAGTTTTGGAATGATCAATGGAAGCCCTTTCATATAATATGTAGACTGACAGGACGGAGTGGCAACATAAGGGTAGTTTACCTTTTTGCTTCGGAATGCTAAAAATCGGTAAACCTAACTGAAAAATCGATAATCCATGCTGCTTGGGTCGGTAAAATGGAGCCAATTGAATTAACTAGTAACTTAACTGAGAAATTCAATTCAGTTTGTTCAGTATTCAATTATTATTACTTAAAAATACGTTTCGTTGATTGAAAATTCTAACAGTGCCATAACAGAAATCGCGATTGATTTTATTCAATGCAGTCACCTTATCCCTATAAAATGTCCCAAATTTTGTACTACTTTATAAATTAGCGTAACCTACTACTTTAATATTAATTAGGTAATTAAATAAAAAATATAAAAAACCGGCCTTGTATGAGTCGGACTCGCACACGGAGGGTTCCGTACAATAATAATAATAATAATGTAACCTTACTCAAATTGGCTGTTAAATGAACAGTAGTCGCAAAATTTAAAAGTACCAAAGTTTAACGGAATTTTCCCTTTACTTGTGCTGTAAGACCTTGCTTTTTGCCAAATGTGATTCTAAGTCAACGAGAACTACCATATAGGTTTTCGACCCAAAACCTATAGGGTGCTTCCGGTTGACCTAGAATCGTCAATTTTAGTTAAAAGCAAGGTACAGAAGCAGCACAGCACAAGTAACGAACCCCGAAAAATAAAAAAAGTTGTAAATTAAGGTAAATTTTGGTACTTACAAGTTTTCGCGAAAATCTAAATTTGCCCATATCTTATAGTGTTGACTCAGGACCAGATACTGAGGTCTGGTATAAATTTCAACTTGCTAGGTCCACCCGTTCCTGAGAAAATAGTTGGTGACACACGGACAGACGGACAAGTGAGTGATCTTATAAGGGTTCCTTTTTTACCTTTTGAGGTACGGAACCCTTAAAAATTCTCTCTATTTGAGAAACCATACAGTCAATCAAATTAATATTTTGTATAAATCAGTAACAAAATATCTAAGCACCTTACAAAGTAATTCAATGTAATATCATCTCTGTAAGACCTTTATTTTGAGATCGAGAAACACTTACCGCTTCAAAAAACTTGTTTACAATGTGAAGACACGTTCAGTTTAGACTTGGATATAATTATGCGAAACATAAATACATCCCTTTAATATGTGTCTCTTGTGGTTCCTCGGATTAAGGAAAACGCGTCTCTTAATACAAGCACAAAAAACTTTTACTGACACTTGAGAATTTGATAAAAAGTACGTATATTTAGATTTTATAAAGCATGTGAAGAAATTAACTAATAGCGGTGCCTTTCTCCTTTCTCCTTTCTAATAATAAATCCCCTCCATGATCTTTTCATCGGTCTGTAACCTTAACCTTTTTGCAATTAGACATTTAAATTTAATTAATTTAGTAGTAGGTAATATAATAATCTCGCAAAGCAAGCACCTGTACACAACTTTTGGGCTTACTCCAAAATTACGGGCATAATAATAACATTCACTCGAAATGTGCATTCAAAGTTGAGTAAAATGTGGCGGAGTAACCGTCCGGTACTAAAATTAATTTATCAACGGATAGAAAATAATTTTGTAATAGTAGACATATCTTTTTTTTTTTTTTTTTTTTTTTTTTTTTTTTCGTGGGGAAATCCTCATAGGATACCCGACCGCCCCGGGGGTAGCGGCCAGGTTATGCCGGACTTCTACCGGCTAAAACCCCACGGTGGTCGCCATCTGCGCTATAGAGAGGGGGGCGGGCTCTCGTGTTGAACGCGTACCTGCTCACCCCTCCACGCGCGGCGCTAAGATAGCTCGTCCCGGGGGAAGTGTGATACCTCCCCCTAGCACCCTCGCTGTGCTATCGCACGATGAGTCGTGACCACATCGACTCATCGTCCTCCTTGGGGTCGCTTCTGGACGCACAGGGCCCCCGCCCTGATTGCCCACGACCCCAAAGGCCCCGTTTAGTCGCCTTTTACGACAGGCAGGGGAACACCGTAGCTGTTATTCTAAGCCCCAGCTACAGGGCAGGAGGGCCGCCACGAGGCACGTCTGCGCCTCGGCGGCGTCGTCTCCGAGCGGGATCGGCACTCTCCCGATCCCGCTCAGCAGCCTCCTTCTGGACCATTACGGTCTCACAGAAGGAGGCTACGGCCCTCCACGCTGTATCCCCGCTCAGCATCGCCGACACGACTGCTGGCAGGGAGAGATTCCGCCCGATCAGGCCGACCAGGATCCGCCGCTCGGGTTCCCACGCAGGGCACACTGCGAGCGTGTGCGATGCGGAATCCTGGCCGCTTCCACCGCAGTGGAAGCAGGCCGCCGTCGCCTCACGTCCGATCTTACACAGATAATCACCGAAGCACCCGTGCCCGGTGAGTATCTGTGTGAGCCTGTAGGTGAGTCGTCCACCTTGTCGCTGCATCCAGGCCTCGAAGACCGGCAGGACTGCTCCAACGACGCGTTTGCGCGCATACCGCTCCTCCCGGAGCCTCGCGCGCCACGTCGCGAACGCGATAATTCGTTCCTGCCGTTTGATCGCCTATCGTAGACATATCTATCTTATATAATATAGCCTAGAAAATATTAGTAGTTAAACAGTTATTAATCAGGTAGATAAGGATAGGACATTTGCAGTAGTATGGGGATAGATAGCCAATATGTTGCCGATCTCGAAAAGCTCCCTTCACGCCTTTTTTAAAGATGTCTTTCTCTGAAGAAAAACCGTAATGTGGAGCTCATTTCACATCCTAATAGTTCGCAAAAGGAACGTTCGACTGAATCGATGCGTCGACTCATTTCCCATAGTTTTTTTAAGTGACTACTGTCATTAGTATAAAACTTTACGAGTCGATAATGTCTCAACTTTAGTTTCAATTACAGAAGAATTGTAACAAATTATGCTGAAATATCTAGAGATAACGTTAGAGAACCAATTATAATGTACGTAATAACTGGAATTCTGCTGTATAATATCGAACCAGTATTTTTTTATTTGCTACACAGGCCTAGTATGTATAAGTACTTTACAACTTTTAAATTATCTTCTATTATTTCTTACTTTTAAAAGGCTTTGCTCTTGTCTGACTTTGATCGTATTTTCGATAACCAATTAGACGATATGGACGTGTGGATTCTACAATGTACACACGGCAACACATCAAGCTATACATTTCCAGTATAAGCTGATCTCGCATTGTATAGGATTTTCCTGCAATTAGAGGTTAGCTTATATTGGAAATGTATAGCTTGATCTGTAGCCGTGTGTACATCAACTTTAATGTTATATTTATTCATGAACTAGTTGTCCCTCAAGGTTTTATCAACGTTCGTTTTTAAAAAAGTAGCCTATTTTATTCGGTGCCGTAGACTATCTGGTTTCTAAGTTCATCACGATTGATTGTACTGTCTAGGTGTCGAGTTAACAAACACTCTTTATAGAAGTATGAAGTATGATAATATTGAACGTATACTGATTACGGCTTAGTTTTAATTTAGAACGATTGAAAACGTTGGAGTTATAATAGAGGCCGAGTTCCGAACCGGTGGTAACTTCTGTAAATGTGACCTTCATAAGTGCCTTTCTGGGGCCTAAATTGATTAAATGGCTTTGACTTTGATTTTAATAATAATCTGCTTACGAAATATAATAATCTATCATCCATGATGATATTACATAGAATTTTGCCGAACGTCTTTAATTCAAAGCTACAGCGTTATTAAATCGAATCAAATATTTCGTCCTGGTAATGCTTAAAATTTAATAGAATTGGAGTACGCGACGCAAAGAAAGACAATCCAATAGTCAAAGCTTCTGCACTGAAAGCAAACACCAAATTGCTCGCTAACTTGAGATTACACGGCGTGTCGCTGCAACCCCAGCCTCCCCTGACTCCCTTCCCTTTCTACTTCAGCCACCCGAATCCATTCTCATGTTACTAAAGCGTTGGAAAAACTAACGAAACTTGACCGAACCTCGAGCCGTTCTTAGTGAGCTTGTCGCCTTGATCTAGCTTGTAGGAAAGTCGTAAAGATTTTTGTGACAATTGATATCTTGTACCATATTGTGGGTAACAAAACTGGATATATTGGTTTATAGATGATGTTAGAGGCAAAGTTTTTACCTTTACCTACATGATTAATATCAGTACTTAAGTTTCCTGTCTGAATTGCGATAATTATATTATAGCGATATGTGGCCGTCTATATTGAAGTAACAAATAAGTCAAGTGTCCAGAAAAGATTGTGTTAATATAATATAAACGCTACATCATAGGTTTAGAGTTTAAATTCAATGGTTATATACGTTTATGATAGTGATAGGTATTATAGAGTAGAAACTTGCGCGATGACGATGATTTTGCACATTTTACTAGTAAATAAAAGCTCTAAATACATTTTTATCTCTAAAAGAACCTACCAAAGAACACTGGCCATTAAAATAATAGTGGTAATCATTTCGAGTTTGCTTAGGAAGTAAGTCATATATACCTAGATAGCTCAAATGAAGAGGCAAGTAAATATCGCATGCGTCAACGGCAAACGTACGAATTTAGGTTTGAACAAATATAATGAACCGAAGGAAGTTGTGTAAGTGTGGATCATTGCAGTGACTTGATGCTATATTATAGATAGATAATACAGAGACATAAATTCAACTTCGATTCTATACAAAAATCCAAAAATCTGCTGATAATATACATTTCGTCAAAGTTTTCTTCCGTGAATGTGCATAGATGAGTGTATGTTTGCTACTACTTTATTATAAAAGTATACTTTAAGTCCTGCTCATAGAGTACGTTATTATTTTGAAGAGTCCAAAGAGCATTACTGATCCCGCATATCGTATGAGTTGGGCAGGCTTGTCTTCCCAATATCCAAAATGAATGATGTCAGTCTATTATTGGAGAATACTTTCGTAGATATCAAACTACCTGTACTAAATATATCAAATATTTCAAGATCGGAGCTAGTGATGTTTCGAGTTTTTGCTGCTTTCAACAATTGGTCACGTTTAATTTGACGTGTGAGGCGTACTACTACTGGCTGCTTTGTTTTCACCGTCCACAGGAATTATTCGCGGACCTATATTACTTATCCAGTCAGCATCATTAACCTCAATATCATCGTCAATTTTACGGAGTTCTATGATTATAGAATGGTGAACATTGTCGCAATTATTTTCGGAAGATTCCAGTATCTCAATATCATTTCGATGAATTTGAGCTTCTGCATTTAACTTACTCTGTAGTTTAGTGACCGTAATCGTTATCAAAGTAGTAAACTCATAATCCCGCCTTTCTAGAACCTTTAGGGATGAGTTAGTAGCAGTACCTAATAGAGGCAACCAGCTCATCTGTTATGGCATAACAGGTAGTACGGGACTGCGTCAGTTCTCCCAATAAGGTTTTAATAGACAAAAACTCCTACGTTAGAAGATGAAAGTTATCAGAGTCTTCGTTACCTCCAGTGCCAGCGATTTCAGGTGACAATTTTATTGAGGCTTTTGCGAAGAGTAACATTTTCAGAGTGACAACAAGTCGTTTTGCCTCTGAGAGAAAAATGTCTATCCGCTATTAGTTGTATGCTTTAATTTTTTGCCAAACACTGCGCATACGAATACCCCGCACTCTTGAGCTCGACGCCGAGATGATCGTTTATGATCGTTCTTTAATTCAACCGTTATGGTAATTTATTACAAAGTACTGGATCATAAGTTAATTGTTGTGTAGAACTACAAGTGTACAGACATTGCAGTAATTCTGCTGAGCAAGTTTGTCGGATGTGTTAATAACCTTACATACTTCTTTACATTATTAACTAAATTATATCAGGTATTTTGTTTTTACTCGTCGAATTAATAACGTAATTAATTAAAACCAAATACTTAACAGATAATTAGATGCTGCGGCTTATTTGGTAAATTAATCGTGTTTAGCGCAGAATTTTGATTCAACATTTAAAACATAATATAAACCATTATACACAAATCTGTATTAATTTTTACATACAACATGAATGATTGGTAATCGAAACTTTGTATCGTGTTGTGATTGACATAACTCTTTGGAATCTTTGAAGGCATTTATATTTCTTTTGTTAATATCTTATTCACATAATGGCCACCAATACGCCTTTATTAATATTATAGCACTCACTGATGTAATGTATTAAAACAGATGTTTATTAATTTTAAAATTAATACCAAAATCTCTAACGCATTCAAGTAAACCTAATTATCTAATATACAAACAATGAGAAACTGTCTGACTGACATATCAAAACACAGCCCAAACTGCTAGAAACTCTTAATTTTGCTCACATTGCCTTTATAAAATTGAATCCCTAAGAGAGAAAATAGAAGATGGCAGGTGAAACCGTGGGCTGGAGCTAGATTTTAATATTATTATATTATATGTTATTACATAATGTTAATTTCCAAATTATTAGAGACAAAAAGTTACTTTTCTTGCTCATACTAGACTGTTTACATTTCACAGCAGTACCTACCTAAAGTTTAACTCATTTTAAATGCAGTCAATTTAATAAGTATTTACTGGTAAATTGTGTTAAGAAAGAATTTAAGAGAAGCTCGTACCCGGCGGGGATGCACTCTGGGAATTTTTCAAGTAATTTAGATTCTATTCACAACAAGCGAGCGTCGAAAGGCAAGGCGCGCCAAATGAACCAGACTGCATTATGCTGGCAACTGGTGGAGGCAGAACTCGGCACTCGCTGAAATTTCTCAAGCGATTGAACGTGACCTTGGCCTAACTACATTATTTTTATTTTCAAGGGATTACCCTCAATGAGGCTTAATTTTGTGTCATGAAATTCTGTAGTAAAGGACTTGCAAAAGCTAACACTAGTACTAGTAATTTTTGTTTCGTATCTTGGGTTCATAAAATATTTAAGCTTCAGAGTTAAAAAACGACTGAAAAGCTAATTCGAATTTCATGAACTGAACACTTGGTGTGGGACCAACGCCTAAACTAAAGTATACGTCACTAACAGTAATTACTAATTTGTAGTTGAGATTACACATTATGGACCGACCAAAATAGATAATAATATCATTATAGATTCAGAGAAAATCATTTCCACGAAATAAGCACCACGAGATTTCCATAGCAATTTTAATAAGAGATGAACAGAAGTTTCGCAGCAAGCAATACCCACACAAAAAGCAATAAAGACGCGCGGGTGCGCTCACTACGGCTTACGTTACAAAAGCGTTAGCTATTGGGGTTAATTAACTCCAAATTGGCTGTAATAAATTGTAACGAGATGCCTAATGAATGTCCAATAGTAATGGCGGTTGCTTAGTCACCGAAAGATTTTAGCACCGCGATCTTATTTGATAAGAAAATACGCAGTTAAAGCGCTTTACTGTTGAGACATAAATTTTGAGAACAAAGATGAATAGAAGTGGTAATTTTGAGCTACAGAAATTAATAAATTGTGTTTCTATTCGGTTAAAACTTTAAGCTTCAATGATGGAAATTACTAATTATTAATAAATATCGAAGAATCAGAATTTTACCCACTTCCTGTTATCAAGCAACGTATGTATAGTCATAGTTACGCCTCTCAATTCTCATACAACTTGGCTAAATTACGAGAATCTATTTTTTTTTTGTATACCACTAATGTGGCAATCAAGCATACGACCGCCTGGTGAATCCAGCCTATGGACGCTTGCAATACCAGGGGTATCACGCGCGCGTTGCCGACCCTGCAGAACTCTTCACACCCTTTATGAAGAACTCCATTCTGTACTCCATTGGGAAAACCACGGCAGGGAGCTCAATCCACATTCTGAGCATCCGCGGAAGGAAGCTCCTTTGACCTCGCACAGTACGAAACAATTTATATAAAATTTAAAATTGACTTATTCATTTCATATAAAATTAAACTATATTATAAAGATACAAAAGGCATCATTTATGGTATCATTTAAAGCATACTGTTTTATTTAAGAGTTCTTCTATGCAGCACATACAAGTGAGTAATACATAATTCTCGATATTTGGAATTGTTACCTATTAACAGCTATGTTAATGAATGTAATCATGAGTAATAATTTATTTATTTATTTATTTATATAATTAAGGGATACTAACAGCTTTGTGAAATACAATTATTCTTTTTATGAAATAAAAAATATGTTTTAAGCCACTAATAAGAGTCAATGTTATCAAACCTTATTTTCACTTTACTGAATTATGAAAAACTTATATAGTCAACGTTTCCAAGATTCAAAACTAAATCCTAAACAAGCCAGAAGTGGCGCATAATTGTTACCAAGACGCAAATGCGAACAAAATGTAAAAAGCCGCGGATAAATGTAAACAATCTGTATGCAAATCACGCGGGAGTGTCGCAGGCGCACGATAACGTCACGTCGGCCGGCTTTTCAACGGCTCTGCGGTTTCTTTTTGTTGGCAACAATGTTTTCACTCCGTTCTTTTGTTTATCTCCGAATGTTTTTACGCGTACAGCGTACATAAAGATTGACCTTACAAGCCTTGAGATGTTTATAGCGTGATTTTGTTGCAGTTGTAAAGTTATTACGTTTAAATGTTACCGTTGCCGCGTTGTATTGTTTGTTGTTTGAAATCAGCGCTGTTTTCTAGAATAATATAATAAAGAGGTATTTGTTAGTATCTTAAGAAATCGCCAGAACTATTGAACCGATTCTAAAAGTTGTTTCAATATGGTAAGCACTATTCCTGAATATAGGTTACTTTTATCCCGGCAATGCGGGTAGATAGATAAATAAGGGCGAATATTACACGGTTTGTCATTTAGTTATTGGGAATACTTCACAGTAACCAATAAGTTAAGTAAGCTATACTATATACATAGGTATACATCGATATCCAAAATAACTAATTTTGAATATTTTTATAGACAACTAACTTACGTAGTCTTTTCACTTACAAGTCAGCTCACCTCTTATTTTCCCATCTTATCGTTTCTCCCTTATTTAATTTAGGTTTATCGTACCCTCAAATAATACAAAAGTGTTGATCTATACCCTCTGTAAACATAGGGAAAAAGAAATAAACGGATGAAAAATATTATAATTTAATATAAAAAAAGGCAAGTAAATGCCTTAGATGCCAGAATACTGATGAGCGTAAAAAGAAATACCTACACGGAATTTATTTGTCAAAGTAATATTTCTTTGTAGGAAAAACTCGGATAATCGTTAATGCTCTGCCTCGGGCAAAATCCCTTGTATAGATTGCGGTATCACCATAAATAACTGCGTAACTGTTTTTATGGAGGAGAAAATTACTCTTTTCACTCACTGCCTTTTATATACAGAGAATTTTTTGTTTACGATTGGTATGTATATTATGGATTGACGTGTTATAATGGGCCTCTTTGATAGGAAAAGTTTGTCTCATCGTGAATCGTTTGGTGTTGTTTTATGTTCATGTCTTATAGTCGTTTATAACTGTTTTATATGTTCAGAACAAAATATGATTGGCTTGTTGAGAAAGAATACTTAGCCTTCAATGAATTCCTTCGTCTATCGTCTTACAACTTCATGAGGACTATGAGGCATTAATCAATCTACTAAATTGAAATGTCTAGACACTTGGTCTAACTGATTTTACAAATTTTGATGTTGTTGCGAAAATCCTTTTCGAATTTAATAGATTGACTCGCGGTAAAAAAAAACTAACTAAAAAATTAAAATATTGAAAATGTATTGATATTACCTAGGTATATTATTCCTTAATTAGAACTACAAATTACACCCACAGATATAGATAGCTATATCCATAGAGATCGAGGCTATATCTGTGCGTGTATACACCTAATAACTATGAAAAAGTTGCGGTGCAAGTGCCAAATATTACATACTAACAGTGTCAAGTGTATTTCAAATTACGTTTACCAGAAACTTGGGACGAACAACTATCAGTGGCATGCGGTGCATAAAGCAACACAACATACGGGCTTGCAATTTCTATTCCCTTCACTCCAGCAACGAGTATGTGAGCGAGCTAATATTTATACTACGGGAAGCAATCAAAATCAATATCCATTCGGCTTGATATACTACCCAGTAATTTTCCAATCGCCGAATATGGATTCTGTTCTATACAAAGTTACGATGAAATGTATTATTGTGATTGTTTGTTGATGTTTTGTTTGAAGGCATGAAATGTATGGTAGTATTCAGCTTGAATTTTTTTATATTTATTGTAGATTGACAAAGGAAGGGGTTCTCAAACTTAAAGCCCCACGAAACCCTTTTAAATTTCAGGATTGAATACGTATGTACCCTTTTAATTTAAATAAGAAAAAAGCGGCCAAGTGCGTGTCGGACTCGCCCATGAAGGGTTCGGTAGCAGCAAGTAACATTCTCTTATTGAATAAGTTACAGGGGGGCGACACACATTTTACCACTTTGGAAGTGTCTCTCGTGCAAACTATTCAGTTTAGAAAAAAATGATATTAAAAACCTCAATATCATTTTTGAAGACCTATCCATAGATACTCCACACGAAGGTATGGGTTTGATGAAAAAAAATCTTGATTTTCAGTTCTAAGTATTGGGAACCCCCAAAATTTATTGTTTTTTTGTGTGAAAATCTTAATGCGGTAAAAATTAAATGGACACCAAAGACTACATTAAAGATTAAAATAAAATCAAGTTGTACTCGAAGAATGCCTCAACTTTACTGAAAAAAAAAAAAAAAAACACTTAGGTAATTATATGCTGCTCTCCCGCCCCGTCTATCCGCATCCTATAATACATAGATGTAAAAACATAAAACGTCCTGATTGATTCATTCACTCATCAGCCCAGTCCAAAGCGCTGAACTGATGCATGTAAAATTTGGCATATGCAATTATGCATGGATTACGCCACGTATAGACGCTCACTTAGACCAGATTTTATTTCGGTGCAATCAGACCAGTAACAAAATTGTTCAAAATGGCGAACATTTATTTTTCGATTTTGATAGCAGTTTGCTATTCAAAGGCTAAATGGTATTTTTTTAAAGCAATTGTATCAGCAACTGTAACTATCGATTTAAACAGCGATTGGTTCAGGGAGAATATGGCGATTATTTTTTTATGACAGATCCGTGTTTTCTTTACTTTGGAAAATATCAACAAAGAGGTAAAAATCTAAAATTAAAAAAAACTCCCTTCAGGTCCCAAAGTTTGGTTAAAAAAAAGCCGGGTAATAAGGCCTGGGTCGATAAGCGGTCGTTCATGTCAATATTAAAAATGGAGGTAAGTGTATGCATAATAAAATCATCATCATGGTGTTGCCACAAAGGATAGCTCCCTAAAATGTAGGTACATTTTGGAACGAAAAGACAATACCAAATATAAGCTAGCACTACGCCTCTAGCACTCTGGCGTGATTGCATAGTTCACCGATACGAGCCCAAGTGCATGTGTTAAGCTTATCAGCAAGTATCTGCTTCAAGTTGTATGCAAATCGAGAATTAATGTCGCCAACTGATTGATAAATGGTTTCATTACTCAGAGCTTGTATTACGTATGCATACATGAGTATGCGTGACCTTATAATATCGCATTTAGATAAGCGTTTGTAATGACTAAGGTTGTTTATTCAAAATCTAAAATAATAGTTAATTCATGAAAAATATTTGACTTTGGTGTATTATGTGAATACTTTTGAGTTTGTTTCGTACAAGGCAATTTGATAAGATATCAAATACATATAATATAAAAAAAGCATTTGAATATTCATGTCATAGTAACATACAATAATTGAAACGAACGAGTCTCAAAAATCCTACTCTGAATTGGACTCTACCGGATTAGATCGGCTTAGGGCTGTCACGCTACTCAAGTAGCGCTTGCCGTTCTGCAGCTATATGAGTGCCTATGTAATATACGACATGAATACTTAGGTACAGCGTATTACGTACGCTACTACATCAAAAGCTATGAAAATAAGAATTATTTCATGAAGGATATACGGATGCGTGTAGAAGATGGCAAATAATATGAGGAAAATGGAAGCGAGAAATGTTTTACAGTTAACAAAGTCTTTCACGCGTTTATAAGTAGCATAATTTGTGTTAAATGAGGCACGATTGGCTGTTCATAATGGTATGTTGTTTCCTACACCACAGCGATGAAATTTTGGGCGTAGCAAGAGGTCTGAAGAAGTCATTCAAGTAGAAATACACCCTTTCCGTACTCACTTTATAAGGCTCATTCAATAAATAATATTCTTTTGTGTTCGATTTTATAAAGTTTGTATGAATGTTAGTCGATACTACAAAAAATACAGATTATTTAATTTTAATACTTTGTGTCTTTTACCGTAGCACCTACATACGTTTGATAATTAATTAGAAGAGATAATACAGGTCGTTGTTTTGGTCAGCGACGAGCGACTCAGGGTCGATAATACAAATGATACTGGTGCTAAAAAAAATATAAAAAAATACTTTATTTTTTTTTAAATAATAAAAATAAAAAATAAAAAAATTTGAAAATCATGTAATAAGCTAAAGTGTAGACATAATACTCGACGGGAGTACGAGGGAGTAAAGGGGTGGGGCGATGGCAGCTTGCGCCTAGCTCTAGTCTGTGCACGTGCCTAGTAACCATACTTTGCGGTAATTTTATTTCAAATTGAATAAGGTATTTCTCAACATATTTACAGTATTTAATGGAACTAAGTCCATTTTTGGGGAATATATATTTTGTACTACCGCTCCTGGGTCGCTTGTCGCCGACCAAAACAACACCCTGTATAATGGGAACGAGTTTCTGAACATATTAGAAAAGACTTTATCGGTAAGACTGTGATACCACTGCACATAACTATCCTTAATCGAACCATTACAATGCACTTTGGCTCCATGAACCGCGTATTTGTGGTTCCCATTTTCCATTTGAGACCACAAATTGAAACAGTTAACGTTTGAAGTTTAGCCTCTATTTACTGGCAAAACTACTGCTTTGTGAGAACAACGATTGTCGAAAAGTGACATTAACATTGTTAGTTTTTATACCAAGTGCAGTATATACAAACAAAGATTAAAATAGGAAATTATTTTACGCTATTATTCAATTTATTTTTATCATCAAACCCAGCAGTTTTTAGTATTTGGTCTAGTTTTTAGTTCTTTTCAAAAGACACGGGCTGACGTTGCATGAAATCCAGGATTTATTTAACTTTAGTCGTTTCGTAAAAGCGACAACTAACGCGAAAAGAAAATTGGCTTTCTTTTAAAAACATGAGGTGTGTATCTAACTATTACAGCTTTTTAGAACCCAATTATTTTCGTTTCTTATCTTTTCTGAATCAGTTCTGTCATAGGCAGACTCAATCCTCATCGTCTATATATAAAATACATAGAATAGATGTAGGTTTATCATATCTAATGAGCCACGATGCCCATCCAGGACACATCAGGCTCCACGTCGTAGTTAATGAGATGAAAAATTATGGTCGTCCAACTGTGTTGACCCCTTTCGCACCCTTAGTTTTACTTTGTTCGTTCAGTAAAAATAACTCATTGTGTCTATTGTTATCTTTAAAATGGCCAGACACCTTTGCAGTGTTTTCAAGCTTCTTTTTTTATATGCGTAGGTAGTTGTTGCTAATATGAGAAATAGAAAAAAGTATGCTTATTTTAAGAATTGCAGTGGAATTATAACACATCTAGATGAAGGACCTACGTGAAGGCATTTTGGTATTAATGGATGAATTGTGGTTTGCTTATATACGTATATCCACTCTTTATCTATATCTACTCATACCGTACTCTAATAATACCGTAGCAAAACGGCGCAGAAAATTGTTATTACTGCTATATACTATGCGTATCCAACTCGCACTTAGCCAATTTATTTGGAATATTTGACAAATATGTAAAGTGCTTTATTATTAACGTGACTTATTACAAACGTGCTTTATTATATCTATATGATATTGCCTCGACTTTAATTTACACTATATAATTTTATGATAGTTTTTAATCGGCAACGCGCGAGTGATACCCCTGGTGTTGCAAGCGTCGATAGGCTACGGTAACTGTTTTCCATCAGGCGGGCCGTATGCTTGATTGCCGCCTTAGTAGTATAAAAAAAAACTAGTTCTAACCAACACATTGGCTGTCTAACACCGATCTACGACACTTTAAGAAATTCTTAGGCTCTACGTTTAAAGCCCGGGAATGCATGTGGAATATGAGTAGGGGGCAAATCCGCTACGTGCTTGGGGCCTTTACTGGGCACTTTGGAACCAATGACATGCTCATGAAGATGGGTCTAACCACGACACCCATGTGCAGGTTGTGTGGGGAACATACGGAACGCATGGAGCACCTTCTGTGCACATGCGAAGCACTGGCTGGTAAGCGAATGAGTCTCCTAGGGATCGGATATCCAAAACCAGAAGACTATAGGCTCATATCTCCTAGCCTCGTTGTAAAACTCATAAAAAGAGTTTTCAACGAGACTGTGGAGGAGCAAGTTATATAGGGGACCACAATAGATCCCAATGGGTCGAAGTGCCTGAGTTATTTCTCGGCCCCTGCACAAGATAAGATAAGATAAGATAAAATAGTTCTAGCCAAGCAATAATTAACCTCTGTAAATAATTACAAAACATAACCTACCCTTTATAGCTTGAGCATAACGTATATTAACTTCCAGAGACGGCTTTCATACATAACCGAATAAAGCCATGGAGACATTTTGAGTAATATGTCTAGATATACGCACGTTCGCGTGGCTTAGCTAAAGGATTTGTAATTTTACACGTTGCTCCGCCGAATGCAGATGCAGAGCAGTACGTCCGCCAGGCTTTTACTTTACTTAATAAATACGGATAACGACCAAGCTCAGAATGTTAATGTCTGGTTAATTAAATGAATTAATTTCTTTTATGTCACCAATATGCTTGAACTATCGAAACACAAACCACATACTGTAAAGCCGCCACACATCACAACTATGTTCCGTTCAAGTAAGGCCATCCGGCCACACTTGTTGATGTAGAACGATGAACGAAACACGTAAGCGCCGTGAAAATCACGGTGTTTGCGAGAAAAATACTCCTAAAAGCATTCTGTAGATGGATTACGTAACTTTATTTCAATGAGATTCAGATTGAAATAACCTCTGAATCGGTGGAAATATTACGAAACCGGAAATGGTTCCATTTCTAATGAACCACTGTTTGTATTTGCAGTTATCAGAACGTAAAAAAGTTATCAGGAAACCGCTATATTGAACCGATTTCAATTCCAAAATGATTGAAATTAAGTTACGTATTCGCCCCACTGGTAGTGCTACGTGTTTATTTAATTTTTTTATTATCAATCAAAAAAATATACATTGGGATTAGTACAAAATCATTCACAATAAAACCACAAAGATATTTAATAAATGGAAACACTTACATCGACATTCGTCCTATACACATTACTATACTGTCACATTATTATACTGACTGCTTAGACGATTACAGTATTACCCAACTTATTTGGCGCGTCGTGAATCTTCGTTCGCACAGAAAAGAAAGTATGGCCCCGAAGATTAACGAAAGAAAGCTTCAAACTTACAATCAACCTTAGATCACTACTATAAGGTTCATAATACACTGCAGCTGTTAGTTCCGTCTCACTCGCAAGTCACGCCCCTCCGCACGGCGCGCGCTAACATGACGGCAGCTGTCGGCCAATAGCGTTTCCCGCACTTTGAAAATGTATCTTCTGCGCAGGTACATCGGTAAGCCATATTAATTGGGTACTACTTGTAATTATTGTTTTAGCACTAAAGAGAACCTTAGTTGACTCTAAAAAAATGGGACATAACCTTTGCTTATGATACTAAGGCCACATTTATTAGTGCTCGTCCTGTGCTTCCGAACTTAAGTTCGCCGTATCCTGTAACTAACAACATTGTTCATGAGTTGATTTATCAGTAATTTAAAGCCAAATTACCTAAATTAATGAATTTTAACGCAAAATTATCAAATATTTGTAATAACTTATAACAGGTAGTTTCCAAAATAATTTGAGTGTCACTTATTTAGTAATAGCTATATAATATAATAGCTATATAGTATATAAATACTACTTACAAGTAATAGTTTGTTCGTAAGATGTTTCTATGTTTTGTTTTAGGATCTATTTTCTCAGTTTTATTATGTAACAATACCTTTCTAAAGAACTACAAGACTGATTATTAAGACAATAGTCTTGTTTGCTTTGTTGGTCGGATGGTAGAACTATTATTTTCATAGAAACATGCGTCAGTCTTCTAAAAAGTAGATTTATCGTTTACGTATATTTTTAATCGACTTCAAAAATAGGAGGAGGTTCTCAATTCGAATGTTTTTTTTTTTTTATTATGTTTGTTACCTCATAACTCCGTCATTTATTAACCGATTTGGAAAATTCTTTTTTATTTGAACATGTACACTTCCCGTACACTTCCCGTTTGGTCCCATTGTCATCAGATCAGGATTTGATTACTTCTTAGTGTATTTTGAAGTCGGTTTATGTTTTTTGTAAAACAGTCCAATTATTTTAAACCCACGCCGAGAAGTGGAAGTAATTAAAACTAATACAATCAGAATCTGTACCCCGAGTGTAAAGAGTTGACATTAATAAACGCTTACTAATGCGTTTGCGTTAACTATAAATTTATGGAAGAAATTAGTATCATAAGTATTCCGCTAGAGGCGCTGTGCCAATTCCTATAGAGAAGTGTCGTAAACGCAAACGCAGTCAATTCTTTACACTCGGGGTACCGACTAAAAATGAGATTGCTTCTAGTGTGTTCTAAGAAGAACTTTCAAGGACAGAGTGAATATGCGTTAGCGTGCGCCATTCTCAGCATCGTCACCTTCATTTATAATTAATTCTAATTCAAGTAACCAAATTAAAAAAAAAAATAAGTCGAAAGAAGTTCAGAACTCTCGGTGCACGAGTCAGAACCAGACTCGCATTTTACAATTTTTTTAAATGTTTCTATCACTCAGTTTTGTATAAGTGATTTTTTTACGCAAAAGAATATTAAATGGCGCCCATCATACCTACTATGTAATTGAACAAGAAAAGGCTAAAATTACTCTTTTGCAAAAGTTTTGTGACAGTTCAAAATGCGCAAATGGAAAGATCTTTCTCAATTAAAAACCTAACTATCACGTAGCATATTTCTTGAGAATTATGGCTGCACTGAAAACTGTCTAGAAGGTTCTAAATTGATTTCATGCAAAAGTAGACGTCAAAAAATGGTTTCTCATCCTATAGTATCTCTTGCTGAGTTTCTTGCCGGAAGTCTTCTCAGTTCAAGTGTAGATATTACAATCCCACCAAAAACATTTTTAATTAAAATGTTGCCAAGACATATGCCTCGCACTGTCAAAAAGTTATCAGATCTCATGTAGAGCCAAGCTTATAAATCTACATGTTCTTACTCTACAAGCCCTGACTTCACAAACTCTACACCTTAGTCAAAATATGTGGCTTGGCCGTTTCGCTACCGTCAAATGGGAGTAAGGTGAAAAATGTATTCACTGTTCATTAATTTTTTGTTATTCAATAGTTCTTGTAGTAGTGTCGAATAAGTTCACTATTGATATCATATCCTGAGAATTTTGATTATCTGGTATAATCCAAAGCCAAGTTATGAGGGTTCAAAAAAAACGACGAAACGCATCGAGAAAAGGTAGGTAGTGCCCTTTCGCTTCACCCCAGATCCGGTGGTAGAATCAGTTGTAACGTTCGTAAGTTAATTGAATAGGTAAACGATTTTTGAATTTATATATTTTATTTTTTTGCATTTGATAGTGGATACCTAACTTAATCCTACTTATAATATTATAAATGCGAAAGATTGTGAGTATGGATATATGTTTGTTACTCTTTCACGCAAAAACTACTGAACGGATTTGGATGAAAATAATCACACGGATAGAATGTGTTCTGTATTAACACATAGGATACTTTTTATCCCGGGAAAACATCGATCCCTCGGGAATGCGGGTGAAACCGCGCGGAACAGCTAGTTATAAAAATTATCAGTTAATTATATTCTTATGTCCCTTCTTAGGAAAACACTGAGATCCGCATGACACAAGATTAAGAAAATAAATCTGATGTCATTGTTGCAGGTCCCAAATTCAATTATTTTAATCTCAACTCAAAACTTGAGTATTGATTGACGTTCCAGAATATACGGAATTCAGTTTAAAGCATACAATACCTAATAAAGCGTATTGCAATATAGTTATGTTTGCAACATGACCGCGGTGGTTATCTGTAAGAAGAACATACAATTTCAGTGGTCCTGAACCTCTGGAATAGCACACGTTTCGATTAGCATCGGTGTTTAAATTAATTCTTGATACTTTAAAATGTTGAGTATCAATAGTTCTAGAGAGTACCTCCTACATACACATAAACAAATGTTACCTCTTTATAGTATTATTGAAGATGTAGGTAGATAAATGTGATATACGAGTATTTAATTAATTGCTCATATCTACCAATATGGTTTGAGTATTCAATGTCGACTCAATTTAGCCGCATCTGAATGATCTGAGAGGCAATTAAATAGCCCACCAAGAGGTGCTAAGTACCAACAACGTCATAGATTAATTGTATTATTTTATGAAACAAAATTAAATGAATTGTAATTGATATAATTTAATACCTAAATAGTTATGGATTTGTGGAAAATGTGTAGGTACTTGTATTATTTGAATAGGCGTGGTGTTACGTAAATAGGTATCACCTAATGAATGAATTATAATAATTATTCATTAATGTCCTACGGCCTTACTCATAAACGCTATTTAACTAAATCTACTGAATAAATGGTCAAATAAATAACGTCACCTTGCTGTCATTGTCAAACAATTTGACGTTATTTCGGTGACCACTTAATCAGCTTATTAGTTAAATAACGTTTTATGAGTAAAGGGGCTAATGTTAAAAAATAGATATTACTTTTGTATCTAGGTAGGTCGGTATTATACCATTCTTAAAAAAGAATAGGCACCGATTATCGGATAGTTGCGAAAATTCGGATAGTCGGCTTTTAAAATAGCGACACATTGATAATTGTAAACAGAAAGTTTTGAAGAAAGACTAGTAACAAAAAAAAATATATACGCGTCGACTTGTAAACCTCCTCCGTTTTTTCGTCGGTTAAAAAATGAAGGTAATGTGGCCGATGTAAACTTTCTCGTACTTGAAAAAATATTATTGTTTAGGCCAAAATACTTATAATAATATTTATAGTCAAAACCTACTCATATTGAGTTTCAATGACGAGCCTCTACTTCCCGATTCCTCTCCTTTTCCCACATCATATGTGAAAGCGAGAAAGGAGCTTCGGGAATCTTCTACATACTTCGGTGACGCATCGCAAAACGCGTGTGTGTGAGTAAACGTAACGCGCGCGTCTCGCAACCCCGCAAGATTCAGTACGAAATACACTACAGATAGAAACGCATGCGAACTTTGTGATTTGTGATAGTGCGCATAATCATTGGATTGCCATAGGAGTTCCTGGTAAGTCCTTACCTTTATCCTGGGAGGCTCCTCGTTTTCCATATTGATATTTTAACGCAAAAACCCACCATTTTTCTGGTACGCCTTCGAGCGGATTCATTTTGAGTCAGCCATTACAGCAATTTAATTTCATATCAAATCACGTATAATTTCCCGCTTTCTATAGGTTTTATGCCTCTAAATAGGTATATACCTCATAATACGCAAGTCTTATACCTCATAAATAGGTTTTAGACTATATAAATACGATATTTCGTACTCCCGCCATTTTTACCACGCCAATCGTGATAAAAAGTAGTTAGGTATTCAATACCGCCGCCGCTCCTCCATATTTTTAGGACTTAGATTTTATAGGTACCGATTCGTATCTTATTATACGAAATCATATGGTGTACTAATAACCGCAATACGTACTTACTATTTGTACTATTACTACGCATATAATTGCATTCTATGAGCCTTGTCTGTCGACTTGAAATAAACTTTCATACCTATATAGGTAGGTGCCTAAACTGTTGGATATACCTACCTACTTACCTACGTCATTTTACTTTAATTAGGTAATTTTGCAATTTATTATTACGCAATCTTTCACAATGGAAGCTATTGAAACTAAAATTAAAATATTGGAAGCTAAAAATGAAGCTATTTTTGAACAATTATCGTTCTTATATGATTCTTCTAAGAATATTTCCACGTCCGCGAGTGCAGACCTTCGTTCCTCAGAGACATTCATGGCGGACACTGAAATTATTAGTACAATTCGTCATGAATTTAGTGCCAATTTAGATACAATTAACGCGTTAAATATGCAACTTGATCCAGAATATAAGATTGATTATAAAAAAATGATTTCCTTTGATACAGTGTACACCCGAATAGAAAGGGTTCGTTCTCTTATCGTCAGTAAGACAAATATTACGTCGAATGTGTCCGCGCAGAATACTATTCCGTCCCAATATAAAGGTCGTATCAAACTACCACCAATTCAAATTCCGTCATTTGATGGAAAAATAGAAAATTGGCCCGTCTTCTTTGAATCTTTTAAATCTAATATACATTCAAATCCTGATCTTTCGAATTCTCAAAGAGTACAATATCTTGTAGGTAAATTAACAGGAAATGCTTTAAAAATCACGGCAGGTATTATACCGTCCGGTGATAATTATAATTCTATTTGGGACAGCTTAGTTCAAAAATATCAAGATAAAAGAGCATTAGGCTCACACTACATGTCTAATTTATTCAATATTAAACCCGCATTAAATAATTCCGCGTCTTTAAATACGTTCATTGAAACTTTCCACGCTTCTGTATCTGCTTTGGAACAGTTAGGTATTGAAGATATGAAAGATTTTATCTTACTTTCTTTAGCTTTAAAGAAGTTAGATCCCGCAACCGCTAATTCCTTTGAAATGTTTATGAGGAATAAAGAAATTCCTTCTTATAAGGATTTTGTTGATTTTATTAAATCGCAAGTAAAAATATTAGACCGCACTTCTACGCCAATTGCTGGCTCCGCGCGAACCGCCCCAGTCGGTAGCAACCTTAATAATCCGCCCGCTTCTCGGTCTCAACCGCGTAATTCAAACACAGTCCACCATACTTTCCTTGCACGCGATAATAATAATAAAAGCACTTGCTTATTTTGTAATAAATCTGATCACTATCAGATTTTTTATTGTTCCTCTTTTAAAGCACTTAATACTAAAGATCGTTTAGATTTTGTTAAATCTAAAAGAGGCTGTGTAAACTGCCTCAGCCTTACGCATACTGCTTCTCAGTGTAAGTCGTCGTATAGTTGTAAAACTTGTAATAAACACCATCATTCTCATTTGCATTTGGATAGCAATTCGCAATCGCAACAAATAGTTTCTGACTCGCGTCCCTCTCACTCGGCGCGTCTTGATAATAGCGATAACCGCATCGCGCAGCTTTGCGCGCAGCCGTCCGCCGCCGCCCGCGCCGCGCCGCGACCGCTCCCGTGCGCAGCCTCGCCGCGCATCCGACCGCGTCTCCTTCTAACGCTACGGACGCTCACAACCGGTGTCGCTATGCACCCGAGCGCGAGTTGATAAGAATAATGATAACGAACGCGATTCTTTTAATAAATTAAATCCTTCCCATACTACTGTACTTTTATCACCGCTCAAGTTTATGCGTCTAATAAGGACAATAAATATATTTCAGTTAGATGTTTAATAGATAACGCGTCTCAAAACAACATAATTACAACTGCCTGTTGTAAACAACTAAATTTAAATATAATACCGCTTAGCAATTCTTTTATAAAGGGTGTAGGATCCACTTCGCGTCCTATTCACGGCTACGTTCAACTTAAAATAACCGCGAAAAATAAAAAATATTTTTATAATATTACCGCTCTTGTCGTTGATTGCATTACTGACAGGTTACCGACTGAATATGTTGAGACTTCTATAGTGCAACATTTAGGTAACTTACCGCTCGCTGACCCTCTGTGGCACATCCCGGAGAGGTCGAAGTAGTTCTCGGGGCACAATTGTTCCCATTTTTATTATTAGGTCAAAAAATTATTGCACCTCCCGCTCCTTCTGCCCTTGAAACCGTGTTCGGTTATATTCTTATGGGCGACGTTCCCGCTAACTCTAATATTAATAAAAATGCATCCACTTATTTTAATACCGCGACTTTTTTCATTTCTGGTCCAATGACCTTACTATTTCTTTAGATGATTCCCTACTTAAGTTTTGGGAGCTCGAAGAAATTCCCGCGCAAAAATTTATGAGCTCGGTCGAAAAGGAGTGTGAACAGCTGTTCTCTCGTAACTTCTCACGGGACTCCGCAGGCAGATATTGCACCGCGTTACCTTTTCGTGAGGATCCTGACGTGTTAGGTGATTCCCGTTCCGTTGCTCACCGCCGTTTACTTGCTTTGGAGCGTACCAAGCTACGCGATCCACAGCTACGCGCTAGTTATAATGAGGTTATACAGGAGTACTTAGATAAAAAATACTTATCTGAAATATTGCCTTCCGATTCTGACGACCATGATAAAGGGTACTTCATACCACACCATCCGTCGTACGGCAAGACAAAGAAACAACAAAAGTTCGTATAGTACTCGATGCTAGTGCTAAATGTCACAATGGCATATCACTAAATGATATTTTACATACGGACCCAATTTACAATCTGACTTGTTTATTGTATTACTGAACTTCCGCTTATTTCCCATTGCTATTACAGCAGATATAAAACAAATGTACCTACAAATTGCTGTTATTGATGAGCATAGAAAATATCAAAAAATATTATTCCGCTTTGATCCAATGATCCGATCCGCGTATTTCAATTAACCGAGTTGCATTCGGTCTTAAGTCCAGTCCGTTTTTAGCCATGCGCACTGTGCGCCAGTTATGCTCGGATGAGAAAAACCTATTCCCTCGCGCTGCTGAAGTAGCTTCGCGTGAACTATATATGGATGACTTAGCACTTCCATTCCTTCTTTAGAAGAAGCTAAAGTCTTATCTCAAGAGCTCATCTCTCTTTTTAAAGCTGGTGGTTTTGATCTCACCAAATGGGCAAGTAACTCACAGAGTTGCTGGTCTCTGTGCCGCAATCCAATCGGGCTGCTATAGATTTTTCAGACAATGATAACCTCAAAATTCTAGGCCTCAATGGATTCCTGCAGATGATAGCTTCACTTTTACTACATCTGATTTACACGACAAGTGCACCAAAAGATTCATACTGTCAACAATTGCCCGCTTGTGGATGTACTCGGATTTGCTGCCCCAGTGGTATTGTTTGCCAAATTATTAATTAAAGATTTATGGAATCTTCATATTGATTGGGATGAAACACCCCCAGACTCTATCGTTTCTCTCTTTAATAAATTCAAAGAGCAATTGCCTCTTCTTTCTACATTAAAAATACCGCGTCATTTAGCCGTTTCTATGGGCTGCAAAACAAATATTTCTCACTTTCTCGCATAATTTCTCGTGATCAAGGTCACAGCCGCATCACAGCTTCTGAGCTAAATAAAGCTGAAGTATATTTAATACGCTCTGTACAACAAGTTCATTTTCAAAATTTATTTAATAATATTCAAAAGTTAAATTATCTTCCCCTCTTAAAAACTTGACCTCTTTATAGATCAAGATAAAATTATTAGAATTGGAGGTAGACTTTCAAATGCAAATCTTCCGTATGAAGCTCAGCATCCCGCTCTTTTACCTAAACATGACCACGTTACTCATCTTATTATAGACTATTTTCACCGTGCTCATTGCCATACTGGTGCCAATCTTCTGAGCTCACTGTTGCGCCAGAAATATTGGATACTGTCCGCTAGAAGTGTCATTAGACACAGAGTACATTCATGTAACTTTTGTTTTAAAAATTCCCCTTCATTTCTCAGCCCAAAAATGGCTGATTTACCCTCTTGCGCGTTCAGGAGACCAAAGCGTTTGTGCATACGGGCGTTGACTATGCTGGACCCATTAAAGTAACATTATGTAGACGCAGAGGTCAAAAGAGCCAAAAGGCATATATTTGTTTGTTTATATGCTTAGTAACCAAGCTGTACACACCAAAGCTGTACACATCGAATTGGCAACTGATGTGTCATCAGATACTTTTATTTCCGCTTTTAAGCGATTCATTTCCCGTCGAGGACCTGTTTCTTTTCTCTGACTCCGATAACGGAACTAACTTTGTCGGAGCTAAAGCTCAATTACAAGAACTACTTACCGATCAGTACCGCATTGAATGGAAAATGATTCCACCCCGCGCCCCACATTTCGGAGGATTGTGGGAATCTAATATAAAATCGATTAAAACTCATTTATACCGTGTTATCGGTTCGCAGCTCCTCACATATGAAGAGCTCCTCACTGTTCTTACCCAAATTGAAACAGTCTTAAATTCTAGACCGCTTTGCATTTTATCTGAGGATCCCTACCCGGAGCCTCTCACTCCCGCTCACTTTATAATGGCTTCACCATTGACTTCATTGCCGCTTCAGAATGTGTCCGAGGAAACCATATCTTTACGTTGTCGGAAACAATTATTAGATCAGATGGTGTGTAGCTATTGGAAAAGATGGCGTATAGAATATTTACATAATCTTCAAGTTAGACAGAAATGGCTCATTGATAAAAATAACATTAAGATTGGTACTGTGGTTCTTATACATCAAGATGATATTCCCCCTTTACGTTGGCCGTTGGGCATAATATCACAAGTATATCCTGGCAAGGATGGAAATATCCGCGTCGCTTTAGTAAAAACTTCAAATGGATCATTCAAAAGACCCATTGTCAAGTTATGTCCATTACCCGCACAATAAAAATTAATCATACCGCATCTTATATTCAGTACTTTAGTAATTATTATAATCTGTAATTAGTTCTTATAATTAATTATTTTTTCTTTCTTTTGAGAACACTACGTATTCTCAAGGCGGCGGAGGATGTTTAGGCCAAAATACCTATAATAATATTTATAGTCAAAACCTACTCATATTGAGTTTCAATGACGAGCCTCTACTTCCCGATTCCTCTCCTTTTCCCACATCATATGTGAAAGCGAGAAAGGAGCTTCGGGAATCTTCTACATACTTCGGTGACGCATCGCAAAACGCGTGTGTGTGAGTAAACGTAACGCGCGCGTCTCGCAACCCCGCAAGATTCAGTACGAAATACACTACAGATAGAAACGCATGCGAACTTTGTGATTTGTGATAGTGCGCATAATCATTGGATTGCCATAGGAGTTCCTGGTAAGTCCTTACCTTTATCCTGGGAGGCTCCTCGTTTTCCATATTGATATTTTAACGCAAAAACCCACCAATTATTTTCCATTAAAGTATGGTTCTCATTGTAAGTACATACAAGGTGTTGACTAAGCTCATCTCTATATATTGTTTATTACATCCCTAGGATAGCCACCATGTCTTGACAGATAACACAGGGGATGCTACACGATTGGCACCCAGCCACCATCCAGTGGCAAATAAAAAAGAAAGTTAGTAAATAAGTAAAACGAATTCAAAAATTAAAAGTTTTATACGTATCTTTGCGTTGTTTTATTTTATTATAAAATTCGTCGTATTCGTATTTAGTCGTTCAAATTGAACGCGCAGGTCTTTTCAAGGCAGCGTTGCACATATCCGTGCTCACGGTACGTACTCTAGTATAATCGCTCTATTAATCCTCTTTTTTTTTAGGAATAAGTAGATTTTTCGGATTTCGACTCGAATCGATTTAAAAATCGTTTTATTTTTTCGGGAAGAATCGCCATCTTTGGGTACCTATCGTTTGGTGTGTAGGCAAAGTCTTGCTAGCCTTAACAGAATACAAAACAGAGGATTGTCCTAAAACAGTAGAAATAAGTAAAACGGCGATACAAAGATATTATAAATATAAAGTGATATGAAAACCGGAAATTTACACGATATGAAATAAGAATGGAAGATATTTAGGAATCTATTATTTTAATAAGGTGAAGTACCTACAAGTTATATTTCATCAAGGGTAGCATTTTTTTTGTTAATTTTTTTTTTTTAATTTTATTGAAAATATCAATATATTTAAAGTTGTTGTTTTTTCATATTCGGCCATATGAAATCTTAATATCGGATACCAACGAGGGCCTAATATCGGATGTCCTATATAAGTAGACCATTTTTTACATATTACTAATTATTCGTTCCTCGTTCGTCCATGCCATTACAAGGTTCTTCGAATGTTCTAAGTTTCTTTTAGTTTCACTATGTCATGTCCTCAAGATTAAAGTCAAAAAGTTAAGTCGGTATCTAGGTTATATTATCGACTGCAGCGCCATCTGCCGGGCTGATTTGTGAATCTAAACCATCCAGGGCGCCACCCAAACGCATACAAAAAATTCATTCAAATCAGTCCAGCCGTTTAGGAGTTCAGTGACATATACACGTACAGTAGAGTTTTATATATAAAGAAGATAAAAGTATGCGATAATAATCGGTGCCTCTTCCCTACTACAGAAAGGAAAGACATGTAAATAGTAAATTTTAAGGTAAATACTTCACTCCAAAAAACACCTACGGATAAGTTTTCTCTACGTCATTTTCATTTTAGTCTATGACACGAAACCGATGCATAGAATTGAGATTTTCACGACCGGATTAAATGACACGCTTCACTTCATTAACAACGGGGAATTGTTCGATTTTTACCTAGACATTAGGTCTATGACGTTTTATAAGTTGACGCGTCATATACAATATTATTGCACTTCAAAATAGCGTGAATATTATTGTAGCTACATACCAGTACTTACGCATAAAATAAAATGTTTTTTCCCTCTTACATTTGCAGTATAATTCCTAATAAAAATGCCTGTGAAATTCGCATAATGTCTTATAACGTTTTGCGAATTTTCGGCAACACGGTTCGTTTGCACGGTGCGTGGCTATCTGCCGGTTATTATATTCGATATATCCTTGATTTTGCGTCAAATATCTATCCATAATCGCAAAAAAAGGATAGATCGAAATATAGAAACCGGCAAGTGAATTATGACCAAATATACGATTGCGGGCAACGAATTACTATCTTTTCTTTACGAACTTACCTTTACATCGGAATTTGTACACAAGTCTTCGAAATACTTAGCTCTTAGGTACCTTTTTATCGTCTTCTTGAAACATCTTTATAGAACGGTAAAGTAAATAGGAAAACAAATAGTTATATATCACAAGTCGATGAAAAATGTATATTGCCGGGAGCGCTCGGGTGGTTTTGGATATAGGTACGCCCACAAACTGAGAAGTAGGCATCGTGTTTCAGGCAGTCTTTGGAGTTATTTTAGTATACTTTATATTCCCATTAATTTTAAGATGTATACAGGAATAATGAAATGACAATAAATGAAATGAAATGAAATAATTTATTCATTCAAATAGGCCTTCACAGGCACTTATGGATAGTCAAACTCTAATACTCTAATGCACGGTTCGGAAGGTTGATTTTGCTGAGAAGAGCCGGCAATAAACTCAGCAATTACTCTTTTCAAAAACAAACTTAAATTTATTACATCAGATGTTTCCTGCGAGAGCGAGCGCTACAACCACGCATTTTTATCATTTGAATATTCTTTAATATTGTAGTAAGCCTTCTGTACTAAAGCGGCCTTTATAATAGTTTATAATAGTTCATTTTAGTAAAATATGAGCTTAGTGTATCTACCTATGTATATACCTATAATATATAATATTTTCTTTAATATCTAAGAGCATATTCAATTTAGTTTAGAGCTTATCAGATTAACTAAAGTAATTGTTTTGTTTTGATACAATAACTCGAGAAAATAGCTTTTGTTCGACGACAATATCTTTTGGATATTCAACAAATAATACATCTTAGCAACAAAAAAAACATCTTTCTATTAACTGGGTTATAACGAAATGCAGAGTTTTTAAAAAACTAATCTACTGATGCACTTCATAAGTTCATATGATAATAATTATATTTAACCCATTGGCTCGCCCCATAACTACACCAGTGGTTCTGTGAGCTATATAACCCAACCTCTCACCCAACTCGACAAAAAAAAATCCATATAATTACCGACCTGCTCACAAAATTTCATGAGTATCGGTTGAGAAAGAGTAAAGTTGTAGAGGAGAATAGCAGGACATTCTTCGGACATCCGAACGTACGAAAGCATTTTTGACCAAGCAGAAACGGAGACGCTTCGCTCGCTTGGAAAATTATGAAAAAATCGAATTTCAGCTGTGATACATGAAAATAAAGCGGAAAAGGACGGAAAAGGTTTAAGGTTATAAAAAAAAGCTTTGCAAAAGCACGGCATTCGCCATTACTCAATAAATACGATTTTCATACGAAACGTGCACTTAAAATGCAGTATTGGGACAAAATAACACAGTATGAAATTCATGGTAATTGGATCGAATAGATATTGAGCCAACTAATTTCCAGTTGATGGTGGAGGATTATAATAAATATAAAATAAAGTTTAATGGATTAGTGTTCGGTTTGCGATACAATTAACTTTTTAAATTTAGGCCGTATTAAAGAACTTGAAAGAAAACTTAAGTCTCAATAAAATATTGTGTTCATTGAAAAAGCACCTCATGGCATATAAAGCCAGGTTCTAAATTCTAATGATTTCATCTCGAAACTAGATTTAAACTCTGATTGACGTTTTATAATACGGACCTTACGACCATAAATCGTTACTTAACTGATATAATGATTGAAAAAGCACCTCATGGCATATAAAGCCAGGTTCTAAATTCTATTGATTTCATCTCGAAACTAGATTTAAACTCTGATTGACGTTTTATAATACGGACCTTAGGACTTTAGTACTTATAAATCGTTACTTAACTGATTAAATAGCTACGTTACGTCATCTTTAACTATTGTCAATATAACATTTAAATGCGTCGCGCGTCGTCACTTAGATGGCATGTTTTTGCTGAGTCAGAGCGGTGCAGGCCTTTACTGTTATTGCTAAATAAGTGGTTTTATTTACGAGACCATTTTAATCTGTGTTTTAGTTAAATAGCGTTCCCAATATTCAAGTCGTACTGATAAATTTCAAAGTAAATTGGTGTTTTAGTATAAAACAAAATAACCAATGGATGAAATTCAATTCAGCGGTATTGATAACCCTTGTTTTGGATAACGGCTAAGTAATATTTAACAAAAAATAATTGCTCTTTATTATGGATGGATTCTGGTTTGTATTATTTCTCTTCGTCTTTTAGTGAAATAAATAACTTTCAGCATCACTCTGTACATAGATCGTGGGTTCGAATCTTACAAAGAGCTTACTAAGCTTTTGGTGAGATGTTTGACGAATGCTGGCTTATAAATAGACGATAACAAACGTCAAAATAATTCGCAAATAAAATTATATATCAAACCACGTTCACTAACAACTGCGTGACACCAGAAAAACGTAGCGGTAGCTGCCAATTTGTAGCGATCGATTTAGGAATTAATAAATATAAAAAAACCTGGGAATTTTCTCACACACGGCTAACTGATCTCAAACTACGCTTAGCTTGTATTATGGAAACCAACGCGATACTTCGTGCTCAGTAATAGTATCTTCAAAGCCTATGTATCTATATATTTTATGCTTTTTATTTTTTGGACAATATGACTAAGTATTGGCGTTTTCATCAAAAATAGTATAGTGGTGAAAACTTTATACAAGCCTCGTAACAAGCTAAAAACAAAGTAATTGGAAGGCAGTAAGAGATATTGCAACGCCTCAATGAAAAATAGCATTTCTGCTATTATACAGAGGCTTAAATTTTTCATTCCTTCCTAAAATAACAAGAAGACACAAAATGAACATCATTATGCGGAACGAGGAGACGCGTTACCGGTTTTATGAAGTGGTAAAAATATGGGGTTAATTTATCACATTCATTTCCTTCACATATATGGGCGTGATGAGGGTTGAGTAGAACTAATTTAAAAATAAACAGAAATTATTTGTGTTCTCAAAAACTCTTTTCAGCCCAAGATTATTGAGTACCCTGTATATCTAGGGAGTATACTGGGGTAGATAAGTATTATTGATTAAATAATTCTTTATTTAATAAAACCTCAAAGATTTTTTTCAATGTTAAAGTAAAGCCGCTGAAAAATATCTAAACAGATAAAGCTATAATAATTTCTTATGATAATTTATAACAATGGAATAATAAATTGTTTCAACTATTTGTATAAGTAGTATTTTATTTTAGTGTTAACAGTAAAGTATTATTTTCATGTTATTGAAACAGCGTTCCATATTTTTTAACAAAATATTTTCACTGTCATAAAACACTTAAGAGTTAAATACAATTTGTGAATGGAGGTGTTACACCGATTAAAAAAGATATAAAATATTGCGAGCGTATTTTGCGGAGTAACAAAGCAGTCATGTAGGAAAATATTTTTATTAAAATTGAATAAACATCGCGAGTTGTAACAAAAATAACGCGGCTAGGCCGAGTGCGCGCCGCCAATTTCAGTTTCGACACATACGCTTTACACTACGTCGCTATCATATTAAAAGTATTTGCAGACAGAATTAATCCCCATTGAGTTTGTTAAAGCTGTTATCGGAATTTTATTAAACAGTGGCGTTTTATCAAAGTGTACCCGGAGTGTAAACATGTTTAGCAATACAAGCAGCTCCTACAAAGTCGCCGGCACGAGTACAAATTATGGTAAAAGAGACTCAAAGCCAGCTAAAAGTGAGTAAATATGCAATATTTTTTGAGACTGAAAATTTGTTACTCATTTTTAACAAAATTAATACTACCAATTTTTGGTGCTTTATTTTATGATTGTTAAAATTTTACATTAAAAAAAGAGATTAATTAAAACAGTACGCAATCTATTTAAAGGCATAAAATGATCTTTAAAATCAATTTCATGAAAATCACAATGCATGGTATCATTGAATCGCTTCAGTTGAATCACATTCATGCACTATTATTAGAACAAATCGAAACAAAGCATACAGGTAGTATAGTATAGTTCAATTCTTGGTTTCTCGTAATATTTTGAATTTTATTGCAAACAACTATTTTTAAGTATTTATAAGTCAAAGTTTGGGTTTATTTGAAATACTAATAAAACTTTATTAAAACCTTTTCCTAAGTAAACCACTACTAGAAGTAAATATTTTTATTAAGACTCGTTCACTCTAACATTTATATTAGTTACTTTGAAACTATGTGGATTTAATTAAAACTGGATTGGTAATTTTGCACCAGTGACGACAATATTCGGTGGTAGACGATATTAAACTCTAGACAGGCATCCAGTAATGAGCGCTCCTACATTGTGCTTCACGTTGTTGCTCCGAACAAGCAAGGATTAGTATCCTTTCGCGATTCTATACCTCCTTGTATAACAATTGAAAGGACTTGTACAGAGCTAGCTTTATTGGTGACCATTTTACTTTGTATAGAAAGTTCTCAGAAAGCAGTTTGAGTTTAATATTAAAACTTATTACGTAAATGCCATCTTACTGCCATTCTCAAACAATGTGACGTTATTAACGTGGCTATTTAATCAGTATACTGGGTGGAGATTTCGAGATAGCATATTTTCGAAACCTATGTTGGGTTAGTCATGCTGAATAACTTTTATTATGGAACCAACACCGAATACTCAAAAAATTCTTTTTACTTTTCATACATTATGATCGAGCAAGGTTGACATTTACTATGGAAAGTAAAATTTTTTTTTTGAGAAATCACTATTGGTTCCGTAGTTAAAGTTGTTCAGTATGACTAACCCAACATAGGTTTCGAAAATATGCCATACGAAATCTCCACCATAAGTTAAATAACGTTTTATTACGAAGACCCTTTGTATGCATGATATATGGGTCTCGTAAAATTTACAGATTTGTTTTAAAGGTGCATATTTACACATCATTTCGTCATAGTCACCGTCACGTCATTGTTCAGTCACGCGGTATACCTAATTATGTAAATGCACGCCGTGATGTTGACGGTAAAAAGTGTTTGGATAACGTTCTGCAACTTTTACATTGGTAACTATTATTATGAATATTTTTGACGTGAATGACCCGAGAAGTGACGGTAAAGTTACGAGTCTGATGGTGGTTTAATATTGAATACGTGTCATTTCATTAATGTTAATTTTTCGATGATTAACGGCCTTACTCATAAACGCTATTTAACTAAATCTACTGAATATATGGTCAAATAAATAACGTCACCTTGCTGTCATTGTCAAACATTTTGACGTTATTTAGGTGACCACTTAATCAGCTTATTAGTTAAATAACGTTTTATGAGTAAGGGGGTTAGAGATGAAATAATTAACATCAATTTATTATTAATGTGTATTTCGTTTGCTGTAGGTATAGCTTGGTTGCAAAAAAGTTGCAATTTATTGGCTGTACAGTAGAATTATGAATTCTGGACATTTATTTCAATGTGTACGAGTGTTTAGGATTGACAAATAAAAATCAATCAGATATGAAATAGTAATTTTCCAGCATCAGGACCAATACTGGTATCGCTTTTTGAGTGGTGTATAGTATAATTTCTAAAGAAAATCCATATTAATACCAACTATAAATGCGAAAATAACAGATATCTATTATCTTATGACGAATAAACTGCTGAACCGATCACGATGAAATAAGCACGGCACGTAAGATGCCTATGGTATGGAGAGGGACATAGGCTATTTTTATCCTGGAAACGCGAGTAAAGCCGCAGGGGACAGATAGTGTGAAATAAAATTGATTAAGTGAGGTACAACGACCAAAGAACCAAGTAAACGCGCTTCTTTCAGCAACATCAAGGCATTATGCGGAATATGGAAAATTTTCACCGATCGGCTCGCGAATGAATGAACCCGTTAAAATACTGTTTGGTGCTGCATAGCATTAACTTTGCGATATCGATGAGCTTTATGTATGTTTTTTACGGTTATTACACCGATTCCAATCTTCATAACAACTGAACCTTTCTGATTTAGTGTACGGTTCACGTCTGAACGTTGATTTTTTATTTGACATTGATTTATGGGAATTGGCGTGATTTATTTGTAAGAACTGTTTTATAATAAAACATAAGTGCTTATATCGCAGTAAATCACAGACAATTCCATAATTATGTTACATATAATTCTATAAATAACAATTGGTATAATTATTAAAAATAACGTGATATAAAAACACATAATGAGATCGTTAAACCGAGTGTAGATAACATCGTAGATACGATCCTTTTACAGTATATTCTGTAAAAGAAATTTAATAGTTTTTTTACAATTGCAACCATTCTCCTTGCGGGAATAATAAAAGACTATTCGCGAATGTAATAAAATCTGCGAGTTAATGCTTAGATCTTTATAAAAAGTCATTAAATACGTATCATTCGACTATTTGATATTCAAACTGAAACAGCTACCTACACGGTGGGTTATCTTTGTTATCCTTTTATCCTAGTTGACGTATTATAAATGCGGTGATTTGAGAGGACATTACTGCCAAGCCGTTCACACGCTTTGGTATTTATTATTATTGTTGATGTCTCTATTAGTCGCGTGAGGCGTGATGGGCCCGACGACAATAGTTTTTAGGCATCTATTTTTATGTTCCCGAGCATTTTTTGTATTTTTTAAATTTTGTACCAATAATTGCCTTCCGTTCAGTTATTGGAAATAAACTATCAGGATATTACGCAGATAAAGTAACAGCCCGGTAGTTTGCGAGTAATGTAGACATAATAAAATATTAAAGTGCTGTGTACAGCGTCTGCATTTAAATAATATTGTAGAATGAACTTTTGCCCAGATTTTCTCCATGGGTGCTGGCGCCAGAAAATTATCAGCCGAGCGAGAAATTAAAGTAGCCGTGAACGGCATAAAATTAACTAAGTCTCTTTCCCAAGTTGCCAGTGTTAAGGTCTTAAGGTGCCGCCGGATTTCCCTCTCGCATTTACTAACTTGCTTCCATTCCGTTCCATGCACTTGGATTTGCACACCTAATTAAATTAATTTGACGACGATAATTCACAATGTCGAGTCTATAAGCCCATTTGTTGACGATTGATGATGAAGGCATGATCAAGGTACCTTATTATTTTCTTGGATTGGCATGCGTTTGTCCACAAAATCATCTTTGTAGGGGTATAATAGAGAAGTTCCATTGTTTTTATATTTGTTACTCTTAATAATTTGACGGGACAGTTGCCGTGGTAAGACACGTTGCAGGTTATGGGTTCGATTCCCACACAGGACATACAATTGTCCGAAATCTCTATGTGTAGAAAGTATCAAGTTTTAACTCAAAGCATATTTAAATTGGTCAATTTAAAGTTTCATAAAAAACCGAAATAGCTATGAAAGTTCCACATGAAGTTGGAATGATAACATGTGTTCGCAAAATAAAATAAATGTATCCAATGCACAAATATACTCGATAAAAATATTTCATGATTACTTTTACTCATACAAAAAGGCCCTAGATATAGGCTTTGATCAGTTTGGGAACAGAATCAAATCGTATAAAATCCATGCGTATCGAAAATTCTACTGATAATACCGAGGATATTTTTTTTTGTATTTTCAGGTAAGAAGACATTATTTTATTATATATTTTATATGCCCATTCCCTTTCACCCTCATTTTTGAAAGGAGGCCTGTGCTCAGCAATGGGACATTATAGGCTGATGATGATGATGATGATGATCACCTAGGTAGGCATACAAGCATACGAGGTGTGGTGGTACCTAAGCGGTTGCCATAGACTTATGGACTCTTGCAACACCCGGAGCATCACCCATGCGGTACAACCCTTTCCCTGCTCCCCCGAGAACTCTGGCGACCTTACTCAACACAACAAAGTTTAGGCTATTTGACTGTGGTTTTCTATAAGTTAGAGATATTCCTCAGTCGAGCTGCTCTTTGAGCGAAAAACGCTATGCTCTACCTCTCTTGAAGACATGTTTTGCATGGTCTTACGATGAAGTTATAGAAGGTTGTAATCATCGGGGTGGTTACCATTCTCCAGACGAAAATCTGTTATCAAACAATAATGAAGCAGCTGCACTTGAGAGCCAGTTTCTTCTTTTTTCTTTCTTAGATTTTGTGTCTACTTATATCTTTTCTAGCTCCTTTTGTAACACTTACAACAAGTACAGTCACCATAAAAAGCTTGTACCTATACTAGGTACCTAAACATGTTTTTGATTTTAATGTATATAAACTTGTGCCCGCATATTAGCTATGCTAAGGCGGGCGTAAGTTTACTCTTACATAATATGAGTTCATTCTTATTTTACCTACCTATACATAATTGTACATGTTAAATTATATCCATGTCTGAAATATTATTTACATTGTTCTGTTAATCAAATAGAGTTCACTAAAACATACTACCTTAGTCACTAATTGAAAACTAAAAAAATGTGGTCAAACACAAGCCTATACAAATAAAAATAAATACTATCAGTAGCTGCAGCTACTGTGGCCACACAATAGTCGTATCCGAAAATCATTACAGAAGCACTAAATCCGTTCGTATGTACAGCATAATAGCATCCAAAATTGCACTATTTGTTCTGTCCTGACATTCAAGCACTCTATGTTACAGTGAACCTTTCCAGGTATTCTAAATGTAACAATTTGTATGCAAAACTTCTATTCAAATGATTTCTGGAGGTTTCAATGACACAAATTTGCAAGTAATTGCTTCGCCCGTCTCATTTGCATTCTAAACGTTCGTGCACGTTACTTGCATAATATAATACAGTCTGAAAATAATGTTTTACATTTGTTTATAAGGTAGGTATCCCATTTTAAATAATTTTTCAACACACTCGCTCGTAAAGTGACATTTATTGCAAATTATGTCAGTTTTTTTCCTCGCAAGTGTGTTGAAAAACGTCGTATGACACGCGTTTATTGATTATTACACTCTCGGCTTAATACCGCCTGGAGTGTTAATATCCAACTTTGCACACATTTATCAGAATGTACTATTATAGCTAGATCAGTCTAATAAATGAGTAGGCGTAGAAAAAAATGAATTAAAGTGCCATTTTCTTTAATAAAAAATAAGGTCGGCAATTTCTTTAAATCTTTATTCGTATTTTTATGAAGATATTGGTATTATGAAATACAGGAAAATTCTCGAGAAGACTTGGCATATAATAATATTAGTTTCGTACGAAGCCTTTTCTTAAGTAATCTCGCGTAAGTAGGTATGGGGAACCAACGTAAGCACTAGCTTTCTTTTGTAATTTGATCGTCCACGTTTTGTTATTGCAACCGGTTGAAAGCCTCGGTAGTCAACCAAGCTTTAAATAGCCGCGGCCGTAGAAGAAAATCTTATCTCGTACCTACCCCTTCACTCAATGCTCTTTATTGCTACGAAGTCGGGATACTTTGTATAAGATCGCAATTGTCTTCAGCTCAAGTTCGTGAGGAGACTATGAAGTTTTATGTTTACAGTTCGTTTAGAGATTGAATGAAATTCTGATGGTAGAAATGACACAAGAAAGGTATATAATAAGAATTTTTCAATTCAATTTAGTTAACAATTACCTTAGCTGTTTTTAGAAAAAGTGTACATAGATATAAATATTATTAGTTTCATAAAATACAGTCAACATTTTGAATGAGTAGTAAAATAGGAATGAATTAAATTAATTGACAAATTTTAGACCGCTGTTAATGTTCTTTGGGTTGCTATATGTCAGTGTTATTATTGCCTTACAAATGCTTACATTTGAATTAAATTAGGTATATCAGATAGTTTGTTCGTTTATGTAAAGTTGTAACCTTTGACGCTTATGACTCAAACCAACCTCAAAGGATTTATCAGAGGCGTGCTAAGGTGTACTGTTATTACAGTTTGTTTTGGCAGATAGCACTGCAGTCGTTAGTTGGGGGCGCGAGCGTTCAGACGCCGGTTTATCTAACAATGATTGCAGCGGTTACATTTTTTTGTTACCTGCAAATTTTCATGAAAAATAACCTAGAAGGTCGTTTAAAAAGTTATGTATCCAAGATATCCAAAATAAAACCAACAGTTGGGCATAAAAGAAACAAGGAAAATACTTAAAAACGGATTTCTTTTGAACTGAAATCTCTGTTTTTGGGCTTTGTTTTAACCGGTTCTCCTTTTCCCGTTTTGAATTCGGAGCAGCCTGACTGGGAAGTACCTTCACCTTACACAGGCCGCATGCTTATTTGCTACCTTAGTAGTATGAAAATAAAACCCAATGTCATAGGTACCAAGCGGTGTATTCAAGCGTAGCATAAACTTAAGTCGCATGATGCTCTGTGTAGTTTAGTAGTGAGTACACATATGTATTGATCCATACTGCTGCACCCAACAATAAGCCAATTTTAATGGGTGTTTTCATTTTGACAACTTGCCATAATTTTAAAACAAAACCCGAAAAATTTAAGTCTATCTCTTTGAAGACCATCGCTCGGAGAACTGTAGTTTAAAGCACTGACTTACTTTACTGACCTATCGAAACTTATGTGGCATTATGAGATTATAGTACCTTGACATTTGGTGCTTTCAAGTTTTGTTTTGTTAGATTTATTTAAATGTATTTATGATTTTGAAAACGAAATACCCTCTGCCCTCCTACTCCATTATCAGACTCTGAAAACCATATATGGTCAAAGTCATCTAGACAACAATTTAAATTACTATGTTATATTTAAAAAAGCTTGGAGTGCTCAACATAGCGAGGCAGTACTTCACATCCGGGCAAAGGCTGCAACTTTATAAGTCGCAGGTCCGGCCTCATATGGAGTACTGCTGTCATCTATAGGCGGGAGCACCTGGATACCAGCTTGGGCCTTTAGACTCGGTTCAGAGACGTGCCATCAGAATTGTTGACGATCCCGAGCTCACAAGCCGTTTAGAGCCCCTCAGTCTGAGGAGAGACTTTGCCTCGGACTCCATATGAGTTGTACCGCTTATACAACGGAGAGTGCTCTAAGGAATTGTTCGACTTCATGGCCACGGCTACCTTCCACACATATTGAAACCAGAATTCGTTTCGAACTGTGCGGGCTAAAAGGAGTTTTCTTCCGCGGACGCTCGGACTGTGGAATGAGCTCCCCGCTGTGGTGTTCACAACGGAGTACAGCATGGGGTTCTTCAAAAGGGTGTGAAGAGATTTTTTTTTATACTACTACGTCGGTAAACAAGCATATGGCCCGCCTGTTGGTAAGCGGTTACCGTAGCCATATGGACGCTTGCAACACAAGAAGCATCGATCACGTGTTACCGCCCTTTCCCCCTTCCCCTATGAGATTTCTTCAGGGTTGGTAACGCGCGAGTGATACACTTGGAAACTGCTAACTCAAGCTGACGGCTTAGACTACAAGCTCAGAAGAAAAAATTAGACATATTTCGGATAAAATAACTCACAGTAGGTAATTGCAAAAACTCCATACAGTCTGGATTAGGCAATTAGACCTATCGTATAATCTCACGAGGCCAATGTAAGGGACGAACCACGAAAGATTCCATCGTTAAGTTAATGCGTACCATATTTCAACATCGTAATACTCTTAAGTCAAAGTCAGAGATACTTATTTGGTTTAGGCTTAACCCTATAACCACTATAGGGCACAGTTAATTACAGTTCATTATGCTATGTATGCAATTTCAAAATTAAAAGTAATTAGTGTTCAAGTCGAATCTTGAATATATTTATAAGTAGGTATACATAATACAATTAGATATCGTATGGTATCAATATTAGTTCAGTAAACACAGTCACCGGTCGACCATCATGTAAATCGTCATGGTGATGATCTCGTCCACGTTTAAACTCACTGAACCATGAATACACAGAGCTACAAGATGGGGCTTCATTACTTAATGCCAATTGAAGTCCCTGGCAACTGTCTAGTCGACTTAAGTCCCAACAAAATTGGACAAAAATCATGGAGAAATATATGATCTTGAGTTAAATCTATGTCAACATTTAAATTTTAAAACTATTAAATAAAAAAGTAATTTAAAAAAATTAAATCGACTTCAACACCCTAAAAAGTATGAAATAACTCTAATCTCTCACTGATTTGAAGTCAGCGAAAGAGCACGAGGTAAAATAAAATATTTCTAAAAAAATTTTTTTTTTGGAAGCCCTAGTAGATCATCGTATGTGAATATATTGCAGTTCCAATAATATTACATACATACGTGTCGAATTGATAATCTCCTTTTTTAAGTCTATTAATAAAAACATGAAAATAACGACAATTAAACGTACTTCAAGAGAGTTCCATTTTCAAATATCGTAATTGAGCGTAAATCTGAGCTTCGAGATTCCATTTGATCCAGGTCAGTTCGGTTCTTCCATCGATCTAAATACCTGCTCATATGGGCTTCCTGGCATGACTTTTAATTTGCTTGGCATCCCGAGATCTTCTCATTTTGTATTCGCCTATTAACTTATTCCATGCTACGCTTATTCTGCCCAATTTCTGTGTTCACGGACCACTGTTAGTTTTTCTTCGACGCAAGTGTCTTTTTCTTTCCATAATAGCATTCATTTGTATCTATTGGACTCAGAAGCTCAGACGTCTGGCCAAAATGTTTACTAATTTTATCTCAAATACTTTGCAAAATTTCATGAAAGTATAGATTAAGGTCTTAAAATCAAAATTAAACAGTTTCTATTTTAAATTATGAAAGGAAACACCAGAAGAAAAATTATTTATTGAAATTTACGACGAAAGGTAAGTACTACATAAACTTCAGTGAATACCTGGTACTCGACTTCCCCTGTTCGTTTTAGTATTAATCCACTAAATAAGGCCATTCAAATCTTGGTATTACTGACGGCTATTCAAATCAAACAATACAGAGTTTGAGTGTTACGTATTAGCAATAACCGTCGAAATAGGTACCTACTTCGGCACGGAATAGTCGCAAAGTGGTTTTGTAATTAGACATTCCTCAAATTATACTTGAGGGGCGGTTCATATTACATTTCGGACCCCTTAATCATGGGATTTGGTGGCTTGAAGTTATTATATTAGTAAGGCCTTAAATAAAGCAATAAGCAGGAAGTAATTTATGAATGAGTAATTACAGTATGTAATAATTTATTTATGACTAGCTGACTTTCGCGGTTTCATCCGCGTTTCCACGATCCTGTGTGTATCTCCATGATCGAATATATTTCATCTTGTAAATTTTATCAAAATCGGTATAGTACCTTAGGTAAAGGTAGATAAAATTAATAACGATAAGGATGTATATATTTTTGTTACGTGTTTAAAATGATATTCGACTGTAATCTAACTGAAGAAGGATTAAGTTCTATCCTCAATAGTGCGACAAGAATAAAAATAAATATAATTAAAAGCTTCCAATTACACAATCTACAAAGCTCTGAAAAAGTAACATTTCATCACGACAATAACTGAAATTAGATCTAGATTAAGTAGGCGTTTATAACGACCATTTGAGAAACCAAAGTGAAAGTTACAAGGTTTCGCCGCGCAAAGGATAACATATGATATGATATAAGTGGGAGGCATCCTGAAGGGACCCATGTCATATCTACACAATAGTTAGATATATCCTATGCCCTAGATACCTCCATCATATCTTGCTTGTCCAAATCAAATAACGGAGTGGATCGCGTATCATCCAGCCCATTAAAATGTCGTTTAGGAATGTCGAATAAAGATTCAGATTTAAAGATCTATTCGAAGCATTAATAGGAATATGATGAGAGCATAAAATAAAATTGGATGTTATAAAACGGGTAATACCTGCGCAATCGTGGCATACCGTATTCCTAAAGCCATACGGTTGAGACTTCGAGTAAAAGCGGCAAACAAGTACCGAGCTGAGTTAGCTACTAAAAATTTTAAAATTTGCTTCGTAAATTTACGGGTAGAACTAAAAGAATATTATTTATGCCTCAAATTTTATGCCTCAATTCATAAAATGTATAAGAACCAAATAAATCTGATCTACGAAAGTTTAACATTTTTTCCCCACTTTTCTGATATTAAACAAAAGATGTTTTGTTTTTGGCCAAGTGCTGAACCTTTTTTTTTCGTATGTTTGCAAGCGTTATTACAAGCTTTTAACTTGCAATGTATGTATGTATGTTTGTTCGTTCGGGTGAAATCTTGCAAGTCGAATTTCACCCACTTCCAGTAGTCGGATTGACTTGGTATTTGGTGTACATTAGTATATTGGAAGAGAATACAAGTACAGTCAACAAAAAGTACAGTCACCAATAAAAGCTTGGATTAAAAATGTTTTTTTTTAACAAAAACTTATTTCACCAATTCCGTAATCGCTCGTATCTAAGACTTCGCCTTACATAGTTATACCTGAGGTTATACACTAATATATGTATTAGCCAAAACCGACTATAACTACATCCCAGTTCCCAGTTATATTGTCGAGGTGCGCTCTGGAGTATTATCCCCAATCAAAATTAATCGTTTTATAACGGGAGGCCTCTTTTCATTGCTTTGTTCGGATTTTTTATAATGTGATTTTATAATTCATATTTTTATGGGCTTTCGGATAAATTAATACATATTCAGTATTTACCGAACTGAAAATACCCATAGGACGTACGTACATCCATTCAAATTCATGACCAATACCAAGCGAAAATGGCAAGATCAGGAAATCATAAGCAGGTTCTCTACACCTTGTATCTCGTGGAATTAACAGGAGTTAACCTAAATCTAATCTAATAATACAGGTCGTTGTTTTGGTCAGCGACGAGCGACTCAGGGTCGATAATACAAATGATACTGGTGCCAAAAAAAATATAAAAAAAATACTTAATTTTTTTTAAATAATAAAAGTAAAAAATAATTTTTTTTGAAAATCATGTAATAAGCTAAAGTGTAGACATAATACTCGACGGGAGTACGAGGGAGTAAAGGGGTGGGGCGATGGCAGCTTGCGCCTAGCTCTAGTCTGTGCACGTGCCTAGTAACCATACTTTGCGGTAATTTTATTTCAAATTGAATAAGGTATTTCTCAACATATTTACAGTATTTAATGGAACTAAGTGCATTTTTGGGGAATATATATTTTGTACTACCGCTCCTGGGTCGCTTGTCGCCGACCAAAACAACAACCTGTATATATAAAATGCTTTTGTGGGTACGTAAATACGCAGTTTTCTCAATCACCACCAACCCCAATCAACTTCCCGTTGGGGTGGTAAATACCCCTTGGTCTCCAGGTAGTAAGGGAGTTTGGTCGCGGTGGGTGGAAGGGGGTGGTTGTGGGTGGCGAAAATGTTAAAACATATATTGCTGTCCTTTTCTAACGCATGAGGACTTCGGAAAAGATCTCAAAATTGCTGGAATGGTTTAGAAAGTTCGAAAATGTGTAAAACGGTTATAATCGATCTGGAATGCTCTAGAAAGTTCAACAAATATCTGGAATGATCTAGAAAATTCTAGAGTGAATGCAAACTATTATAATCGATATAGCATGTTTTGAGAAAGTTCTACAAATTTCTGGCTTCATCTAGAAAGTTCCAAATGTCCAAAACTGTTATTATCGAGTTAGAATGTTCGAGAACGTTCTAGAAATTTCCAGAATGATCTGGAAAGTTCCAAAATGAGTGCAATTTATTATGATCGTTTTAGAATGATCGAGAATGTTCTAGAAATTTTTCGAATGATCTGGAAAGTTCCAAAATGAGTGCAGTTGATTATGATCGATTTAGAGTGTTCGAGAAATTTCTTGAATGATCTAGAAAGTTCCAAAATGAGTAAAACGGTTATAATTGGTCTGGCTTCATCTAGAAAGTTCCAAAATGTGCAAAACTGTTATTATCGAGTTAGAATGTTCAAGAACGTTCTAGAAATTTTCCAAATGATCTGGAAAGTTACAAAATTAGTGCAATTGATTATGATCGATTTAGAATGTTCGAGAAATTTTCCGAATGATCTGGAAAGTTCCAAAATGAGTGAAATTTATTATGATCGATTTAGAATGTTCGAGAAAGTTTTAGAAGTTTCTAGAATGATCTGGAAAATTCCAAAATGAGTGTAATTTATTATGATCGATTTAGAATGATCGAGAAAGTTCCAAAAAATTTCCGAAGGAAAGTTCCAAAATGAGTGAAAATTATGATCGATTTAGAATGTTCGAGAAAGTTCTAGAAAATTCTTAAATGAGTGCAATTTATTAGAAGCGATTTAAAATGTTCGTTAAAGGTTCTAGAAATTTCTAGAATGATCTAGAAAATTCCAAAATGTGTAAAACGGTTATAATTGATCTGGAATGTTCTAGAAAGTTCCAAATTGAGTGCAGTTTATTATGATCGATCTAGAATGATTGAGAAACTTCTAGAAATTTTCCGAGTGATCTGGAAAGTTCCAAAATTAGTGCAGTTTATTATAAACGATTTAAAATGTTCTAGAACGTTCTAAAAATTTTTGGATTGATCTGGAAAGTTCCAAAATATGTACGAGTGTTATTATTGATCTATAAAAACCAAATCGAAGTGATGTACATCTAAATATTCTAGAGTGATCTGGTACTGGAAATTTCGGTATATAAATCGAAATTCAGTGACTTTTCGTCAGTTAAATTGTGATTACAGTCGAGTAAAAGAGTAAACAGTTACAAAAAAATAGCAAGTGATTTTCACAAGTGAAAAAGAACAAACTATTTGAATGTTCTGGAAAGTCTCTCAATATCGAAAATAGAAATCTATAAATATGTTATAAAATGTATCCTTATATATTTTTATACCATTAAACATGCGATGTATTTTAACCCGAGCAACGCCGGGTTTCGCTGCTAGTACAATTATAAAAAGGAACCCTGACCAACCAATGTGGAATATATAAACAATGGTATATAATGTAGATTGAACCCCATTGTAACACTTTCGTTTTTATATTGTTTTTTGTACATTGTTAATCATATGTGGTGTAACAATAAAGTATTATCTATCCATCTCTCTATCTATTGACCGTGAAGTATTGCAAACATTGGTTAAGAAGCACATAATAGCGATCACGTAAGCTCCCACGTCAATTGGCATGGCTTTCGCGTGACGCAGCCACGGATATCGATGTAATATAGTAGATTATTTATACAATTAAAGTTGTGACTCCAGATAGTCTTCTTTTCATAGCTTTCCAGAGCTGTTATATTTTTCAAAGGCAAATGTAGATTCTTTGAAAAAAAAAAGGGCCCATTACACCTATTTTGTGAATATTCTGGTTTCATTTACTTTGACTAAATGTTCAAAGATATAAAGTTCCTTTCGTGTTACAATTTACTCTTTGAAGTAAAATTATTTATTACAATTTACCCTTTAAACATTTCAAAAATAAATAAAGACGTAAACATACGTTACAGGAAACTAGTACAATACGTATATTAACTATCTATTTATGACGTCGGAACTAGTAAAATAGAGATAAACTGGGTTAAACAGGGCGTGGTTTTTAGGAAAAAAAAAAACATAAATGTAAGTCTGTGAGTGTCCTGCTATTTCAATCAGGCCTCAATTCACTTATGAAATGGACTTGATGCATACGGGAAACTATAACTATGCACCTTTGCTGTAATTAATTCAATATAAAATGATTCTTATTGCCTATCCACATGTCAAAGTAGTATTTTATGACTCCAACGACATCTAGAATGTGTGAGATGTGAGTGACGTAATAAGATTGATTATATCGGATAAAGTCAAGGTCGATATCCATTTGTTGAAGGATTTTGTCCACTGGTAGAACAATAGAGCCAATAAAGTAAATTTTAGCATGGAACGTAAGTTTTGCTTTTATTGGAAATACGTCTATACTGGAAGAACTTTGCTTGCAACTATATTTTAGTATACAGGCGTTATAATTAAATTGATTTACAAATTTTAATAACAGTTTTGTTTTTCAATGATATAATTTTGAATCTTTATATAAATTACATTCTTCCTATTTTTATATTACAAATACAGTCATTAATTAAATTTTGAAAAAAGCAAGTTTAATGTATCATCCAATTATTTTTTTATCGCTGTGAACTGTAAACATAAAAATATAGGTTTAAAAACTACGTCGCGTGGCGAGCAGTTAAATGCCGGGCAAAACCATTTTCAGGTCCATTCCGCTTGACCATAGCAGTTTCCATTAGTGGACACTAACTAATGAACATAAACGGAGCGAGCACTCTATGTTAAATAATAATTGTCGTTCAAAGATGGCGGATTCATGAAAACTACGCTGGAGCTTTACGTAGTTACGAGAATCATTAGTTAGTTGCTATTTGCTTTACTATTTTGGAAATCTACCTAATTATAATTATTTCTCAAAAATTAATATATTATTTGATGACAGATTTTAATTTAGCGTAAGGGACAAAACAATTTAGGGAATTAAGAAAATACTATATTTTTCACCACCAATCGTACCTATGTAACTTTTATTAATGTTTGTCGTTAATGACAAGTTAAATATGAACCACTTTTTTCTTTGGCTTTTTTATTGTGCATACACTTGCCTTCATTGTATACTAAATAACATACATCGCACAAAATTATAAAGGTGAGTCTACACTATACGAATCGAGCACGAGTCGAGCCGCACTTCGAACGTCGCTCATGATGTCAAATGTGGACGTACAACGAGCCTACATAACGAGCGCGAGCCGAACGCTCGTTCGGGGCTCCCAAGACCGTATACGCTACACGAATTCGTACTCCGCGTGAGCTCGGCTTGAGCTCGGTTCACGTAGGGTAGACCCTTGCCCCCTTATTACAAAACATGGTTTAAAGTAAAACCAGGTTTTAAAATAGCCTTGTCTCTTTTTATTATATGACGTTAGAAAGTGATCGAATGACAGTAAAACCTGGGTTTGCTTTAAACCATGTTTTGTAATAAGGGGGTTTAGGTTTGCGTAAAACAAAACAAAAGCTTTCAAGTTTCGAGAAGATATTTGTTCAAAAAGCCGTAGCAATCTCATTACTACCTCGCTCTTTATCAGATTCTCCCCAAACATGGCATATTATTTTCTATTGTTAATGTTAAACCTTTATCAAAATTTTAGAAGGATTGTAGTTGTTATTGTCATGCTTTGATTAAAGTATACCTTACGTTACCTAAAAGGTACCTTTTATATGTATTATCATATTATCTTATTAATAAATGATTATAATAATTAGGTATGAACTATGTATGTTATAACTTATGACATAACTATCTAGTTATATCAATTTAGCATTTTGTTTTGTTTCCAATTGTATCTCCGTCAAGCTTGTTGTATATTTTTACTGATGTGTTTGATATCGATATTTTTATAAATAAGCAATTGGCAATGAACTCTAACAATAGTAATCCAATAAAATTTTAGCTGAAGTATATAATTGCATAGCTTACCTGAACAACTAAGTACTATGATATGATAAAATAGCGAGTGCATGAACAAATATGATCCCCAAAACATATAGAAATTATAGTCATAGAATTGACACGTAATATTGACAGCGTCTGGCGTTACGTGATACCAAAGACAAGTATTTTTTTGTTGTTGTCTGTTTATTAAAGTAAATAGATTACATCTAATTACGTGTAGATTTTTAGTGTTTCCAAGAAGTAGCAAAGCATTTAAAATTGCTGCCATATTTACTTTTAGGTAAATATTACTCAAATTTACAAAAATTAGGGTAACTTAGGGGCGTCACAAACTTGACCCTTGTTGCTTCGAGGATCGATGTCAATCGTTCCTCATACTACACTCTGAGACCCTCAATAAAGATATTCGTGGAATTCCTCAAATTATCTCAGTGGAAAGGTACCATGGGGTAGATGGGTTTAATCACCTAAACCCTTTCGAGAGAACCTTAATGATAATAAATTCAATATCCGCAAATCATTGGCTTCCCGAAGTTACTTAATACAATTTGCTATTATTACTGGATACGTTCCCGTTATGGAGGCCATAATAATTCGAGTGCCATCGTTGAAAGTGATACGAGCTAATGGAGGAATCAATGACGCGGAAAATTTACGAAATATTTACTTTGTCAGAATGTCTTCTCGTTTCATAATTATGTACAGACATGTAGGGAAGTCTCTTAATAAATATTAAATTTGAGAAAATTTAATACAAATTACGAAAAGAATTAAATTATATTTTTTTGATAGAAACGTTACTTGACTTTTTTTCTAGCTTATACATTTATAAAAATCCTTTCTGGAATGAATCTTGAAGATAATTAAAAATGTAATTAAATTTATTATTATTTGTTTAGATTTGTTACTACTGTTATTGCTATACACTTAACTAAGCGACACCTCCATGAATGAAAAATATTGCAAAAAAAAAATATAGACTTTGTGAGTACAATGAAATGAGTTTGTTTTTTATCGAAAAGCTGCAACAATTGTGGGAAACAGAAAGCTTTTCCCTTCACAATACACATAAGATAGTCACAACAGCGACGGCAAAAAATGTAATCCTTAAAACAAAGAGCTCTCTGGAACTACTCATTCCTCACATTTCATTTGATATCAATCACGGCTTAGAAAGTCTCGGTCGCGCTCGGCTTCGCTCGGCAAACTTCGTAACTTTACTTCGTAGCGAGTGTACCCCAGTGTGCCTACGGAGCTACGGGGACCGCACGCGTGTCGTCGTAGAGCTATTTTGTAGAGCGTTCGTAGCAGGAGATTCAAACGTCTACAAAAATCGTAGCTTCGCGTAAAGTGGTGGACAGCAACTATTAATTTGTGAATAACGCTAACGAGTGATAATAATTTCGTGCAATGATGGTGATGTAACTAAGTTGAAGGATTTAATTTCGATTTGCACTGTTTTCATAATCGTTTTATGGTAAGTAATTAATTTTATCACAGCTTAAAATAAGTGCTTATAATAATAATATTACAACATGTAATAAACTAGGATTCGATTTTCAAGCTCTACTTGAAATACATATTTTTTGGAATCTATTTATTTTTTATTTCGCTGTCTCAGATAACTTATTTGTCCGTGACGTAAGTGCTTGTGAAGTTCGGCTTTGACATTTGACAAGGCAGTTATTTATTTTCTCGCCTTTATATCGGAGACCGGTTTTTTTCATGGTATGAATCGCACCTGGCACAAATTTATACAATCTATTGAATTTATTACTTTGAGTGTTCTGTAATATTTTTGTTTTGTGCGTCGTTGACTTATTTATACTTAGTGAAATAATATATAAGTATAGCTTTATTTTGTTGTAAGTTATTTTTATGAAGGCCAATTTTTATTAGTACTTGATACTAACTAAAACATATACTATATGATATACATAGGTAAATTTACATTACTATTTTGTTCTATTAGTTTGTTTTTACACTAATTTATTCTTGGTTAACAATAGTGCGATATGATATTACAAAAATGTCAAATTTAAGCGTCTCTACTTGTAAATTATAGTATTATTCTATGAATATTCCCAATTTTATGTGTTTGGATTTTCTTTATTATTTTGTAATCATTTAGATAAATATTTGTATCACTTGAATGATTTATTTATAATGTTATTTTTGTCCGCATTACCCTTCTACTAATGGGATAAATAACATTCTGTTTATAAAAAAAATTGGTTAACTTTTATTGATCTTTTAAATAAACCTAAGCTACATTATTATTTTAAAATCCATTGTATTTTTAATAAAAATACATCGAAAATTACATTCCCTTTTAAAGTATTATATTTCCGTGGTACCAGTATTTTTATGTTTCCGAGCAAAAAAGGTAAATAAATAGTAACCCTTATGGTTAGTATGGAGCCTGTTGTACTGGAAAGAGCCGGCGGACCGACGATCTGGTCAGAGTCGCTGGGCACCGCTGGATGCAAGCGGCCCAGAACCGTTCGAAGTGGAAGTCAATGGGGGAGGCCTATGTTCAGCAGAGGACATCCATAGGCTGATATGATGAACCCTTATGATACCACTCCGTTCGTCCGTCTGCCACACTGCCGTTTATTTCAGTTACCACTATTGATATTATTATTATTGCTATTGATTTTAAATATTGCATATCCAATAGTACTGCAAATGAAAAAAAAAAAATTTGTTGCTATCCTAAAGTGTTCGAAATGGGAGACCGAATTTTCAAAGTAGGACTACTAGTTCAAATGGGATATCATATGAAAGGGTATTTGTATATTCTAAAACAGGTTTTCGATATTTTTTATGATAAGTAGTTTTTGACTTATGATGAAAAATTATGTCTCCAAAGTTCGCAATGCGAAAAATCTGAAATTATTACAGTTGACAAACATTGATGTATATATTACAGGAAATATGGAACCATACCTGAAACTAGCACACATTTTTCGAAATCATCAACGTTCCTTCACAAACAAACTTAGTTATGTGGTCCGGTTTTTAATTACATTGATCGTCCAAAGCAAGAAATATACGGAAGGAAATTCAGAACCCTCGGTGCGCGAGTCAGACTCAGACTCGTACATTACCGGCTGTTCGATAATATAGCCGACAGTATACAGTAATACTTGTACGTAGTATATTATTAACTCTTTAGTAATACTAAGGGTTTTCATATGTGCCTGTATCTGCCCATAAATATACAAACTATCGGCAAAATGTAATTAGCGTAATGCGACCCCGTTGATTAATAACTGAGATTCTCGCGTAACGTGATAGGACGAATGGGAATCGATAATAACTAGTGCTCAACTAAATTGAATCAAAACTTTGCATACCCATTTAAATGCTAATCATGAATTATTAAAATCTACAAAAAGTGTATTTTTTTTGGGAATGTATAAAAAAAAATAAGAAGATTCGTTTATGATTGTAGGTTGAGCTTACTCTACTCGTTTTTTTCTTTTTTTTCAATTGATTTGATTCTAAGTTTTCTATTATTTATCAGTACCGATCATAGAGTTAGAATTTTGATAGAGTGACTGTACTAGAGTACGGTCTATGAGCACTGGTACGAAGTACGCGTAAATAGTTTAAACGGGTAAAATATACATAAAAAATGCCAATTGCTAATTTTTTATCGATATTCTTATCGAGAACAAATGACAAGGAACCCATATCGACATTTTGTCTGGCTGTAAATCAACTAGTTTACGATATATCTGTGAATGCATCTATGTGAAAACTGCTCACGCTTCGCACAAGGTTGCGTTATTGACCACTCGATTACTCGATATTTTAACTCTATGGTACCGATATACCATATGTAACGGCAGACAGAAACAATATTCAAGGATATGCAAGTATAATGAGTAGGTATGACCTGTAAAAATATTGAATTGAAACACATTTTTTTTGCCATACCAAAGATAATAAATGAATTTATACTGGAAGCCTGTTGATTGAATGGGACCGATTGGCTGCTATGAATATATTTCAATGTATTGAAAATGTTTTAATGACGTGTGGTTTGTTTACTAATTTGATGAATGAGCATGAACGTTTTGATGTTCTTGTTCTCTGAAACTGATGAAGCCCGGGAGCCTTAAGTTGACTATAAATTAACACATACGCTACCCTTTATGTTCTTGAAAGTATTATTTTAATGAATGGAAATACGTTTGATATTCGTCTTAAAGTTCCACCCTATATAGACTTTGTTAACCACCTTCGGCCACATCATCACTTACCATGGTGAGATCGTGTTCAATTACAGGACTATCCATAAAAAAGTTATATTCCTTATTCGTTTGCTATTTCACTATCGGGAAATCAGAAATGTTTTTATGTTTTTTTCCATTGTAATACTTCTACGGTAATAAAACGCAGCTTTGAGCTTGGCGCTTTGTATCGCGATCCTCGCAAATTATTAGCCAACACTGTGAAAACTTTGCGCTGTGAATGTGCATACTTTTAACAGAACTATTGTAATAATATCCAATAGTTGTTTATTTCGGAAAATTAATAAAAAAAGATTTTTTACTAATTTGATTTATTATAGTGCCAATAGAAATAATATAGTAAAAGAGTGATAGCGTTAACAATATTACATTATACCAAGTGTAATCACAGATATATTATACAAAAATGATTTACTGTCAGAAAAAAATCGATAAGAGTTCTTTGTCATTTGTTCTCGGTAAAAGTATTGATAAAAAACGAGAAACTGGGATTCATAATATGAATTTAGTCATCCAAACTAAGAACGTGTTAGATGTTGGATTAAATCTGACGGTAAAATTATTATTTTTTATTAAATACTTGATAAATATATTATTTGCAATGGCAACACTATTGACCTAAAGCAGATTTGGTCATTGATTTGAACTCTTGGTGTTACTTAAGGTGGCCCTCTGTGGCCGGCGCAACTTCAACGCAAGCATAGTCTAAAAGCATGTTGTTTCATCCAACGTAATGTTTGACTGCGAAAAAAGAGAGACAGCATCAGGGCCGTCGGTTATCAGTCGGTAAATTCCGCTGATCACTCGCGGCCGCTTCGCTAGGTCGTCATTCATGATTTCGCATTCATAAAACTTGTTCCAGGAGTATACTTCTTGTGAAAAAATCTTACAAGTTTGTGAAAAAAAAGTTAGTTATTTAGAATCCCCAATACATTTGCAAGCCTGGTATCTAAATGTTTTCTTTACTTTTACAATTTATAGGTACATTAGATATGGCCAAAGTTCAGGCAAAAACGCTGTTTTTCGGAGGCTTTGACTGAATTTGTTTCACACTTTTTTTAAATTACGCCTAGATACACGGCTAGATATAGCGCACAAGATACTAATTTGTTCAAAACATCTAACGAAAAATGTTTAACAACGCCATGATAAGTACAGAGGTTTTGTATGAAAAGTATGACGAATTGAGTCCTCTTAATGTTATATGTATTTGCAAATTCCGCGAAATTCGCAATTTATGGAAGCTGTCAAATTAGCAAATTCGCTAGTCAATAGGTTAATTAATTATTTAATATAAGAGACAATAAAGATATCTTATCCTTTTAAGGAAACGGAACCCTAAAAACCGTAATTCTTTAAGGTCGTATTCCGGAAGAACATGAAAGAAAATTATGAATGCCGTTTTTATCATATCTTAAAACAAAATAAAGTTTCCATTGAATGAAATTAGCTATTTTCGGTATGTAAGATACTTTCCCTCTAGGGCTCGTTTCATTGAGTCTCTGTGTAAATATTGCTGGTAAATGTTTAAAGAAGATTATCTCAACTGTTATGATACAGTTTCTGTTCTTTGTAAACGTAATCTTGGACTGATGCACCCTCGTTTTATGACGCCCTCTTAACCCAGTATTCATTTGCATCCTAGATAGGCCCACTGACTTTTATGTCCTCAATTAAGTCGGTGATCGAATATTTAAAATAAGCAAACAGGTATATACAAAATAGTACACAAATAAATAGTACACACGTTGTTATATTTATCGAATTAGAATATTTAATGTTTACTTAGATATTCATCTTACATTTTATATTCATACTAGCTTCTGCTCGCGGCTTCGCCCGCGTGGCCTACAGGAATCAAATGACATATTTTTCTACAACAATAAATCAAAACAAAAGAACTTCATCCCGCTTCGAGGGTGGAATTATTAAAAACGCTGAGACACGTAAACATTAATTTTCAATCTTCAGCCTAAACACAAAATTTTAAAATCCTAACTTCGAAACTGACGGACTTTCATACAAACTTTCATCCCCTATTTTACCCCCTTAGGGGTGGAATTTCGGAAAATCCTTTCTTAGTGGATACCTACTCTTCACAAAGAATATACTCTCCAAATTTCATGTCTCTAGGACCAGCGGTTTAGGCTGTGCGTTGATATATCAGTCAATCAGTCAGTCAGTCAGTCAGGACTTTGAATTTTATATATATTCATATTGAAGTTCATCAAAATATATTTAGCATTTTAAAGTAATGTGTGATTTTGACAGTTATTGGTTAACTGGTGATTAAATATTGGATGAATCAGCCTATAAATCGTTTATACAAGTTTTTAATAAAAACGCATTTTAAAATTAATGACATCAAGGAAAATTCAATGCTTTGTATTTACCCATCTTTGATTTAAAGTGCAAAGGTATCGTACGAAATATTTTCTAGTATCCTTTAGAATAGGCCCCCTGGCGTGTAATATTAATGAAATATGCGTTGTTCGAACACAAAGCAACAGTGTTGCATGGTGGTCGACCCGCGACTGTCGTACCTACCTATTCAGTGAGAATTTTCAAATATTTCAGTAGCATGCAACTGTAAAATTGTATTAAAATGGAACGCCTAACGCTTTCACAATATGTTTTTTTCCGATCGAAAACAAAAGGTCTTTAAATTTCGTGAAAACGTTTGCGTAAACGAATTTAACGGTTTTAGTATGTAAAATTTGTGTGATTTTGTTACTGAAATAAACGCTTTATCTGGGTTTAGCTTTATAAACGCTGTAGAGCCTTTTATATTCGACGGAAAATAGTCTGTAAACCCCATTTTCGCCATTATACACTTTACCAAAGATTAATATAACAAAGAATAATATTGTGACATAATTAATTGGCATAGTGGATACCTTATTTTTTAATCATACTACAATATTAAATATCTATTATAATAAATATTCCCTATTATACCTATATAATATTAAGACAAGTACAGAAGCGTTGAGTGGTTCATCCATAACAAACTTTTAATCCTACAAAAAAAATGTACTTAGAAGCTCATATAATGTAAGAAGCAGCTTTAAAAATTCGCTACTACATTTTAAGTTTTATTCGGCTACGCAGTATCACGGTTTTCCTTTAACTAGGGGAAGCCGAGAGCACAGATTTACATTCACTACGCTTTTGGCAAACATTGCGGGCATTTACATTTTTATGTTGCCGGATACATTTTACTCGATTTTGGGTAATTATTAGTTTTTGGCACATGCGCATTTATACTTTACCTATTAATTCTAAACCAATTTTGGTGATTTATTTTAAGGGATTTCTATGATTTTTCAATAAAGAAATTCAGTTCTTTTCAATGCTTTATATGTCCATACCAAATAATAATCAGATATTATGTGACTTACCTTATTAATATTACAGTTACAAATAAAACCAATCCAATTAAACTGATTCCACTGAAACGAATGTAGGTAATTCACTATTTAGTTAGTTTATTATTTAATTTTATCCAGCTCAACAATAATACAGTTAAATGTCGACGCTAAGCGAATTTAATCAATTATACTAAACTAAACCGTGACGTAAATACTCACTTATTCTCTATGTAAACAAATGGAAAGGGTTTACTTCACCCTCATGATTATTTTGAAAGTCTAATTTGTAGAAATTTACCTTTTCCGGAACATACTGTCGGAACGTCCGTATTAATTACGACTTTTATATCAAACGTTAAATATTTAATAAACCATGTGGCTTGATTTATGTTAAAAAGAGACTGTATTGTTTTTTTTTCATGATAATTTTATGAAACTTATATTTTATGTTACTGCCTTGAACGAGGTTAAATCGTTCAAGGTTACTGCTTAGCTATGCATAGAGGGCGAGAGTATTTTAAACGGTTTAAAATTTTTTCCGAATATTTTCATATTACAGATTGATAATATTTCTTTCGTATGTTCTAAAAAAATGTATTGCCTCATTTAAACCAAATACTATTATTTACCACAATAATGAAAGCATCGGTGTTGTTCAAACAGAACATACCACTGAACTGCATTAAGGTTCAGTGAGACAAATCCGTTAATTTATTGCCTATGTGTTCATATTATCTAGAACAGCAACATTTTGCGTTTGTTTGTAAGATGTTAGGATATGCTCTAGTGATGGTTCCTCTATTTTTCACATTAAGTTAGTCCTAAAATAAAGACAATAAATCACGCCATAACTTTTAATCAATAATTACTAATAAGTGCTGATTATACCTATCAATATGCGGAGGCAATTAATCTTTATCAAGCCAGTATTATGTTAGAACCATTTCACAACCAAACCAAAGCCCAGAAATATTAAGTTATTTATAAATGTTTTTCAAATGTAATAGCGTAATTTGAGTGTTGACTTTTTCCGCCTCGAGTACCTACCACGTCAAATGCAAAATAACGTTAGCATCGTACCAATTATAATTAATTACAGGGCTATTAAAACTCTGTAATAATAATTTTAGATGAAGTTATCCGATGACTATCAAAATATTTCAATGGTTTTGTTATGTACCAATAAGGCGCCGATCCCACAGAGAAGAGTTCTAGAGTTCTGCGTTCAGAATTCTGCATTCGGCGTTCACTGTAAGCTATGCGGCGCCTTTGAAAGTAAAAAAAAAATGAATGACGTGTGATGAATCAGTAGCGAATATTGCAGAACTCTAGAACTCTAGACTGCTTAATGTGTGCACAATATTGAATGCGGAAAGCAGAACTCTGAACGCAGAACTCTAGAACTGTCTCTGTGGTATCGGCGTCTTAATGGTATTTCCCAGTGTTATGTATTGTTTGTAAATAAAAAGAGCGGTTTTAATAATAACATATTTAACGTTTTCTCTTATTGTGTTATTATATTCTTTTTTATAATTTCAATTTAATTTTATACCAGGGACCTCTTGTTTGAAAATATTATTAAATTTTCTCATAAGGAAAACACCATTTTGGTCGTTGGGCTTCATTTGGCTGTAAACCAATTCTCGAATTTTCCTTTCTACAGTCGAAGTTTGAATATTCTTTCTCTGTTTTCGGTTTTATTTAGAAATATTTGATGGGATGATACTCCATTTTTTTGAGGTGTTTTATTAGACATACTTTGGGAATTAAGACAAATAGTTCGATATTTTACCGGCAAGTAAACTACATTCAGTTTAAACCTTGCATATCGACTTGAAAGAGAAAAATTAAATATAGTACAGTATTACCCAACTAATATGGCTTACCGATGTACCTGCGCAGAAGATATATTTTCAAAGCGCGGGAAACGCTATTGGTCGGCAGCTGCCGCCATGTTAGCGCGCGCCGTGCGGAGGGGCGTGACTTGCGACGCGCCATATCAGTTGGGTACTACCTCAGAGTATATAAATACTACGTACAAGTATTACCCAACTAATATGGCGCGTCTTGAATCTTCGTTCGCACAGAAAAGAAAGTATGGCTCCGAAGATTAACGAAAGAATGCTTAAAACTTACAATCAACCTTAGAACACTACTAAAAGGTAATACACTGCAGCTGTTAGTTCCGTCTCACTCGCAAGTCCCTCCGCAAGGCGCGCGTTAAGAGGATATAGTTGAAATAAATCGTTCCTTGAAAGGCGTGGCCTAGGCGGCCGCGCGGGGGGCACTGCCCCTAGAGAACTATCAAAGTTTTAAAAAATCGCGCCACAGCAAGATACGTTCGGGCGGACTCGGGCGACGCCGGCAGAAACACGAAGGCCGAACCGCCATCGTTTAAATCACAGAGTATATTTTATTGGAGAGCAGTATAAGTTTATTTTTTTTATTAGACTTGCAATTAACGATTTTTTACCAAAAGCTATAATAATGAACATGAATGAAATGTACTATGAGTATATTTGTATGTCAATACGAGTTTATACAATGTATATATACAGCAGGTAACAAAAAGGGTATATGACGTTTAACCAATCAGCGCGCAAAGTGCGTTCCGACGCATTCAAGTTCAAGTATGATGCCAGTTTACAATATGACGGTTTGACAACGTTAGATTATAAACTATCGAAAATGAATACGTTATATTGTTAGCAGTATGGTACAGTTCACACTATTTCGGGGAATTTATAATCTCGCTAGGTTGATTATAAACTAACGGTTTTCAAAAAAATACGGTGACATATACACTTTTATATATGTTTTTGAGTGTTTGTATATACGTATATTTCTTTGGCACGCTCTGCAGCCTAAACAGCTTGATAGATTTAAACATAATTATGAGGTGTCGTTAGATTCGTTTTAACTGTGGGACTCGAGTTAGGGAATCGGAACCGTATTTTCCCGGTCCCAAAAAAACCGTGAATTTCCGGTTCTGAGGGTTGCAATAAGAACCGATTTTAGAATATAAAGAACCGGTTCTTTCGGTTTTTTCGGTTCTTTCATTTAATTTTAAAGAGTCGTTTAGGATGCATCAGTAAATTTCGTAGAACGATCAAAATACACTATAGGTGGTTAGTGTCGCAACATGAAGCTTCTTGTGGCGTTTAAATATTATTAATATTCCAAAACGGCAGCTTGTGGCGAGCATGTTGGTGTGTAGCGTAGCGACACCAAACTCCAGAAATTTTACAATTTTTTATTGATTATGTGTATAATTATTAACTATTATTACTTGATTATGTGAATTATTATGTTTATGCAATTATTGAAATTCCTATTATGTTCCTAAAATGTAATAATACCTATAAGTAATTAATTGTTCATCATCTACATATCCTGTTCCTAACAATTTGTGATCGACGCAATATGTTCGCTTCTTCCATTCTGCCTTTTTATCCGTCATAACAGCATTCGCTCCTTTCTTATTTACATCATCTTTCTCACGATCTATCCATCTCTTTTTCCATATTCATAACTCCACCCACTTCCAAATTCAACTATTTTACTCACGTGGCTTTCATTCCTCCTCATAACATGTCCGATGTCCATACCGCTACTTTCAAGCTTCCTCTGTATGTACTCATTATTAATCATATCCATTATTGTCACTCCATACATCCATCTCAACATTATCATCTCAACTGCATGTCTTTTATCCATTTTCTTTACCTAATGCCCATTTTTTTTTTTTTTTTATAAACATTTATTAAACCCAAACATCACCAAAATTACAAAGTTCAAAATCGCCAAACTGCTAATGCAGTTTGTAGGCGTAACGCTCTTGACACATATATGACCTAAACATATATCAGCATGTCCTTGCAACACAATCACTACAATGACATGATCATATACATAAGTAGGTACATTTACTCACTACCTTTCTCATTAACCATAACACAGTTTATCCTTTATTTTACACATGAATTCAAACAATTTTTGACAACAACAGTTCCCTTGTTTTCCGTTTCAATAGAAGTTTACTTTTAATATTCGCATCTCTCAATACACGGTACTTATTGTATAATCGTGGAACTACATATTGACGGGTTCTCTCACCATAACCATATATTAAGACCTATCATCACGGACTATATATTTTCCCCTTTAGCTTCAGAGATCCCATGGATCACATGTTTGTCTTTTAACCTGTCATCATTTCATCCAACCTGAGATGATACACTACTTTATATCACGGTTAGTATTACCATCGTTCTGTATTATGTGAACCGAGGTACGCACGGCTACAGATCAAGCTATAGTTTCCAATATAAGCTGACCTCTCATTGTAGGGAAATCCTATACAATGCGAGATCAGCTTATACTGGAAATGTATAGCTTGATGTGTGGCCATGTGTACTAGAAGTAGTAGAAGACTGGTACTGAAACTCCTCAATTAAAATAGGCACGAAAGTAGAGAGACCGCCAAAATCGCAGAACATGTGTTCAGTTTTAGTTCAGCTAATTTTCAAGCTCTCTCCAGTTCTTGTTGCCATTTCATCATCCTACTATGGACATTAAATCCATTTTCACGGACGAGAACAATGTTATCGGTTAAAAGCATGTACCCGGGTACCTCCTTCTTATTTCCAACGTCAAAGCATCCATTACCAGCAGGAAGAGATAAGGCATCATAGCAGACCCTTAGTGTAAGCCGACACCTAAATTGAACGTATCGGTATCTATAAGTAATTTGTTATGTTAGGTATATTTTTATTTAAAGGAACTAATAAAATCTTTTTGATGATAAATAATTAAAAAGAGCAAAAGTTTATATTGAATTAATAATGGAACCTAAAGAACCGGGTACCCAGTTCTGGATTAGATCTGGAACCGAAAAACCGGTTCACAAAATATGGCCGGTTCTCGATGCCCTAACTCGAGTATATATTATTATATTATGTGGTATCTATTAATAAAAAACGAGAGGAAGTTTTTTTTCATTATTATTATAATATGGATATCAAATAGGGGAAAGTGGGGGGGATTCGTACACCGGGCAATTAGCATATAGCATTCGTGCAATGGCCATAATTCGAATACGCAACATAGTGGCGCCTTCGTATCTGTGTGTGTAATGCCCACTCACACACATAATCTAACCGCGGAGTGGCTTGCCAATGCGGCCGCCGGCTTCGATGTGACAGGATGTTACGAGTTTTTGCTTCGCGAAAGTAATTTTTGGATGCAACTTTAAACGTGTTTATCTCTATAAGTGTATTAAACTGATTCTTTGTGCTGTTTGGGTACATATTTAAGTTTATTATTTCGACATTTACTTGAAGATAATGTCAGCAGTTATTTTTATTTTCAATATATTAGTTGAATTATGGTCAATATCGAAGTTTATGTTAAATTTAAATTACTTATTAGCCTAATATTAAGGCTAGATTGTAGTATGAATAGGGAACACTAAAGAAGGTGTAACCTAGGATAAATAAAAAAAATATTAGTTGAATTTCTTGGTTGGGGTAGCTTCGTACAGGTTCGAACGGGGTGGATTCGTACTGTACGAATATACCTATAATGTACGTTAAATTTTGGTTAAGAAGCAAAGTACAGATACTGAAAGTGAAGATGAGACTGACATGAGTTTAAGAGAAATTTCCTGTCCAACCATTGAAGAGATTGCTGAAGGATCTGATGTGGAGAACGAAACTCTAGTTATAATATAACGGAATTCGTGAAAGAGAAAGGCTTTATTCTAGTGAAGTTCGAGAAGAAAAAGTCTCTCAAACACTATGTTGGTCATGTGATTACCAAATATAATCCTACTGAGTACAAAGTTTAATTTTTATGGTACCCCTTATACACACATTTACGAAGCTACCCCGTGTGTGGGGGTACATACGTACGTTTTTTTTTTAAATCGTCATAGCTTGTCCACACTTCTTTCTATGAGCTAGTCGTCTAAGGGAATATTGTAGGCAAATATACAAGCAATCTAGCAATGCTCAAATTGTTTTCAAATAGCGTTTACTTTTTCTGCTATAGGGCTCGAAGTGGAAAGTGTACGAATCCCCCCCACTTTCCCCTAAAAGCTTGTAGTCATTTCCATATAGATATATACATATATATAATAACACGTCCCCGCCTGCAATACCTTATAAAACTCAAGAATATTCATAATTCTATAGGTTACAATGCTTGTTCTTCTCTTTTCAGTTAATTTTTCAATTGGTGTGAATGCTACCTAAATACCTAACTACCTGATGTAATTATCCCTTGTCGGAGAGTTATATATACCCTTTTTGTTACACGTTGTATAGATTTATGAAATAAACTATTTAGGTAAAATCTGTTAGAGGTAAATGCTATACTATACATTTTAAATATTCAATAAATTAGCTTTCACCCTGTTCCCGAAGTTATTACTTATTGAAATAAAAGCAAATACTAGTGCAATCATCAGTGTCTGTGTCGTAGATAGGTATACCTTTGGATAGGATAGGAGAAAAACGAATTATGTATTTTAATTATCTTTATTTATCATCTTGGGCTGCTTTATAATTCAGTTCTGACATTAGTGTTAGATCAAGAGCAGCTGAAAATTGGTTTAATTTTACAGCTCCACAACCTGCAGCTTATCTAAGTTGTTGGAGGTATTTCGTATCTTAAGTCTTTTTACATAGTGAGCAACATAACGTAAAAATCGATGTAAGGCCTGATGTTTATTCTGAAATAATCACATTAGTACTGAAGCCACAATGAAGCATTGACTCATGCCTAGAAATTTTCAACAGTTCGTTGAAAAAAATTGTATTTCAACAAATCTGTGACTGAACTTACTGAAGTTTTCAATGTACTCTGAAACAAGGTTACAATATTCATTACAAATTTAACACGAAGGCTAACTAGTCTATTAAAAATGGCGTTAAGTTCTATGTAAGGAGAAGTTCAAACCTCAGCAATGAGGATATAATATATGAGCTGTGAGGACTGGGGACATAATTTATTTTTCCATACTTGCTCGTAAAGTGACATTTATTGAACCGTTTTTAGTAACTGAATGCAGCTTATTACGCACTAGCTAGTGCTTTTTACTTTACATTACCGCACAGTTTTATGATAGGTATAATCCCAATTAAATAAGAAAAATTGTAAACAATTATTTTGGTAATACGTATTATTATTATTTTTTTACTTTCTTTTAAATTTCTCCTAATTACTGGTAGGGTATTTACATTTTATCGCGGGCTTTTGGCCAAAAGAAAAAAATGGGTAAAGTGTTCATGAGTGTGTGTTTGTTTGTTGTGTGATATTATTGGTCTATTGTCAAGAATTTGCGGACTATCCTACATGTGTTCAAGGTAACGGCTTTTTGTAGTTGGATGTATGTCATTTTATGGATTCCGAGTATTTTTAGCCTGGTGTGAAAAGTATGAGGTACAATACCAGTGGATGATAGTATTATGGGAACTGTTGTAACTGTGTATTATTATTATTCACTTTATTTATTTTGATTCTTAAAATATTTTTTTTATAACATTAGTATAAAATATCAAAAATATTATAAAAAATCTAATCTAATCTAAAAATATTATAAAGAATATCTTTACAAAATCTAACAATGGTATAAAAAAACCTAATCTTAGTGTGCCGCCGGCAGCGGGGTAGGGCCCAAGCTACCGGTGCGGTGGTTAGGGCTGCAGAGAGAGGAATCTCCTGACGATGCGCGCCGTGTTCAGGAGTGCCGCCTTCTGTATCTGACCCTTGACCCAGCCATCTAGCGAAAGCCTCTTAAGATGTTGGTCGAGACTCTTCGCTATGAGACCGTTCGCCGAAACAACTATCGGAACAATGATCGTCGAATCAACATCCCACATGGCGGTTACCTCGTGAGCCAAGTCAAGGTACTTGCTGAGCTTGTCCTTCTCGGCCTTCACGAGATTCTCGTCATGGGGGATAGTGATGTCAACGAGCACTGCCCGGCGCTTCGATCGATCTGTCAGCACGATATGAGGCTAATAAGCCTCATATCGTGCTCTCTCATCACGGACAGTACTATTATAGATCGATCCCAATAGAGCGTGACATGACAATTTTCGAGAACTGGCGCAGGTGCGTACTTATAGTACGGTATTTCGGACTATACAAGGCCGTATCGAAGAGCAAGTTGCTGGTGAATGATTCTGGCTACTAGGTTATGTCCGTGCATGTACTCACCGTTAGCAAGATGAGAACAGCCGGAGATAATATGCCTGAGTGAATCTCTGGGACGGCGTCCAGGAGCGGCATGCGGCATGCTCGACAGATGTCGACCGTACCGTCCTTCAGGATATATCTTCGGTAGTTATTCGTCTTTATAACTTCATCCGCAATTGCACAGACAAAACCTTCGGTTTCCCCAAATAGGTCACCAAAGCATAGCTAGTTCACTGACGCGAGCAAATCTACATCGGGCACTGTTAGGGCCCTGTAGAACCGCCCGTGTAGCTCCTTACTCTTCCATACGTCCCTGCGGTCCTCGATACTTAGCACCTTTAGTTTGCGCCAGTTCTCGTTTGCCAAGGATAATGGAGTGAGGCTCCTATCCACTGCCACCACATCGCGATGCATCCCACACTCGTTGTCAAGGAAATACTTCCTAAGACTGCACACCTCGCGGTTGTGGAGGTCCTTAGCGTTTAAATAGCCACGGCCTCCACATTTACGCGGGATGTACAATCTCTTAACAGACGAGCGTGGGTGTAGCATGCGATGAGTTGTGAGCAGAAGACGGGCCCTTCTATCCAGGGCGTCTAGCTCACTTTGAGTTCACCTTAGTATGCCAAAGGAGTATGTGAGCAGGGGCGTTGAAGGCGCCCACCTTGTTGCCACCCGATAATAGACTGTTCAGTACTTTTGTCAGGTGACAGAAGAAGCGCTCCTTCACCGCCCGCTTTATGTCCCCGTCCACAATACCCAACGACTGTGACATACCAAGGTACTTATGGGTTTCTGTTTCGGAGAGAGATCTGAGAGACATTATCTCAGAAACCTGTAAATTTTTCGAATTTACGACTTTCCCCCGCTGTACATGCATGACCGCATACTTATCTATACCAAATTCCATCTTGATGGCGCTACTAAACACTTCTGTAATCTTCAGTAGCTCCAACAAGTTCTGACGTTTTGGTGCAAACAGTTTAAGGTCATCCATACGTACAACAGGTGAGAAATGCTCTCACCACCTCTCCGAAGCCGGCAGCCTAGTCCTGAATCCTTCAGCAGAGTACTGAGCGGATTCAAAGCTAGGCAGAACCACAGATGACTCAAACTATCACCCTGGAAAATATCTCGCTGAATCCTTATAAAGTCCTGCGTGCCAGAGGTGCCATCACCACCACCTGGTTGATGAAGGACTGTGATCCTCATACATGCGCTTAAGAAGGATCTTAAAGCTGTATCAACTTTATACAGTTCCAAGATCCTCTCCAGCCATGAGTGAGGCACCGAATCAAATGCCTTCTTGTAGTCAATCCAGGCAGCCGAGACGGCTCACCTGTCCCGCGGACCTGTTGGCAAATTGTCATGTCAATGAGGAGGAGCTCTTTGGTACCACGGGACCCAACCCTACATCCATTTTGAGAGGAGGCCAAAACGTTGTTCGAAACAATGTGCGTATTAATTTTTGTTCTCAAAATGGATGTAAGGAGCTTGTATAGTGTAGGCAAGCACGTGATGGGTCGATAGTTTTTCGCTTCCGTGGTACTATCACAAGGAGGTAACACCGGTTGTAGGAAAGTTGGCAGGGAACCAAACTCAAGAGCTTGTTGGAATTGCGTTGCCAACCGTTCGTGTGAGCATCGAAACCACTTTATTCAAAAGTTCTGCAATCCATCCGGCCCAGGACTTTTCCAGTTCTGGGTCGTGCGGATTGCACAACTTATGTCATTGGGGCTGATGGTAATGGCCTTCATTGGTTCGATGGACTCACACTCACGTTTGACAACACTCATCCAATCACCCTCGGTGTGTTGGACAGGCATTGACCAGATACTACGCCAGAAATTAATCATGGCAGTAGCACTTGGCAGCTGTCCATCCAACACACGTTGGTCGGTTTCCTCCCACTTTCGGTATACCTTCCTCTGGTCACTCTGAAAGAAGTGATTCTGTTGGAATCGATCCACACGCTCTCTGTAGCGGCGAATACGGCGTACCCACGCATAAACTTTTTGCTTCAAGAAGTCAATGCGCTCTGTGACACAGGCAATGTAGTATTATTATTATTAATTATGTTAAGATTGTACCTAGGGCATCGAGAACCGGCTATATTTTGAGAACCGGTTTTTTCGGTTCTGGTTCTAATCCAGAACCGGGTACCCGGTTCTTTCGGTTCCATTTATTATTCGATATAAACTTTTTTTCTTTTAATTAATTTATGATCAAAAACATTATAGGTAGTATAATAATAACAATAAAATAGTTTTCTATGTTCGAATATGTCGTAGAATGACAATCAAACAGTGATTTCTGAATCACAGCTTTTGATTAAAATAACATAAATGTAATCAAGTCTTTTAACAAACCAGTTTTTTTATTTATATTAGTTTTTTTTAAATAAAAATGTACCTAACATAACAAATTACAGTATTACCCAACTGATATGTCGCGTCGTGAACCTCGTTCGCACAGAAAAGAAAGTATGGCCCCGAAGATTAACGAAAGAATGCTTAAAACTTACAATCAACCTTAGATCTCTACTATCCTTATAGTAGAGATCTAAGGTTCACAATACACTGCAGCTGTTAGTTCCGTTTCCGTTTCTCGCAAGTCACGCCTCTCCACACGGCGCGCGCTAACATAGCGGCAGCTGCTGACCAATAGCGTTTCCCGCGCTTTGAAAATGTATCTTCGGCGCATGTACATCGGTAAGCCATATTAATTGGGTACTACTGTACTTATAGATAACGATACGTTAAATTTAGGTGGCGGCTTACACTAAGGGTCTGCTATGATGCCTTATCTCTTCCTGGTGGTAATGGATAATTTGTCGTTGAAAGAGTAGATGTTGAAATGGCTACAAGAGCTGGAGAGAGCTTGAAAATTAGCTGAACTAAAACTGAACATATGTTCTGCGATCATGAAGCAATATTGCTTCATGTCTGCGATTTTGGCAGTATTTCTATTTTCGCGTCTATTTTACTTGATGGAGTTTCAGTACCAGTCTTCTACGACTTCTGGTACCTCGGTTCACAAATGCAGAACGATGTAGATTGGATGAAATGACGACAGGTCACAAAGTAAACATGTGATCCAAGGTCAAACAAATATATAGTCCGTGATGACATGTCTTAGTCTTAATATATGGTTCAGAATGTTGGGCATTAGGTATAGAAAATGAATGAAAGACATGCAGCTGAGATGATTATGTTGAGATGGATGTATGGAGTGACAAGAATGGATATGATAAATAATGAGTACTTAAGAGGAAGCTTGAAAGTAGCGGTATGGACATGTTATGAGGAGGAATGAAAGCCACGTGAGTAATAGAGTTATGAATATGGAAGTGGTTGAATACACGGGAAGTGTAAATAAGAAAGGAGTGAATGCTATTATGTCGGATAGAAAGGCAAAATGGAAGAAGCAAACATTTTGCATCGATCACAAATAGCTGGGAACAGGATATGTAGATGATGAACAATAAATTACTTATAGGTATTATTAAATTTTAAGAACATAATAGGAATTTCAATGATACATAATAATTCACATAATCAATTAATAATAGTTAATAATTATACACATAATCAATTAAAAATCGTTAAATGGCTCTTCACAAGCTGCCGTTTTGCTTTATTAACATTATTTAATCGCTACAAGTAGCTTCATGCTGCGACACTAACCACCTATAGTGTGTTTTGATTGTTCTACGAAATTTACTGATCCATCCTAAACGACCTTTTAAAATTAATCGAAAGAAACCGAAAGACCCGAAATAACCGGTTCTTTATATTTAAGAACCGGTTCTTATTGCAACCCTCAGAACCGGGAATTCCCGGTTTTGATGCCCTAATTGTACCTCAATGTAATTGATATGTGTGTAGACGAATCATTCTTAATTTAAACGGGTAAAATAGTTTGACAGAGCTTAGCGGTAAAAAAAAAACAAAAGCTGTGCGCCATATTTGTTAACGTTTTCATTGTGTGGTTAATTATTATCAAAAATGTACTCCAAGAAATACAAGTCTGTTTTTTCCTCTCAAGTGTGTTGAAAAACGTCGTATGATACGCGTGTGTATTGATCGTTACACTTTCGGCTCTGTTATCGCGTTCGCCTTAATACCGCCTCGTCTGTAATTACCAACATTCCACACATTAGGGAATGCAAACCGGTTTCACCGAAAATCGAAAACCGGTTATTAGGTATGGTTTTGAACAACAAAAAAAAACGGTTTCGATTTTTTTCGGTTTCTTTCTTTGTTTGGAAAAAGGAAGATTAGCCGCCGTTTTTTAAACTGACTCCAATGCAGTGAGTATTTTTGTGATGAATTGAAGTGTGTTGATGCGTATAGTGTTGAGCTGGTAAGAAAATAACTTATAATTTTTTTTTTTTATGATAGGTATAAAGAATGTTAAAAAAATATACTACTTAGGCAAACAAGCGTACGGCCCGCCTGATAGAGAGTATATCATTGATATGCTGGAAGGACAGTGTACGGGATAATTCAGAGCCTTGTGGAACGCCATGCTGTCGGAGCAACTACTGTCAACGAAGGCTCTTATGTATCTGCCAGACAGCAAGCTGACTGATTGGTGTTATTTTTTAACCGTCTGCACGACAACAAAGACTGAGTAATGTTTTTTTTATCTAAGGAAAGTCAAAGTCAAAGCCATTTATTCAATTAAGGCCCTGGTAGGGCACTTATGAAGGTCAAAGCTACTGAAGTTACCACCAGTTCGTAAGTCGGCCTTCAACTGAGAAGAACAGGCAAGAAAACATTCGTATAATAATAATCACGTGTTTGTGTACACGCAAGTTATTGTGCTGCTACAATATGCTATGTAACATAATATTACGTGTGAAATGATTATTATAACATACGAAACATAATTTAATAAATGTTTAAATAAACATCATGTTTCTTCATTACTGATCTAATTTTTATTTAACATTTTAGTTTTTAATTGCTATGAGATATAATGACTTTATCATTATATCTCATAGCAATTAAAAACCAAGCAAATATTATGTTTTTATGATGTCATTCAAAATAAAATCAAAAGCAACGAACCGCGTAGTCTATATAAAGAGAGTTAAATAAACCATGGAAATAATAGTTTATTTAACTCTGTAGATTTATCTTTATTATCAATTTGATGAAAAAGAGATGGATGGATATTGTGAAAAATGACATGAGTATGAAAGGAGTGAATTTTGGTATAACGGATAGAAGATACGAATGGAAAAAACATAGATATTGCGCCGACCCCAAATGATTGGGAACAGGGCAGCCAGATGATAATGTTGATGATAAACCATAGCACGGTGGTAGGGTACTTTGTAGTACCCGCCTGGCTGGCTACCACCCTCAAGTTGAAAATCTGTCGCCAAGCACCTTTCGGTGTGTTCCGTTAGCTGCACTTGAGAGCCAGTTCCTTCTAGGCTTTGTGTGCTTACCACCTTCGGCCGCATCATCACTTACCATGGTGAAATTGCAGTCAAACACAAGCCTATAAACAGTAAAAAAAAATAAAAATAAATTGATGTTTATTTTATACCCACTCTATTAACTTTAACTGACAATAATTCCTATTTACGATTTTTTAATCTTTGGCACGGTTATTATCTATAATTCGAGCTATAGAAATAACGTGGAAAAAAAAACGAGTGAACATTTAAATAACCGGTTAACCGGTTTTACCTCTAAAAAAATAATATTTGTTTTATCCGGATACTAAAAACTAACGGATAATGCTAGACCTAAGTAGGTGTACAATATACATACTCACTTACTTCCAAATTCACTTTGGAGGACTGCTGCTTATCCAAATTTTCGAAAAACAACGTTGATTCATTATCTGCGACAACATCATAAGCTGGCAGCGGCGCTACCAAGGAAGTCAAAAATTATTCTGTGGGTTCTACCATGATCTTTTCACGACTGTAACTTTTTTGTGGAGATTGTTCCCTGTGAATCATAAATATTTTATTTCATTTATAGCACCTACAAATATTATTAATAAAAAGATAACACATAAAAAGAGATAGTTGTCCTAAGTACACCATAAGAAATACACTGTAAACTGTAGCCTATTTTAAATACTAATTTATAGTACCTACAAAATTTATTAATAAAACTTTTAGGCATTAAAATATGTATTTGTCCATACACAATAATAAATAATTATAATAATCAAATCATGTTATATTTGGTAATAAAATGTAATGTAAAGTAAGAGAATAATAATCCGCAAATATAATAACAAATTAGTTGTTATCATACTTTTCATGATCTCTCTGATCTCGGACTCGGACTCGAACTTATATATAAGTTCGTATAAATCTATCCGGTACGTGAACGATAAACTGATAATGATCTAACTGCAATATATAATTGCTAAAATAATTAAATAAGTTATCGTTAGTTATGTTATTAACGATTAATAAAAAAATATTAATATGTATTGTTAATACTTACATTTAAATTTTTGTCATGTATCGAGCTTTTGGCTCTCATTTGCTCCAAATGCTGCTTTTTGTTTTTCCTTGGTCTTTATTCTATTACCCATGTCGTGAAATTATATTAAAATCAACTTTAACACTAAACTTGACACTATAAAAATAATAAAACAAAACTACACAACTGACTTTATATTTACAAGCACTATTGAACTAGGTTATCACACTAAACTGAAATTAATACGATATTACAAACTATAATACTATCTTTGAAGACAATAAAGAATATGCTACGAAAATATTTAATGTTTAAAACTACGAGAGCCGGCCGCAAAAACTAGCGTAGGTCCGTCGTCGACAAAGGCTTCGGCCGAATGATCCTAGCGATGCAAGAGTAGTATAATAAATACGTTCACCGTGATTTCGTATGTGCCAAAAAGAGATGTGTATAGTGCTCTGCCCGGGCAAGCCGCAGGTTTTAATAAACGACGTAAGTACCAAACCAAATATAAATTGTTTATAAAATAACCATGCAATGTATAGAAAATCTGTTCTTCACAGTATAAGAAGAATGAATTACCAATTTTTTGCATTAAATTTCACTGTAAAATTCGCCTGTTTGACGGAGTTATAGTGTAAAAGAGTTTTATCTAGAGGCTACTTTGGAATTAAACTTTATCGAGAAAATTTCTATCAAACGTGTTTTCCTTCAAGGTAACACTCAATTAAGATCTCAAAAATCATATAATAAAATCTCGGATCCCCAACCCTTGTATTAATTAAGATACAGGCACACAAAGATATCATTTTTTCTGAATATAGCACCTTAACATGGCGGCAGTTGCCGACCAATAGCGGTTGAAAATTTATCTTCTGCGCAGGTACATCGGTAAGCCATATCCGTTGGGTACTACTGTAACTGTCTGCAATAACTATGCATTGAACAACTAGTAGTGAATATTATTAGTACTTTATTAATATTCACTTACCACACACAACCCCTTCACACCCTTACAAATGCCCACTTCATACGCAGACGCAGATAACAAGGTTTTTCGAGTCGTTTCTACTCGAAGCAATAATTTTTCGGAGTGAGCAACTTGAAACTCGTGGAAGTCATAAGCAAATACAAATTAATTTTCTGTCACCATCACAACCGAGTAAAACATCCAAGCTCAGTGTCGAAGCTTCTGACAGCATAGCCGTAATTATAAATAAAATAAATATAAATATCCTGAGACATTTTTCACACATGGCTATCGCCATCAAAAAAAAACATAATTATCAGATATGATTTCAAACTACACTACATATTATAAATACTATATATATTACTACTATTATATATTATTATACTTTTTGTTTAATATACATAATCACACCCAGGCTCAGACATTCAGGCATATTCATGCACAAAAATGCATGCAGCGTGAAGTGTCTTACCAACCACGCCAACTGGCCCGTCAATTGGTAATTAATTAATTAATAGGTTAACATAATTAGGTACTATCGAACCGAGTGGCGTAGCTTGCCCTAGATGGTTCCTGTATCAAAATTTGTTCGGGAGCCCAAATACCTGACTGTGATAAAACCAAGTGGAGGGTAAAAAAATTACAAATGTTTGCTTACACACGTTCGTAGCTCGGGGCCCCGTATCTATGATACGGCTGATACGGCAGCAGCTACGCCCCTGATCGAACTACTACTAACTGTCTCTAGTACCCATACGGTATCGGTAACAGAGTATAAACGTTAAAAAAATGTTTACATAGATCCATCTCCGTGTATGTATGTATGTTGTTGAAAATATGTACATCAATGCCAACATAAAAGTTGACACCCTTACACAGATTACGAAACACTTACAATTTCAATGTTATTCTGATGTTGCTCATTCAAAGTTTATCACAATTGCCTATTCTGAATATAGTTTGCGATGCATAAACAGTTTCGTTCGTTTAAGTTTTGTATTCATCTTTTTCTTCATTTGAATATATAAAAGCAATCCTTATTTTCTAGCTTTTTGCCATACGTTATCCGTTTGTTCTCCCTCGGGAACCAGGCAATCTTTTTAGACGTCTTTCTTGACCCTGATCTACGTAAAAATTCACACATCTACTATAAGTGTTTGAGGGTTTGGTTGATAAGTTAAAGGAGTCGGTACAAAATATAGTTACTTTGAGTAGATAGGTATCAAAATGCTATTGCTCGGCTATTAGCCTAGTAGGTAGAATAGGTCCATGTGGGTAGTTGGATAAGATTGTTGAAAAAGTGTAGGCAGAGTCACAAAACTATACGTCGTACAGGAGTACCACTTCTGTGCTAATGGAAAATAATATACCTACCTATATTGATTTACTAGCTGCCTAGCGCAGTATCACCTATGTTTCTAACATGAATACTATAAAACTAGCCTATTGCACTCAGTGATAATGTTAGCTGAACTATTAGTGAGAGTGTTTTCAGAATCAGATCATTAGTTTCAGAAATTATCTCCCTACGTCCAAAATAAAAGGTATTCTAAGTTATATGACTAACTGTTCCTCGCGGTTTCACCCACGAAGAGTGTAAAAGTCTATGTAGCCTATGATACTCGGGGATAAGGTAGCTTTAGTGAAAGAATTTTTCGAAACCGACTTGTAGTTCCTTAGCCCGTTTAAAACAAAACATCAAAAAACTGTTTCGTTCTATTTATTAGTATAGACCAGTAGTTCCCAACCTTTTCTTGACCAGGGACCACTTTGATTTCTTTGTTATTAGCAGAGACCACGATGTTCAACAATAATAAACTGAAACAATCCGAACATAAACTTTAATCAAAAACTCAATAGTAACGTGTATTAACAATATTATTTTAATACAATTAATATAAAGTTAAATGAATTTTCAATCAATGTGATCGAATTTGAAATAGGTACGTTTCGAACGGTTCCGACTACAGTAGGCGTTTCGAGGGCTAGAACTCGAAAAATTAGAGAAAAATGTGGCTTCGAATAGCATAACTTGATTTTCATTCGAAAAAAGTACGAGTAACAACTTTATTTCGAACGAGTGATACATTCGAGTGCTCCAGAATCGAGTCCCTGGCCTTTTTTTTAATTACTAACAAACAAATATGAATCCCATGTTCGCATAAATAAGTTGTTAAGAAAACCATAAGATAGCGCAAGACGATTTCTCGAATTTTAAATGCGTAGTTTCTATAATTTTGATCAGTATCAGTTCTCCCTGGATTTCTTTTGTAATGCTTCGCCCGTGAAAGCGTTCGCGGACCTTATTTTGGCTCCCACGGACCACTGGTGGTCCGCGGCACACCGGTTGGGAACCATTGGTATAGACTATGCATAATAAGCAAGAAATCTTGTAATGCAACATGACTGTAAACAATACCTGTAAGCTTTTAGAAGGCAAATCTTTTTTGGTAACTAAAAAGAAACCTTGTCCTAAGTACCCACCGATGTATAGACCTCCTTACTCATGTGTGAAGGGAATATATTGCTATACTTACATACTCATAAATCTACGTACTTCTATTGTATGTAAATATCCACTTCTTTTTAGCTTCCCGATCGTTGCCTCTGATGCTGACAACATCTTGCCAAAATATTTATTATATATATATATTTATTAATTTTAATATTTATTATTACATATATATATATAAAAATGAAACCCGTTTTCCGTTGTCACGGCATAACATGAAAACGGCTTGACCGATTTGGCTTATTTTTTTTTTGTAGTTTTCTAATACTCTGTACAAGGTTCTTACGGAAACAAATATTAAGAAAATTGCGCAGAAACTTAGAAAATTTAAGAAAACTTAACGGTAGGGTGGCTTAGGGTAGGTTAGGTTATAGGGTAGGATATTACGCAAACGAAGTTGCGCCGGGCAGCTAGTTATATATATTTATTAACCGATTAGCTTTCTTGTTTCACAAATATACAGGCTGATTTTTTTTCCAGCCAGTGACGGTACTTCTGAACTTTTCTTCTGAAATCTGAACAGGTTCTTGAGAAAAACGCTGAAAGGAACCCTGAGCTAAATTTTGATGAAAATAAAAATGCCATATAATTTTTTTTTTTTAAATGTGTATTTTCGTAGATATGTTTTTTTTTCTTTTTCTGCTTCTACGTCACAATACGAACAAAATTATGAATGACCATATTTTAGTCACAAGTTGCTCGAAGTTATCAAAATTGACCTCTAATTGCTTTTCAAAATGCTAAGAGTTCTTTATGACGCGCTGACGAAGATTATTCGACGATCTGAATGTAGATAGATAGATAGACAACTCTTTATTGTACAAAAGTATTTAAACAAAGTATAAAAATAAATGTTTAAAGTTAAAGAAATTACTGTAAGTACAATGTACATATTATACGACTGTTCAACAGGTACAGTTGGACCACGGTCCCAAGGCTAAGGTGTCATCCACCTTGCACCCCCATACAATAATTTGGTAGTCACGGCTACACATCAAGCTATACATTTCCAGTATAGCTTGATATATAGCCGTGTGTACGAATCCTTTGTTAATTATTTATTTTACCTTATAAATAATCATTTGTCTAACTATGAATTTCACCTAAAATCGTTTGACTATAATAAATAATTATAAAAAAATATAACTTGATATTTCAATCACTATGAACGAAATTATTTTTTGGTTGTTATGCAATTAACTGCATACTTAAGATTATCATAGAGCATATTTTTCTTTATTTTTGTCGGTACGGAGCCCTCAGAATGTGAATGCAACTCACAGCGGGCCAATTTTTTTAATTACGGCTTGACATTACAATGAAATATAAGTATTGTTTTAAATAACATTTTGTTGTTTTACCGACCGATCCTACCAAAGCTAATGGCCGTTTTCACTGAGAACGGTGTACACAACAATCATATCTCTGGTTTCATCAGCCTATCATACCCCTCGGGCCAAACAAAGATGTTTGCCTTGCCAACCGAGTGCCCGGCTTTCATTGTTCGGGTAAACGAAGATTAGTTCACTCGCAAGAGAACGTACGCTTGTCAGAACACGTCTTTGTGAGGCTCTTCTTGTCACGCAGGATGCGTTCTGTGTTCTAGCTCTGGGTAATTGAGCAAATAGGTCAAAAACCTTTTGTTTAGCTATAAAAGTCATATATATACTTTTGCCTCGTGACCGCTTTGTGGTCATATCTAACTGAAGGATGGATTATGTTTTTATTGTAGAGCTTCTGTACCACGTTGTATATCAAGAAGAGTTTTTGGAACTTCGATATTTTAAAATTCAAAGAGAATGAATCAGATAATGAATGAAATCAATGACGGATTTAAAAAACAGTAAAAGCTAATGAAAACGTAACGTATTATTCGAATGATTTTCAAATGTGTATCACGTAGGCTTGTGAAGTCATTGTACTTACTTACATGACATGTAATATTGTAAGTAGGTATTAAGTAGAGTTACCTATGTACTATATAATGTGTATGTAATTATTATGGAACGAATTTTTGAACCCACAGATTAGAAGTAAAATATTCATTGACATTTATGTTGAATGGACATTGAGCTATTATTACTACGTATAGAGAAGACGCCACACATTACAACTATGATCCGTTTAAGTGTGGCCATCCGGCCACAATTGTTATTGTAGAACGATGAACGTTACGAAACGCCGTGAAAATCACGGTGTTTGCGAGAAAAAATCTCCTAAAAGCTTTCTGATAGCGCTACGTGTTTCTACTGTCTGCGACGACTAATTATATTTTTGTTTCAGCGCTAAAGAGAACTTTAGTTGACTCTAAAAATGGGACATAGCCTTTGCTGATGATAGCTTTTCTATACGTAGTAATAATAGCTGAATGCGAATGGATGAACATAATATTACGTTGCGTGCTCTTCGAAATACTCAAAGTTGGCGATTTTTGCTAATAGGTAGTTAATAAAAATAGACGCATTAAATGAACATATTAAATATGGCTACCATAAGTTCTTGATTTTTTATAGACATTCTTATTCTTCATGATAAAAATAGATCGTAAAAAATAGACGTGCTGAAAAGTTTATAAGTAGTAGGTATTAACTATTGCTAACTACGGGAAAAAGATAAGATGTAAGCTAGACATATACATACGAGATACATAGTATGTACAGGGTACAGGGAATGCAACGGACTTGGTATATTTATGCATGGTGACAAGAAACACCACACATATTTTACATTGGCACGAGTTATGGGTACTTCAATTTGCTCATTGGTCGTTGTCAACAAAACGAAATCGATCGGATTTTCTAAAAAAATATATATAGGAATATTATAGAATGATCCTACCGACATAAACATAATATTCGATATTAGTTTCATATTAATATACCTTCATCAGTCTCGTCAATACAAAAGGAACCTAAACTACGTAATAAACCAATATTTCTACCCGAGTTTAATTACCGTATCAATATTCCGATAATAAAACGATAGGTATCTTCTATTATGTTATAGTAAACATCTCTATGTGGCTGCCTTTGCTTACTAATTGATGCTAATATAGAGGGGCTTTACCAAAAAGGTTTTGTTACATTAATTTATGTTCGAGCTCAGAAATCTTAATTTATATATGAAACTAGTTTCTACCCATTGGTTTCACGTGCGTTTCCGAGGTTTTTAATGTGTTTATCTGTGGCTATGATCTATTTATTGGCTCAACTTAATCTAAATCCGTTCAGCAATAATTGGATGAATGAGATATTAGAGGTCACAGATTACAGAACATTCTGTAATCTGAGTTGGAGGCACTCACGATAGAATATTTTGTAAGACAAAGTCAGTGAGTGAAATACTCGAGACAATTTTTTAACGAACAAATTTTAGGTCTCAGGTATGTTTAAGATACATACTGGCCGGAAAATCGTCTGAGGAAGTCTGAAAGAAATCCATAAGAGACAGTAGGTTTTAAATAACCCTGATATCGTTTTCTATGATAAGAAAAACCGCATGCAAAATAGTAATGTACCAAAATAACTTGAAATTTATCTTACGCAGGGATCTGACACACAAATTTTGTGTACAGGCTATAAATTCTCATAACATAACTTGGTTGGTGGAAGAACGTGACATTCGAGTTTACGCAGGCAAAGTCACGAGGGAAATCTGTTTGTAAATAAATAAAATCATAAGGTATTCACATAGGTATGGAGGTGCAAGGTGATCGCTACATCACCCCCTTCCTAGACCAGAGGTCGATCTATCGTTGCGACATTGCTTATATCTTAAAAGTGCCAGTGCTGCTCGGATGTCAGCAGTGAGTCGAGATTGAGCGCGGTTGTTGCGATGGGTTGAGCCATGGGAGTTCACGTAGTGTAGAGACTGCCACACCGGAGAGGGTGAGCCAGTCGAAGAGGTCCGAAGATGTGCTGCGGTGGAATGTACGGGCGATGAGGTTAGTCGCAGTGTTACCTTGCAGGACCAGGAAGCTCAGTGAGTCGGGAGTGCGTTAGACCTGATTGAGGTGAAGTTAGCTTGCTGTGTGACTGCTTGCCGGTGGGGAGTGATGAGCTTGGAGGATCTGCTCAGAAGTGCTACTGCATGTTCCTTGATTTGAGGGTTGGAAAATTGGAAACGTCGGGGTCACCAGCATGGAGTACAAGGTGGTCGCTTAGATATTAGATAAAATACACCAAAAATAGACACCAAACTTACTGTATCCTAAGTTCCTATGTGGAAGTGATTTTGTGATGATTTTCGAGTAACGGATCATCATGTTTTCTTTCTTATATGAGGATACCTGGCAAGATGAAGATGTCATCGACGTCCTGACATGCCTGATAACATCAATTCAGATATGAAATATATAGGTATCCAGTGAATATCTATGGCAAGAACTTCTGTCCTTAAACCAGTATTATATTATTTAATAATAATTCAAAACAAAGCTGAGAAACAAAAAAAAAACAGTCTAATATTAGTTGTTTGCTTGCCTTAATGATTTTACCCTACAGAAAGAAACAGTAACAGGCAGCATGAAATTCATTTAGGTCTATCGGGACTCATATTGTGAAAATAAATAAAAAACCGTACACCCCCCCGTTAAACCACTGAAGCAGGAATCGTGAAATTGGGACAGTGGTTTTTGTGATACATCTGGCCACAGTGGTTTTACGAAATATATGAACCGAGATAATTGTAAGTTACCAGCAACGCTTTATGAAATAGAAGTACTTATTAATCGATATGATTTTTTGCCATGGTACCGAGTTTTGCACGGTGTTGCTACTTCCTAATACCACTTAGGTGGTACCACCTAGGTGCCTGAATTCTAGATCTTCAGTCTCTTTGGTGTATTAAATGCGAAACCGATGCCAGAAATGTATTTACAAGACCAAAACCATGATAGACCCCGCAAAACGTGAATTTAAAAAAATAAGGTACTTATCTGCAAGTCTAACAAGTCTATAAGTGTAGAGTTGTTTGGTTATAAATATTTTCGAAATACTAGTGAACTGAAATAACTCTCTCTAATAATTATATTATAATCCATACTTATATTACAAATTAAGTGAAAGTAACTATGTCTGTTTTTGTCAAAACCTATATGTACCTCGATAATTACATAAGATGTTTTTCATTGTATTTTAACGTTTTACGTTCTTTCTCATATATTTTGTTAATGATGCGGAATGATAATATTTCTGCAAAATTAATAAAAATACTTAGTTTCTTACGAAAAAAAGTCGGGAACACAGATGCGTGCATCGGGCAGTCACGGCTCATGCGCGGCACCCGCTGTTTTATTTTTGCCGTTTGACGCTAGCCGCTCGCATTGTTTCCTAAATTGTGAAGTGAGCCAAACCTGTGATATGTGGGAAAACTGTAGTTGTTAATCTGCATAATTTTGAGAATGGATCTTTGAGATCCAGGTATACTGCAGTATATAACGGATTGGCACAGCGCCATGTATACGGTTCTGGGATGTTTACGATTAATAAAATGCCCGAGTTTCTTGAAGATCCATGCTAATGATGTGACGAGAGTGGTGAGAAGTAAGTTACTATATCTTCGCTGAAAGTAATAATTTAATCACCTTGAAGGTTAATATGGCAGAGATTAAAGAGACTTGGTCCTAGTACGCCTCCTTGGGGAACACTGAGCGTAAAAAAGCATCGTTACTCAGTCAATTTCTTATTCTGAACCTCTGGAAGCAATTATGAAGGTTATCAGACAAGGGTCGTAAAGCGATCCTCTTATACCTTGACATTCCATCCTATTTATAAGGTTAAAGGGACAGATACAGTGTCGAAGGTCTTGGCCAAGTCAACAAGATGCCTAAGCCAATCTTTGATCAGATAGTATGTTGTAGTTATTCAGGTTGTTTTTTTATACTACTTAGAAAATAATACAGCCAACCTGATGGTAAGCGGTTAGCGTAGCGTATCTAGATGCTTGCAACACCAGGGGTATATCGCAGGGTTGGCAACGAGCGAGTGACACCCCTGATTTTGGGTTTGAATTTGAACCGCTTACCATCAGGCGGGCTGTATGCTTGTTTGCTACCATAGTGGTAAAAAATAATATCACTCGCGCGTGAGTGACTCTCTTTGAACAAGGATGTGATTTTAGCAGATTCGTTCTCTTGTAGGCAGCGTGCATACAGCAAGTAGTCCTGCCTCGAAGACGATGTAAATATATCACCTATCACAACAATATTTTGGAATTCGTTATGAGATGTTCTTATTTATCATTAAGATAATGTAGGAGTTTGGGTGTATAGTGAATAAATCATAGTTGCGAACCAAGTGTAGCTGACGTGGATGTAAATTGTAATATAGTAGTCGTAATTTAGGATAGTAAGCTACTTTCTGAGATAAAAGGAGTCAAAGGAGGGTGGGTATATACTGTATAATATGAAGACTTTTATGTTTATAGGTACTAGATACATATTTAACTAGGCAAATGTACCAAGTCTACTTAGATTTATATCTAACGGTATGAATGTTAGCTATTATTTGAGATATTCAATTTGGGAGTGCTCTATATTAACCCGAATGCTTGTTATGACCTAAGTTATAGTAAAAAGTACTACTTATAATTATTAGATATACTTACTAAATTTGAGTAAAACTCAGTGGTCATTAAGGTTGGGTCTATGGTTAGATGTAAATGGTTGAATATATAAGTTCAGTATTAAACGGTGAGCGAAGACAAGCGAAGGTTTATTCCACTGGTGATAAGCGGTATTTGGCGGTTAATTTAAAATCAGAATACTTTTTCTATTGACTTTACAGAGATGTTACAGAGGAGCTTTTCCGAGGTATAAATATTTTGCGATCGAAAAATCGGCCTTATTAGACTTAAATATTATACTATACCTAAATACTACAATTGAAATAACTATAAAAAATAACAGTTAACGTTATTGTTATTAATTAATCTGAAGATTTATCTAAAGGTAGAGGAGACCTTTAGATAAATCTTTTATTATATTTTATTTCTCAAAAAATTATTGCTACTAACATTTATATACCTACCTATTCATGCACGGTCATTTATGTGAATACATAAACTTTTGCAGCAAGAACGAGATCAAAACCAACGAATCAACAATTCTAAAAAACGGGACTATTACTATGTCGCCTTTTTTGTCCTCGCATTCGGGCATCACTACACCCGCCTAACTGGCTACCGGCTTAAAAATGTACCAACCACCTACCGTTGTTCCGGCAGCTGAACTTGATAGCTAGCTCTCCTATCCTATTCAGATCTACTCGATTACCATTTCGATCGGAAGGAACGATTTTATTTCATTAAAATGCTGATGCTGTATTAGACGCAGTTTTTATATACCGCGATTTTATACCGAATAATACCGATTGACTGTCTCATTCCGAATGAAGTATCAAATTGGAAAATAAGAGCTTTTTGAACCAGCAAACTACGCAATGATCTTGTCATCCGAATCGAACAGCTCTGAATAACCCCACCATCCTAGAGAATATCCCTTACATAAATAATCTTTATTTCAGGTATATACCCATAGAATACAATATTGCCAGTAATATTATCTGTTACCTTGGAAATATTGTAGACAAACACAAACCTACTGATAGTAAAAAGAAAATAAAATCAGTCGTTATCATTGACCTAGGTCAGTTGTTGTTATATACATTTAGGTCGAGCAGGTATTGAACGATTGTACGTAAAATAGCTATAATTAGTACATCCATCTCCTAAAGTATTGATGAAGAATAACGTATGCTATAATATGTATGTATTATTTCTATACAATAATTCAATTTTGACTTTTTTTTTATTTTGAATACCAAGTTAAAATAAAATAACCCACCTTTTACTATGAGACTACAAAGCTTTGCCATTACTTTAAATCCTTATCATGTTACGTAGGTACATACAATATTTTTGCATCCATTCCAACAAAAAACAACATAAAGAGTCCTAGTACGCTTGAGCTTGAGCACTCCCAAAATTCACATTCACTCATGCATTAAAGAAACAAGAAGTGAACGCGAAACTTGTCACATTCCATAAACAAGTCGTAGGCTACAACAAAAAGATATAGAATAAAAATGAAAATGGGAATTTGCCCAATAAAAGAGGGAGACGCAAGGCTCTGAAAATGGCATTATGTATTTTACACCCCGCATTTTATTCTACCCACGCATAATTCAAACATTATTTGGTAGGTGCGTGTGATGCTATTGTAGTTTAAAGGGATTCGAAGAATTTCTTTTCGTTATTAGTTCAACATGTACTCATGAAATTGAAAATTATATTTATAGCATTGTTTGCATGCAGTAATGTAACTTTATATAATAGATTTTGCTCCGCGGTTTCACCCGCGTTTCCGGGGGATAAAAGTAACCTATTTGTTAATCCAGTTTATGATCTACCCATTGTGTAGTTCAGGCGTCAAGAGGTGTCGATGTGATCTCCTTCTAATTGTAATTATTGTTCCTGGTCATATACAATACTTTCAAATAAGGAATGTCTTCAATAAATATTCAATCACACTCTTGCCACCTTTTTAATTATTGAGAGAGCCGTTTAACAAAGCACACGTATTTCTATTCATCTGACGGGAATATTGTAATGTCCTAGACATGTAAATCATTGAACACCTAGGTACCTAAAACTATTGTGCCATTTGGGTTGTCGATATAGTAATCGAATGAATACCTTTACTGTATCAATATAATCTGTATTATGCCGAACCACAGATATAAATCTATATATGTCTGTGTGCCAAACTCTACCGTGGTAAGTTCTATAATTGTGTACCTACATCTTTTACCTCTCCTCTCTCTCAATAATATCTAATGATATCAGTGTTCTTACAAGCCTGTTATTATCATTTGTTTTTTAATTGACTACTAAGTATTTCGTATGTTGCGGCTGCAAGCTGCTAGAGACAAGAGCTGAAAGCTTGCGTCGTGATAAGGTAACAAAGACACAAACTCACTTTCACATTTATTATAAAATTGTAGTAGGATTATTGTAAATTAAAATCTGCTTTAGCTCCACACGGGTGCGGTTTCATCAAATATGCATTTTTATTTTCCTTGGACATTTTTCACACTCGAGCATCTGATACCAAACTAAGCAAAGCTTACAAGCTCTGCTGTGGACACCAGATAACTGATATACTTTATATTTTTTTTAATATACACTTGTTACTTATGTATATACTTATATACACTTATTGTACTTTCCACAAAATGGATGCCATCGGCAGCGATTGTTTGACGTGTTTGGACTCCATGGTGACATTGGTGACTTTAAAAAGATGCATTTTTGTTTATATCATTTTCGTTACACCCAGTAGGTATATGGACATCCGAAAGGGGTGAAGACTATATCAGGTACAGATTTTCTATAAATAGTTTCAGCTCAAAATAAATTACTCAAAAATTCATACCAAATTTTTGCATCCAATTTTATTGAATTAAATTCATAACCAACATGTCACTGGTCGATGAGGGTCTTTATCATTTTGCATCCCTAGCTGATATTAATATAAAAATGTCTCTCCTTGTACCAAAAATTGTATTACTGTTACGGATATACCCTTTCCGTTAGACCCAGTATAATCTGGCATGCTTTGGTAAACTTCTTTTTTTCCATTTATTGTAGTTCTAGGAATTTAGTTCATTTGATATTGAACACAATCCCACGATTATATCTACCTACTTAAAGCTAATTTCCACCAGAAATGTGCAAGGATGCATAACAAGAGTTGTGTTTGACTTCATTTCCATAGCATAGCTCGTCTTATTTCTGGTGGATAGGGTTGCATGAGTCATGTGTGTATATCTACTCGTTGAAGCGAAATACGTCAGCTAGGAATGCGAGTGAGAGGTGTATTTAGTGGTGGATAGAAGTACTAGTTTGAATATACTACGTAATCAGTGGTAATAGGGAGCATCGTGCATCTTACTCCCTCTGCTACACCACTTAGGAAAAATACACATCGTTGTACATCTTAGCTACGCTCTCGCACTCTAGTGTAAAGCCACTCTAGGTAATGATGTGGTCGAAGGTGGTAAGCACACAAAGTTTTTAGCGATGTTACAAGGTTCAGATTTACCCTTTCATGGTGTCAGAGATATAAGAGAAATTATGAGAGAATCATTTAAAAAACTATGACTGTTTGTATGACTATTATATTCTATTTGAGAGTTTCTGAGTAACAGAATTATTTTTAGAGTAAATCAAGCGTGCAGAAACAATTTATGAAATGATTAAACTTTTACAATTATTTGGAAAGTTTTGTTGATCTGGAATTTCATGTAAATACCCAATAACTAATAAAGGTTTTTGAATACTTATTTTTAGGCGAAAAACGTCCCCGTAATTGATTGAGATATTGTAAATACTTTATACGTACGTTGGACAATGAAATATTAGGTACACAAGCAATCGAGCCATACCTATCTACCGATCTCCGACTCTACCGATCTAAGTGGACTGTAATCTCGACTATATGACTGGAAGTTATTTAATACATAACAAATAGTAAATAACCTTCATTTCCGATCACCTATCTACAATTTACCATTTTATATTTAAATCTTCTAAGTATACCTATAATTAATACTATTAATGTGTATGTTAAAAAAGGTATAAATTAATTGTATCCTCACATTTAAATTACAGTAAAAATCTTACACAATATTATATCACAGACCGACCGCAACAGAATTCACATAAAAATGAGGCGTCAAAAGAGACATTTCCAACGTCACGCTACAGTGCTGAATAGGTATCCGTTCCCACGTCAAATTCAGGAATGTATGGAAATGTGATGGAGACATATTGTATTCTCACTCAGCACCTACCATCAGCACGATGTACTGAGTGTGCACTATACATCGTTTTATATTCATCCTGTTACTTATTTGACACTTTTTTCACGAGAAAACAATGATATCAATTTTGAATACAGCATTAAGAAAATACGAACGGAGTGCTCGCAAATTGAGTTACTGGTACCAAAGCCACTAAAGCTTATATTTCAATAGCAGTAGCGTAACGTTACAATTTCTTCGGTCTCTATCCTAATTATTTTCTCTCTATAGAAAATGTGTTTCATAAAAGTTACGCTGAGTTTAATAACACTACGTGGTTCTTTCATCTCTGCGATTTTTGTTTAATCAAGTTTTTTATTTATTTAAGGTTGTGTGTATTTATTTTAGTTTATATCTTCATTAAAATAAGAAAAATATTGAAAGATGCAATTATGGAATCATTTACACCACAGTAATCGATATGAGGTAAATGAAACCAATAACAAGTAAAGTCGGTATTGTCAACATGCCTTGTGTTCAAAATTCACAGAGAATACTCCATATTTCATTTTCATCCGCTTCTTGAATATCAAATGAGAATAGCACCATGAATACTAACTAGGCAACAGTTTATTTCGTTAATCGTACAAACAAGAACTTTCAGATTGTTTTATAGTATCGGGTGAATAGTAAAACTATGCAAGCTGCAAAGTTATGGATAAACAGGTGATTGATATTAGGGGACACAGCAAAGGTTTAAAGGTCAAATAATAGGTTTGTGGTTATACTTACTAGTGGTTTAAAGAAAATTAGGAAATAAATAGTTTCTTCGTATTGAAAAGGTTGTGTTTTGATCTATAGTAGGAATAAACTACGACCGTGTCAAAATTTATCTTTATTGGGGCTTAGAACCTTAAGGCCAGGTCTAAGCTCAAATTCACAAAAATGGGTTTCTTTGAGAGTCGAGTATGACTTAACGCAATGAAAATACCTAACACAAAAAATACTGTGGACAGAAGAGGGTTTTGAGAAAAATCTTAACCGAATAGAATATTAAAAAGTGCTTTGATATTCCCAATAAAAAATTCGTAAGTTACGTCTAAAAAAATCTTTCGCGTCGAAATTCTCCGTATTTTCAGCGATGACAACAATTTTATTTTTAAGATACAGAATTATATTAGAATGTTAACCGGACACTTATTCAATTTAATGTGTATATTCTGTATAATCTAAAGAAAACAGTCTATTTCATAGAGACACATTTATGATTTACCATTTTCAACCCTATTCCAGTGAAGAACGAGTGCTGTCAAAATCGTAGTCAGTCCGCGCCTTAAAAGATTTAAACGGAACCTTGATACACTCTCGTGTCCGTCTATTAAATAGGTTTTTCTATCATATAAAAATGGGCTAGCGTTTGGCTACAGACTCTCGCGAAATCTCAGTTGGGCCTTGAAACTTCCTATATTATAAGTCAGCAAACACGGAAGCCGGAAGCAAGTTCCATTCCTTTACTGTCCGCATTATAAATGAGAGTGCAAGACGTGTCCGTATGTCTGGTATGTCAACAACGTAAGGATGAAAATTATCCCGGCATCTTGTAGTTCCGTGTAAGAATAGGGATGGTGGTATAAGTATATAATATATAAATATTTTGGATAATAACTGCGTCCACTCTCCAAAATATATCCTGTAGAAAATGGACAGGCTTGTGAGGTTTTCATTAATTAGATAATCATCAGACGTGTCACGGTTTTCATGTCATTTTGAGACAGGAGCATCAAGATGGTGCTTAGCGGATCCATTCAAGAGGTGGCAACAGTAATCCATGTACCACCGGACTTGTGCTTTTTAAAGGGTTAGCAACTGTCTAGGCGTGAAGTACGGCTTTGCCTTAGAGAGAATGCCCAGCTTTCAAGCAGCGGTTTCCGCCTCCAAATTAATATAACAGCCAATATATATAGTAAATTATGTTCAAACGATCGACCATGGACTTTTGCAATAACTGATGTCTCACACGCTGAAGATGTCTCCACAACAGTGCTGTTATTTGCGTACCCAAAGATACCGGTCTTAGCAAAAATGTTGATGCAGGATGAGGCTACACATACGTCTAAGTTCTACGCCATTTTTCTAGTGCAACGCAACTGCTTAAAACCAAACCCCACAATTTAATTAGCTTCCCCAATATTTACGCCAAAGCACGGCAAATGCCGCTTAGCGGGGCGTGGCTGCCGAAACCTACCACCAGAATTGGTTTTCATTTATCACCACCCAGGGATCACGTGAAGGGTCTCGAGGGTAAACCTACAAACGTAAGCAACTTCGATTCTCCAAATCCTCCTATAATTCGCTTATCCGTTTTGGCGTAATAGAGTTACAAACATCCTGTTTTGCTATTATATTATAAGTGGAATTCAATCTAATTGTAAGTATATATTTTGTTGACTAAGTTACAAGTTCTACTTTGGTTTTGGAAACATATCCGTGTGTAGAGAAATTTATAGATAGAGCTACTTCAGTCGTGAAAAACTAGGTTATTTTTTATACTTAACTAAGTTCAAGAGACGTAAAATAGCTATATAATCCCGCGTCCATGATGTTTTTATTTAGTGACGAACTGTAACATTACACCTCTCGTAGAAAAATAACGGTGAAGATACTAAAATTTTTAACGCTCATAAAAAGTTGACTAAAGTATGTTTAGGGCTTTATACAATCATAATAGTAGAGAGTACCACTGAGATAGTGGTATTGATGTTGAATGCTGTAGCAAAGGTCCTCGGTTCGAGTCTTACACTAAGCTTGTGTTTTCGGTGAAGGAAAATATCGTAAGAAAACCATATTATCATACCAATAGTAGGGTACTTTCTAAAATAGACATTTCTTATATTATCTGAGACACACGTACATAATCATCAAAGGCTATATATTATTATAACTAGCCTACCCCGCGGTTTCACTCCGCGTGACCGAGGAATATAATATTTTCCCGGGATACAAAGTAGCCTTAGCCAAGTATCGAATTTCAAGTTATTGGTAGAAAGTATACAATTTGGCCCACTCTCTAAATATTACACCGTTTCCAACGTCTATTATGAACATATTTCTCATAAACCTACCACATTATGCCATTATTCGTTTTCATCGTTCCTCTAAATGCCATGGGGCGGCTATATTAAAGTTTTATGCGTAAAATGTAGGTGTCTTGAAAGGGCACAAACTGATCGTTATGTACAAAATGAAACCACAACGCCTTTGTTTTTCGCAAATTCTTTATCTCACGTTTCGTATCCAAATCCTCCCGTTGGGAGTACTTTGGCGATGTCAAACTCATGCCAAAGTATTCGCAAACAATAAAAACCGGCAAAGTGTGAGTCTGAATACGCGCAGTGTAGTATTCTGATACAGTCTAACAGTACTGTCTAAAATCTAAGACTACGAATAAGAATTAAAGGAAAATTTAATTAAAGCCACAAAACAATACATTTTCTCCATAATTTGTTCTTAATATTAATTCACTCTAAAACGTACCACCTGTTTAGGTAAACTCGGTTTTACAGTTTTACAACAATACTCAGGTTAAGGCATACGACCGCGGACTGCGGACGCGCGCGAGCATTAAAAGGGTTACGTTTGGAACAATTTTGTTTTTGCTTTTCCAAACCAAACCGTTACCTGGCTATATTGTTGGATTAGGTTGGAAATTAATGAAAACCGGACAGGTTTTGCCCATTAACAAAAAATATAAGTTATATATTTTGAAACGTAAAGACCCTTGTCTGAAAACTGTAGATACCTACAATATTAACATATTTTTTACCATTGTTTGTGTTTTATTATATTATTTTACTTATTGCGGGATCAGTTATACTAGAACATTAACTATAGTGAAAACTCACTTAAGCCTCAGTGATAAATTGTAGATGGCAAAATAAAATGGTACCTTCCTTGGTCTAAAAAGGGGATTATGTCATAATGAAAATGATAATAAAAATAAAGTGTTCATACTTCAAACGACTAGAAAGTTTTTCCTAACAAATAGCAGGCTTAGTGATCAAACTTGAAAGCAATTTTCCAAGCAATGAACCTTCAAAAATGTTAAGCTATTACCCTTAATTATCTTAGATGCCTAATTTTTTATTAGTAAAAGCCTCATTTTATATTGATGTCCTTAAATTATACCAGTAAGTATAACCTAACATTATTTAGGTACTATAACGGTTCTTTTTATAGGGTTTCCCTTTTGACATCACATAACTCTAGGATTATTGTGAAAGAATCAACTGGCATGAATTATTTACCATTTTTTATTTCAAATTGTCGCGATTTTTTATGTAAAACAAACACCCTTACGTGAAATATGACAACATATGAATTGTTGGTTTGAATGAAAATGATTTACTCGTACTTAGTTGCGCTATCCCGCTACTTTAGTACACTTTTGAGTACACTACTGCGTATGTTTGGCAACGTGGCAAAATAAAAATTCGTCATGGGTGACAATTTTTTTAACTATATAATTTAATTATTTTTAATGTTATCTTCGAAACTATGTATTTTTGGAACACTAGTTCAAGGACGATTTGTATCATTATTACTTAAAACCTTAGAGTTATGTGACATGAAAAGATCACGTTGTATATTAAATACATTTACGTACGTACGTATTTTTACGTTACATTCATGAATAATCGTTCGATTCGTGATTGAAATTCGAGGCGCCACTGCAATTCTGTTATTTTAACCGCATACGAACGATCATTCGACGACGCGGTCTCTTGTCTATACATTCCCCAAATGATTGCGAACAGAGTATGATGATATTGCTTTGATCTAGCCCGACTATGTCTCACGGCACTCACACATGTTAGAAAATCGGAGGTCCTAGGCTTAGAGGAAAAAACACTTGAAACTCAAACTATCAAGGTTGTCTGATAAATCGGCAGCGCGCAAGTCCTTTCCAAGAAACAATTATTGCTAGCAAAAATCACAATAAAACGAAGTGTAAACTCATATAAAATACCTGTCAGTAAAATCCGAATAATGAATGACAAGTAATTTAATACCAGTTTAAATTATTTCAAAATTAGAAGAGAAATAAAAGCGAAAGAATCTAAATAAGGAAACATGGACGTGCAAGAACGTTTAGCAACCGGAATGCCGAGTGATTATATTATTTACGAGACGTTATTGAGCTGCGTATCGCTTACGCATTAAATTTACATTTATTACTCGACGTCTTACATACGCGTTCAATTTCTGAAGAAATTTCTTCAGGAGTAAGCTCGTCATTGTTATTGCTCGAGTTTCAACGGAAGGTTGATTGATGACGTCCTCAGCTTGGGTCGTGCGGGCGCCATCGTCTATGTCGACATAAAAATCGCTGTAATCCTCGCCCAATTGCTTGATTATGGCTCTTAATCTCTCACCAAGATGGCACCCGAGGCGTCTACCCGCCTTTTTTATCGCTCTTGCTTTATTTCAGCCTACCAAATTGTAACATCCAAGACTACTTAACAAAATTGAAACTGTATACTATATTTACGGAATACGTCTTTGTCTTCTTTACGGCTCATTTTAATGACCCTCTGCTTTGACATTGATAAACGAAATGAAAAGCATTTGTTGTTTTTTTACTGCTTATGCATGAATTAATTTTGAAGTATATTATATTTATTTGTGAAAAATAAATAATAGTCTTGATACTAATAAAATTATGAATTCACAGTCTAATATGGTTGGGCCGAGCATAACGCGCGGGCTAGCTAAATCGGCGTTCCTATTGATGATCCAACGAGAGGCCATTAATTTTTTTCTTTTGATTGGACACTAAAAATGAGTCTTGATTTTATAGCCATATTGGTGCTGACTCTGTTGTTTACAGGTCTCACATGTCTCTTTCTGACAAAGGACATAAGAAAAGGATGTAAGAAATTTAGTCCTGTCAAATTAGTCCAATGCTTGTTTTCAATACAAAAGTCGCCATCTATCGCGGTTACGTCTAAATACCCGCTAATGAAGATGGCAAAGACTAATTTGACAGCTTTAAATATTATGTTCTATACTTTTTCAATAATGTTTGTAAGAAAGAGATGTGATATGACTAAAATTAGTTTAGTGCGTTTTACAACACAAGCGGCACCATTAGGTATTTAAATAACATTTCCTTTTTGATTTCGTTCATGAATCTTTAAAATAGCAAATGCGACCCTTAACTTTTTATTTATTAGGTTCTTGCCACCACGGTTTACCGCGTTCCCGTGATGAAAAGTAGCCACTCAAGAATAATGTTAGAAACTACATTGCCTAGTGAAAGAAATTCCAGAATCAGATCAATTGTTCCAGAGATTACCTTCTACATTCAAACTTACTTACCTCTACTACTTTAATTTAAATTTACTTTACCTCTTTGCTATATTATTATTTTAGATGGAATCATAACATTATTAATAGAGGTTTTTTCATTTCAGAACAAAACATGATTGATATAATTATACCATGATTAATACCACCATAAATACAGTGTGGTTTTATAACAGTTAAAAGGGTAAACGATCTAGATTATTAAAAACATCAAAATTTCCATTATTTTTAGGCAAAGAAATATTTTAGATTTTTTAAATTCGTTAAATATCTTATTTTTAGGCAAAGAAATATTTTAGATTTTTTAAATTCGTTAAATATCTACCCTAGTAAATTTATAATATTTTGCTTTGTAATTTTCCAAATTGAGTGGCAGCACTACCACAGATTACTAAATAGTTACTACGTAAGCACTACTCCCAATCATCTCCCAATGGGAAACCGTCTGAGTGTGTAGTGGGTGACTGGCTCAAAATAAGCCACGACCGGGAACCATCGCTATGGGTAGTCGTAGATTAGGAAACATGATATTTTTGTTCAAAACCACGGTAACCGGCATTGTGGGGGTTTGAAACCATAAGTTTAATTACTTACTGATTAATGATACACGGTCATACATAATGAAATCCTTATACTGAAAAAGAACATAGGGTTATAATATCCTAAAGAGTAATTTCTTTTGTTTAAACATAACCAATAGTAGAAATGGAAACATAATTAGAAAATACGGGGCTAAGTCTGCTAAAATGTCATACTGATACGATACTATTGCAATTCCATTATCATTGAGCCGATGTGCGTAGTCTACTAATTTATAATGGTCTCTGGTCCAAAACTGACAACTAAAAGATCATTGTGGCACGATTGTAGTTTCAGTCGAAAATCATCGGAATGCTATTATGTCGCCATTATGATGCCATTATGACGCTATTGTGTCAGTAGACTACCAAAACCCATTCAAAACCTTAAAAATATGTCAATTTTGACACCACTGATAGTTCACTGGAACCTCAGACTGGAACAAAATTGTAATAGTAGACTTGGGCGAAACTACTCGTACTTATATTAACTATGAATGAGTCAGTATGATTGATAATAGTAATGATACATCAAGGTATCGCACACATGCCTACGAGAAAGGCCTTGATTAGTTGCCGATGCTAAGATTCCGTCCATTTATTTTTGCAGAATCACGAGAGAATAATATGGATAATTTGTATCCAATTGTGTAACCTTTGTGTAGTATGTCTACGCAATTAACTTCTCGGTGATTTCGGAGTAAAGCAATGTTTTTTGTTAATTTTCGGATAGAAAAAGATTGCCAATTTCCTCAAAATCGTATTTCTATCTTTCATTCTTTACAATTTATGAATCAAATAACACACATGAACTATTTAAGCAAAGTTTGCATTCAAATAGAATAAACCCGCTTCTTTTAAGAGACTTCCTAGTTCTAGTTGAGACAACTAAGCTAACAAACTCAAGTATATATACTCACAATCCTCAGGAACTCAAATCGATTGATAAAACGTCGAACATGGTGTAGTTACTTAAATTCCAGCATCGAATACCATCTATCAAAGTCTATTTTGCACACCCCACCCCACGCCTAATATACTTACGCTTACAAATACATGTTTTTGTACTAACAACCAATTTTTATACTCGACGATGCGTATCGTATGGTGTTTTTGAGAATTTCGCACTGGTATTATAACGATATTTTTTTGTGAAAGTATCTAAAGACTCATTGAGTGATATTTCACAAAGTATACGTGAACACCATGCATTGCCTCGCATGCACTATCCTCCGTAGAATATACTTTTAAGTTATAAAGGATTGTTTTGTTTCCTATCAAGTAGAAATGCTTGTGTTTAGAAACCATTCATGAGAGAAACAGGACAAGATGTGTGATGATTTCCTCATGCGAAAAGAAAGACAAAGACCAATAGCAATATCCCATACCACTATTATGAGTTATTTATAATAATCCGAGCTTATAGCGGATTCCTAATAATAGGCCGAGAATGATTGAGCATTATACATTGTTGCGTTCAAGTTGTGCGTGTGTTATGACGCGACCGTTCGTGGAGTAAACTACATATGCAGCACATTACACTATTACGTCGAGTGATCGACGCAACGAAATTACCCAGTTTATTTTGCGCAAATAATAATGGTCGGTGGAAAAAGCAGTTAAGGCTTTTGTGTTATAGACTGCAATATAGTAGATAAGACTACAACAAGAATCATCTGGCTCGAAGGACCATTGCTAGAGTCCTATTTATGCACTTTGAAATGAGAGAGTGGACTATCTCTTGATAAGTATGATTAATTGTTTTATAAATGGAGTTAGTGGAGGCACTCAAGGGCGTGGGTAATTCTCATTCTCATTAATGGTGTAGAAGCAAGTAAGCCTGGGGCACAGCTTTCCCACATCCACGCGCCCTCGCACGTCACCATTGCGCCGAACTTAGTCATCAGTTATCAAAAATGACACAGAACAACTAAAGTAATACGACGACGTATATTCACAGGCCAGTTGTTGTGGTTGTTTGTGATTCCACCCATCACGCCGCTGGTCGTGGGTTCGATTCCCATCCAGGACATGCATTTGTGTGCATGAACATGTCTCTATGTCCTGAGTCTGGGTAAAGGTAATTAATTATGCACAGCCGTATATGTAGTAGGTATATCAATTGTCTGGTCTCCATAGTACAAGCTATGTTTATTGTTAGTTTGGGATCAGCTAACCGTGTGTGAAGAATGTCGAAATTTTCAAAGTTTGCAATACAGCTGATAAAAAACTGTTTTCTCAATTCAAAAAGTATCAAGCATACAGACATAGGTAAAGGTACGAAAATGTATTCATTCTGGTGAATAAGGTGTACGTCTAGCTTATTGTAGAGGGCTTGATGGGTGAAATTAGCCAAAATAAATTATTATTATTGGATGAAATGCAAAGCTCCAACTCTACAAGAATAGCGACCGCAACATACAAGGAAATATACAAAGATGGTTCAGAAATATACTTATTCATAAAACAAACAAAAAAGGATTAACATAAAATGTTTCCCAACCGGAAGGTTACATTTGCGTTACTTTTAAATGCATTTGAGTTTTAATTAAAATATTGGAGTATTTTTTTGTTGAACATAATAAACGCTCAGTCAAAGCTGTAAAGCACCATCACTTAATAAAAGATTTCCCTAGAGAAGTGAGGCAAGCGGCTCAATAAGATGAGACGGTATCAAAATCTCTTGGTAAAAAAACGTCGTAAAACGTAGGCGGGGTCACATTAAATAAATTGCAGGCGCCTGGCGCCCGCCACGACATCTGCGTCAACACGTTAACTACACTCCTTTAGGCTCGCTTCATTTTAGCGCACGAGACTCGAACCTACTTTTGAATATGGCTGATGTGCACTAATAGGGGTAGGTACCTAAATTGCAGTATAGCTTAATAGCTCTAGAAATATTGTCGTATCCCAATGCACAAGTTGCATTTATTTCTTCAGGTTCTACATCCTACACAACAATAATGGTCTTATAAGTTTTATTATTGAAATAGATGGAATTTTTGATTTGTTGGAAATGTTAGTGGAGAAGCGGTTTGGTTTGTTAAACATAATTATATCCCCAGTATCAACATAACAATAAATGCCTAAAAATAAACAATATAATGAAATAAAAAGTGCGGGTGAAAAGTTTTCTTGAGTATGTCTTTAACTTTTTGATTAATTTTATTTGCCAAAGCACTTCATTATAATCCATTTTTTGTAAGTAAATTAATACTTTCTTTATAAGTGATCACTAGGGTGAAGGAGTCGGGGAGTCTGCCACTCATCACAATGGGGCTGGGGAAGATGTGCGTGTGTAACCGCAGGGCGGTGAGAGCAAGAGCTCCGAGCAACATTTGAGTCCATGAACATTTATATTCAAATGTAGTGCAGTATAACTTATCTTGTTTCCATCGAACTCTGTTTTGGAATAAAATACCCATGTGCAAAGAAAGTCCGTGTATATTTATATTAATCTGTATTATATTTTTGTAATTTCAGTGAAGAGAAAGGAAGTAATGTGGGGCGGCGGTGCGCAGTGCGTCCACGCTTCGCTGCCACGCGGAGCCGGAGCTCGCGCGCAGCCTGCGCCCTCGCTCAGTGGCGCCATCGCCAGCCGCCGCCCGCCCAGGTATTTTATTTACTAGTTTTATTAAATATTGGCTCACCTTTCCCGGGTTTGCACTGTCCTTTATGCAAGGAATTCTACCCAAACCGTTTCTTTTACAACCTTGACATAATATGCCACGGTAGGTAAGGTGATTAACAATCTGATTGTTCAACAGTTTCTTTTTTTGAAATGCCGCAAATGTGATTACCTAAAGCTAGCTTTTTCACCCTTACACCAGAGATATTAAATATCATTGCCTTACACGGAGAAATCGGTGAGCATACATTTTAATGGCTCTCAACCGGAATAAGGGCCACATTATTCAGGTTTCGCACAGGAACATTCATAAATTGGCACTAATTATCAATCTTTAGTGCACTAAAATGTTCATCGTGAAACAAAGTTATAGGTACTATCGTTGTTGATAAAGTAATAACCACGTAAAAACAATTTTAGCTAATGTCTGCGTTTGGCTCAGGAATTGACTAAACCACCATCGCGCATCGTTGTGGAAAGGGGTGCTACTCGTAAGCAGGGCACGAATTTGAGCTACAATTAGCGTAGTAGGGAGTCCCCCGCCTTGCACCCGCACACAAAGCTACTTACTAAACAAGCAAGACAGCGCTACTAAACAAGCTATTTGTTGTTTATGGTCAATACGTATAGATCTCGTGACCGTAGACTTTATCTTCCTAAAATATCACTTGTAAAGACCAAAGGTTGCTTTAAGTTCGCAGCATCCAAGTGCTGGAATGACCTTCCTCCACCAATACGCAACTTGCCACTGACGTCTAGTTTCCGCGTCAAATGCTACAACTGGCTTATCTCAAAGCAATCTATGGCCTAGTTTGGGACTTCATTACTTGTGGTTTATTACTTTTATTTTATTTTAAATTTATTCCAATCATATAATATATTATTGTATATTGAATGCAGACTCATCATTTAATATCAGGCTAGTGCAGAATATCAGCGGTTGTGCGATATGCCTATCCACAGCCATGGCTGAGCACTAGACCTTTTTTGTCTCTGCTTTTATTTATTACTTTTTACTTTTGTTTTATTATGTTATTTTTAAGTTGGAGACAAATAAACGTTCATTTATTTATTTATTTATTTATTTATTAACCCCCTTACTCATAAAACGTTATTTAACTAATAAGCTGATTAAGTGGTCACCTAAATAACGTCAAATTGTTTGACAATGACAGCAAGGTGACGTTATTTATTTGACCATTTATTCAGTAGATTTCGTTAAATAGCGTTTATGAGTAAGGCCGTATAAGTTTATAATAATACAAAGTAATCAATACAGTATTTAAGCATTGGTAGTTTGATTAAAAACTACTCAGTTTAGCTTTCATTCAGGCCGAAACAGCTAGGGACACCAGTAGTAAAAAGAAAACTCCACTACATACTTACCATATTATTCAACGTCAAAACCGGAAATAAATCGGCTCTGAAGTTACGGAGAAAATTGTGCACAGTCAGATAAATTCTTGAAACTCTAATTGAAGAGAAAAAATTTAATTTATTTAGTAGATCTACGGTAGTTGTGGAGAATAAGACTAATATTGCTATTACTGGGTGTATTTTTTTCATATTCGTACTATATAATTCAACCTTTTTTAAGTTTCATTTTTGGAAAAATCGCCCATTTATTAGTCGCGTTGCGCAATACACAGAAAAAGGCTTCCGTGGTCCGGATAAACATTTCCGGTTAAATTTCGAAGCTAATAATGAGTAGAAAAAATATATACGCTTGTACAGTATTTATTTTATCAGCAGCAAAAATAGGCTTGTATTTTATAGTACTTCTCAAACACTCAATAATGTTATTTCAGCGGTAGCTAACAAAATAGTGTGTAACCGAAAATAATCCATATCTCAAAAACTACACAACTTATCCAACCCATAGTTGAACAGTTAGAGGCCCTGGGGACATACTTTTCATGACTTTAGAAGCGCATATCTCACTAACTGACAATAAAATTGTCATGTTGAAACTTACATTTTTGAATACCTACTCATCTGATATATCCAACATGCTTGTGTATACCGAGAGTCCTAGGGAGAAAAATTGTAGTAATTAAATAAGATGTCACTCTATATTTCAGGCCCACACCTCCATCACCAACCCTCATAGCACAAATCGACTCATCAGTGGCTTGTCTCTGGCTCTTAACACCTTTATCAGCCGGTACCGCAGTTGTAGCTGTCCTGGTTGCAGTTTCTACTAACAACTGGTTGCACACTGAAGAAAACCTGCTCAATCCATCATTCAATGGGACTGGGAAACATGACCTCGTTGCTAAGCAAACAATCTCCGGATTATGGAGGATATGTCACACAGATCGTAAGTATTATTCTATTTTATACATTGACTTATATATTATTACTGCGTAATTTTATAACGTTAAGCTTACGCTTATTTATAGTATTCAAAAAAAACAACGGGTTGCACTCCGGCAGTGCCGGTAGAAGTGAAAACTTGAATATTAACGTTGTGCATTTTTGAAACTAGAATTTTTTCACATAGTGTTTTTATACAAGGGAAAGCTAGTTCAAGATACATGTACATATAATAATTTTGAATAAGATTTATTTATTAACTTAAAATGGGAACAAAAATGGTACCTACCTTCCGGCTAGCTCATGTAGAGCCAAGCTTATAACTCTACATGCCCTACCCAAGTAGCAAAATAGTCCTACAGCAATCGACCTATAAGACTAAACATCTTTTAAGAGTCTAATAGACGCTTTGAGTAAGATCACTGTTCTCACAACAACATCTTATACGACGATTTGCACTACAAGTACTTTAGATCCTATTACATAAGATATAAACGTTTACAGGATAATGTTATAAGATAGTTACTAGAACTTGTAATTATTACAATCTTGTAAGCGCATGCTATAAAACTAATAAGCAAAGTGTGGCTTTTGATCCTATAAGCGTAATTAATAAGATTAGTTACTCTTGTTAGCGTCTTGTTTCATTATTCTATAAGACATGAGTTTCTATAAATGTCCTCGGTGTAGCTGCTATAGGTAAAGGTATTATAGGATTAATTTGTCTTAGTCGTGACTTCAAATAGATTATTAGCACCAAACTAGCATGCCCAGCGATTTTTATATGTAAGTTTCTACTTATATGTGTCCTATATTTGCTATTACTAGAGTAATCGGCCATTTTGTTAAAAAGAACCCTAAAACCAATATGGTGGCGAAGTAGGTATGTCCTGTAGTAGTTAAATTTGACTAAGTAAATAGTCTTATAAAGGTTTTGATAAATGCAGCAATCGGACATGATCCGATCCTATATGGCGGTCTCGGTATTTGTTAATATTATCGAATAAAAATATATCGAAGATATAATAAATATGTTTAGTTGTGAAGGGGCATGAAGATATGTTTATTATCATCGAACACTTTATCAATAAAATTATTTTCGCAAGATGAGTAGGCCTTCTTTATACAACAGTCAAAAGACAAAAGTTACGTATGTTATGCTAATAGTTATTATAATGTATTATAATGAAAATATTATATTTTTTGTCGAAACACTAGAATGGCACCGTAACAATAAGAATGAAAAGTGAATGCTCCAGTAATAGCATCACGCTGATCACTGTTGGATTAATTACACCAGTAGCGGCGCTCTCCAGATCTATAGAGCACTAATCGCGCGTATTCAGGGCGTTTACCGGATCTTTATAGGACATGTTATCTTGTAACTGCACCTAATAAGATAATTATAAAATTGTATTGCACTTTACCGGACTGTTACAAAACGACTAAAGGGCGTAATAATCTTATAACCTGCGCCCAAATCCAGCTTTATAAGCGTTTTCAAGAGTTCTATAGGACAAAAAATACATGCTCCTAGGACACTTAAAGGACCAAATTTTGCTACTTGGGTAACTCTACATGCCCTAACTCTACAAACCCTAACTTCACAAACTGCACCTTAATCAAAATGTGGCTTGGCCGTTTCGCTACCACAAGAACACATTACAGATGCATATTGCATAACATCGAAGGTATTCGCGAGGATTTTACAATAAATAAAATTGGATTGGACAGAAATGCTTATTGTAAGGAGCGATTAGCTCGAACTAATAACTTAAATTAGCTAGAGATATTGAAAGTTATCACTTAATTGTGATAGTCGTTAAGCTAGTAGGAAGCCTCCTAGGCGGCTTGAAAAATTCCAACAGTAGGTTGACCACTAGCCTACCTCCACCGATCCGCAGTGGGCACGCGTGGTGGAGTATTGCCCATTCCCTTTCACCTTCATTTGTGAAAGGAGGCCTGTGCTCAGCAGTGGGACATTATAGGCTGATGATGACAGAAATTTATTATTATTTCAAAAGACCGAAATCACAACTAGAAACACAGTTTCCAATAAGACGCAAAATTTTAAGCTATTGGTGTTTTAATAAAACGTACCATGCAACATAATGGACAAAACTTTCGCGTATGACGCGGGCTACAATGCGTGGTCGTTTTGAGCGCGTCACGCGGGAAATGCATTGTGCTCAGTCCGCGCGGCCCACTTCCATTCCTTTTACAAAGTCCGCTGAAGCGTCCGCTACTGTCTGTCCGTTTGTGACTACTCCATTTCCTTCATTAAATACGATGTCTTTTGTTAGGTATGTTCGATATGGTTTATATAAACATTATTAATAACACTATTTATTTAGTCTCACGAAATAAAATCTTTGTTTTGTATTATGATTTGACAATTTCACCATGTAAGGTGAATCATCAATGATAAATGAAATTTCGGTGAAAGTTAAAAAAAGGTTGTTAAATAAGCCTATGCCACGAATACATTGTAGAATATTTCCTAACCTACTTTAAATTAAGTACATTTACTAGTTCTATTATTATGTTACTGTAAATAGGATGTTTTGTTCTTTTCAGCTGGAAGTTCGGTGTTCCGATGCGGGGATATCTCTTATTTTCCACTGTCACAGTATACGCCAGACCCCAGTGACTCAACTAATGCTATACCATGTAAGTTTTGAATATTATATACAATATGAGACCACCCTAAAAATCTAAACAATGAGTCTCTTATCCAGTAAACTATTATGAAAATTGTAAATAAATTCATGGCATAATTTACCGTTTCACAAAAAGCCAATGCATTTCCACATAATATTACGATATTTTCACCCTTTGTTACGGATGGGATCGTTACCGTCATCGGAAGTATAAGTAAGAAATTTCTAATAGAAAAAAAAAGAAGATCGAAGTGATTTAGAATATTTGAACCAGATTTCTGTGATTGGTCACGGATTCAAACAGAACGAACGGCAATCTCGAGTGTCTGACCGGCTTGGACCATCGGACCAAAGGCGCACAGCATAGGAGATACTTTTACCGTGGCACAGGTACCCGTAGCAAAATGTCCTTCCTGACTATGCTACGGCAACATGTGTCGTCAGGAATCATCGCTGCTACGCTACAGCCGTGGGCTACGCCTACGAGCTACGAACTCTCTGCTACGTCACGTTTGGCTATTACGCTGTTTGGGTGGCATCTTCAAAGAGCAAATATTAGAGTCCTAAAAGCGAGGCTGTTTTATATTTGATGGGTTTGACCGATATCCCGCCTGATGGTAAGCGAAGATGACTGTAGTCTAGGGTGGATCGCGCGTGCCCTTAAGATGCCTGTTGTATGTGTCGGTTGTTTGTTAACAAATTGCACTGCGTACAGAATATTTTATTTGTATCATTGTTTATATTATATCTGTGGTACAGATTTTCCTAGTACAAGTCCAGTACCAGTCAGTACGAGTCTCTCACAAATTGTATATTTTTGCCACTATAAAATGCTCATTATTTTTTGTTTGTGTATAAATTGTGCAGAAAGAATAAATGATTATATTATATTATTTTATTCATATACAACCCATACATGTATTAGTCGATAAAAGCATATCATCAGAACTTTAAAAATTCTAAAGTTTGGCTATAATCTATTTTCAGATGTGGTAACGCGTTCAGCAGTACCTTTACTACTGGCAGTTCTGACACAGGCGGTCGCTGCGCTTTGCTGTGTACTTGGGCATTGTGTGAAAGGACGGCGTCTATGCACATTCGTTGCTGGTGTACTTTTTATCATTTCTGGTAAGTTTTAAATACAGGATGTTGTTTTGGTCGGCGACAAGCGACCCAGGAGCGGTAGTACAAAATATATATTCCCCAAAAATGGACTTAATTCCATTAAATACTGTAAATATGTTGAGAAATACTTTATTCAATTTTAAATAAAATTACCGCAAAGTATGGTTACTAGGCACGTGCACAGACTAGAGCTAGGCGCAAGCCGCCATTTTTATTATTAAAAAAAAAAAAAGTATTTTTTTATATTTTTTAGCACCAGTATCATTTGTATTATCGACCCTGAGTCGCTCGTCGCTGACCAAAACAACGACCTGTATAATAAATGTAGAGTATTACTTCGAATCCCTAATCCCTAACTTCCTATCCTATCCTAACTATTATAAATGCGAATGTGAGTTTGTTTGCTTGTTACGCCTTCACTCCTCAACTACTCAACGGAACATCATGAAATTTGGCATGCAGATAGCCTATGGTATGGAGAAGGACAAAGGCTACTTTTTATCCCGGGAATGTGGTTGAAACCGCGGGGGACAGCTAGTAATATTATAAATGCGAAAGTGAGTTTGTTTGTTACGCCTTCACGCCTCAACTACTGGACGCATCATCATGAAATTTGGCATGCAGATGCTATGGTATGGAGAAAAACATAGGCATACTTTTTATCCCGGGAACGCGGGTAAAATCGTGGGGACAGCTAGTGTTTTAATAAATTGAAAAAAGGTCAAGGTTGATCGCACACCAGTGATCCGTTCCACCACATAACATAAATTCTAATTCTTCGGTAAGAATATAATACTTTTAATTTTACGAAACTATTGCAGCTTACTTATTTTTAGTTATCCATTAATACTATATTACCTGAAAAAAATACGAATCAATTATTTTATTTTTATTACAAAAATTCTTTTATTTTTGGAATTTTGTCTAACATCTTATAATTGTAAATATAAAATTTTATTTTTGTTCTTGATTCATATCCCAGGAATATATCAAGCTCCGAAAATATGATGGGAATTCAAAAAAATACCTGTTTAGATCATACTTGAATAAAAACAACTTAGGTATACTGAGTAAACAGAAACCCTGGAAAGTTTTAAATCCCCCTTCCATGCATATAATACCTCTGGGTAGAAGCTAGTAAGAAATATGACTATTTCTGAAATCTACATCTACACTAATAATAAAGAGAGAAGATTTGGATTTTTGTATTTTTGTTTGTAATGAATAAACTCAATAATTACTGGCCCAATTTCAAAAATTCTTTCACCAATAGAAAGCTAAATTATCATTGAGTAACATAGGCTAAATATATTTTTTTTTAAATTAGGAATCCTTAGTAAATCTCCAATAATGTAACCGAAATTTTACCGGGCGACGCCGGCCACTAACAGCTAGTAATAAATAAATGTACATGTTTTTTTTTTACTGTTTTCAGGTCTAATCATGTTGACTGGAATCGTCATGTACATATCGGTATTTAAGTCACAAGTTGGCCACAAGCTACGCTATATGACTGTATTTGAGACGCCAAGAATGTCTTACAGTTATGGCTATTCGTTTGGTCTGTACCTAAGCGGTTTTATAGCAGTTGAGCTAGCCGGCACATCCGCAATTTTTTTATTTTTACAATGGTATCAAAAAGACTGGATAACAGAGCTTACGGAAAAAGCTAAAGCGGATTGCCGCGCTTGGGATCGAGAATACGCATTCTCAGAGTTCAGAGAACGTGACTCCACATTGCTAGAAAGAAGAATGATGAAAAGGGATACGTATCCTCCGAGCGGATCATCGGCAGCCACGCCTCGGGAACGACGCAGGTTCGAATTCGACGGAGACGAATTACCACATTGTTCCATACATAAAAACAGAAGAATAAATTTAAGTTCAGCATCATTAAAAGACTTATCAACTTCAACGTTGTATGGGTTTCCGGCGGCGCCGAGACCTACTGCGTGTGACAATTACTTTGAAGAGTTCAAAGAAGTACCTCAAAGTGCAAACACTTTAAGCGGACTGAGAAGTGCTTCGATATTCCAATCACAAGCATCTGTAGCTAGCGGCAGATTCTTGGATACTACTGCAGTGGAACCACCACCTTCTCGTGAAGAAGAGTTGGTAACGTTTAGCGCTGGGGCGAGAGGGGCAATCGCTCACGATGAACATCAGCCACCGCGCCATGACCGCGGTGTTGGCACGGACCCTTATCGAAGGACAACGCCAGTTTGATCCAAAATGTCGGTATTCCCACACCGTCTTTAAAGCATATCGAAAAGTGATAACAGGACGACGTTAGTTCAGTGCTTGTACTAATAATATAATAGAAATACTAAAGATACGTGATTAGGTGGAAGTTCATTATGAAAAGTGTCTTTCGAATTTATGAATGTATATACGTGACTTGTGTTATAAATTTTTAAATTGTTATAATTCCTTAAAATAAACACTGCCATTTGTCTAAATAGGATTTTTATAAGGTGGATCCTTAAAAACAAGATTACTTTGTAGATGTAATACATCCCTCTACCACCATCGACAAACGGGAGAAATCCAACAAAAAATATTATTATTAAAATATTTTTGAATTTAATGCTATTATTTCAATAAATTTTTTTTATCATCTTTATATCGTAGATATGGACTTTATATCAATTGTATAACATACATAGCATAAATTCTCGAGAATGCGCCAGGATTCCTCGGAAGACGCGCAATCTCTGTTTTGGCTCGTATTTAGTTTGTATGTTATTTATGCTATTACAATTTCATTCGCTTCCATTCCATTCCACGGCAATGTAAATTGAGCCTAAGGGGGTTAGGATCTAAGATCGATATAATAAAATATCGTTCAACAAAAGATCGAGTGCCTAATCTCTAAAGCTGTCAAAATAATTTAGAAATGATCTCACGCTCAAAGATCGCTTTGTAATAGTCGATTTAAAATAATTTTAAAATCGTATACATACATATGCATTCATCCTAAAAACAATCGAATTGTACGTACATATACTGTATATTCCTACAAACTTATCTGACCCGGTGGTCAAAAGAGGAACTAACGACGCGACACCATTTTGAAATGTCAATCGCCATTGGTCAAAGAGAATTTGTTTGTGAGTATACAAGCCGCCATTTTAAAATTCATTATTTATTTGAACAGCTTATAAATATTACTGTATGCAGAATTGTACTGTAGCAGAGCCCGTTCTTTAATGAATTTTGAAAAGAAAATATTTTTTTTTTTCTTTCAAAACCTCCTAAGTCACCGGTGACCATCTTTTTAAATTTACTACTCTGATATGTCTTCTCTGAGTTCTATGTTCAGTTTAATTCCATGTTTTTAGTGGTCTAGCTAGATGGTTCTCCTTCTTCCATTTCCCCTCTTTTCTTAATTTTCCCATCCTTTTTAGCCTTTATATTTAGATAATTTCTGCAGATTAAAAACTAAAATATAAAACTGTAATAAGTAAGTATTACTTACTTCCACTTTTCCTATTCATTCTCCATTTTAATTATTTTTGGAATACGCTGTTAAGAAAAAAAATATTTAAATTAAAATAGTAACCTTGCCTTCTCAAGGTAGCCGTCTAGCGTGGATGGATGATGGATTGAAACGGACACCAGTAAGTACAGACCAGATGAATGAATGAGCTACTAAGGCCAAAAATGCTCAATGGATGGAACGATTTGTAATGTGCAAAAAAGGTGCACTACCAATATAGGTAACAGTACGTTTCGTTCTTCATAAATAATGATTATACTACATGTTCACATATGAGCATATTGTGAGCTCAGGTCGGTAACAGTACTTTCTCAAAGAAAGCAGAATCATCGCTCATAGGGCGGTTATAGAATTGAGCGAATGGTTCAGATGAGAAACTATTGTCCTACCTAATTCCTTGCACACGCAGCTCAATACTGTACAAATGATTGTACAAAACACTGTACAGTGGCCTCAAGTGACAGTAAGCATGTACAAACTAGACTGTGCAAACCTCATAGTATTTTGAGTTCATCCACATCACACATTTTGATACGTGTGTATACTGGGTGGAGATTTCGAGATGGCATATTTTCGATTACTATTGGCCCCATGGTAAAAGTTGTTCAGCATGACTAACCCAACATAGGTTTCGAAAATATGCCATCTCGAAATTTCCACCTGTTATAGTCGTTAACAATCTTAACAAACGCGGCTTGAATGAATAGCGACACCACAGAACAGATCTATTCCGTGAGCGACACGCAAGGCAAAACTGCGCAAACCATTACTGTGCATGCCAATCTTCAGGATGTCAACGATTGCACAAGCCGCGCTTCCGGGCATGCACTAGCTACCGTTCTTGCCATCCACACGCAGTCTTACTTGCGTTTTTTTCATGGATATTACGGTAAAACCTACATTTATGGTTTCAACCTCTTTTAATTCGAATAAAGGAAATAATTCTTGATTTGAATTTATGAGAGTTATTTATTTGTTTTTGACACAAGATATTTATGTATCAAAAGCACAAAAGCACACAAAAGTAACAAGGAAGGATTCCGAAAAAAATATTTGGAGAAGTTGAAACTAAAAACCAGCATCATGGGGGCGTAAGTAAACAATCTTTTAAATACTTTCTATTTTTTTTACTTATTATTAAATAGTTTGGAAGTAAGTTTGTGTGAATATTTGTTACTTTGACTAATGATATATCCAGACGGAGCTACGAAGCTGTTTACGCGTCGATAAAATAAGCCCCTAACTGTTAGGGGCTTAATCATTTTCCCGTCTTCAGTGTCAGTCGAGACGTCACTGGGACACAACCAAATTCACCAAAATTGTATTGTTTCAAAATGTCGTTTTGTGTGATAAAAGTGTATAAAAACTACATGGGTCGATCTAGACCAACGAAAAAAATCACCTGTCATCGGTAAGTAACAATATTTCCTATTAGTTTCTGCAATATAAGCCATTGAAATGTTTCGAAAATAAATATTTTGAGTAAGCGCCATTTTTTATGTGTTGCCTGTGCTGCCAGTTTATGAACTCAAAACTCCCATGGTAATATCAGTCAATAGTTAAATACGAGTATGTAGATACTGATATAAATCAAAAGCGACGGTGGACAAGTCGAATTTTTGAGTGGAAAGTCGAATGTTTTTTTTTTAATACTAATGACGATTATGTCATGTAAGATAAGTAGTCGCTTCAGTAATGAAAAAATCAAAATGGGTATTAATTTAAGATTTTCCTCGAGCTAATTACGAATATCATTTTGAATTTCAAGATGGCGGACCTATTTTTTTTAAGTTGACGTGTTTGTCGTTTTCGGTTTTTCCATCATAGTCAGTGATGTATATAACCATGGATGCGGTCACCGGAACATTTTGTAAAATACTTCTTCATGCAAGTAAACTGTACAGCCATCTGTTTAAAATCATTTGAACTACGTAGTGCCGCGTTGCATAGGCGTACGATGTAAACTTGTATATGTGCGTACCATGCACATTTTGTTTATTACATTTTTATTTAAGTCGGATATTACTAAATTAAAAAAATAAGGTTATTCGACACGCGTGTATGTAATATTATTGGAATTGCAAAATATTCACAATTTAAAATAGTGTCCGCCATATTGAACTATTTAGTTATTGGTCCGATTGCTCTCAAAATTGATATTTGGGAGACTCTTGGACCATATAACATAAATTTTTACTCAAAATTGAAAAAAATGGTCGCCATATTGAACTATTTAGTTACTGATCCGATTGCTCTCAAAATTGATATTTGAGAGACCCTTGGACCATATAACGAGAACCTATGCTAAAAATTAAAAAAATGTGGCCGCCATTTTGAACTATTTATTTATTGGTCCGATTGCTTTCAAAATTCATATTTGAGAGAGCAATCAGACCAGTAATGAAATAGTTCAGTAGGGCGGCCGCTTTTTTCAATTTTGAGCAAAAAATTATGTTACATGGTCCAAGGGTCTCTCAAATATCAATTTTGAGAGCAATCGGACCAGTAACTAAATAGTTCAATACGTCGGCCACTTTTTTCAATTTTGAGTAAAAATGTATGTTATATGGTCCAAGGTTCTCTCAAATATCAATTTTGAGAGCAATCGGACCAGTAACTAAATAGTTCAATATGGCGGACACTTTTTTTCAATTTTGAGCAAAGATTTATGTTATATGGTGCAAGAGTCTCCCAAATATCAATTTTGAGAGCAATCGGACCAGTAAGTAAATAGTTCAATATGGCGGACACTTTTTTAATTTTTAGCATGGATTCACGTTATATGGTCCAAGGGTCTCATAAATATAAATTTTGAGAGCAATCGGACCAGTAACTAAATAGTTCAATATGGCGGCAATTTTTTTTCAATTTTGAGTAAAAATTTATGTTATATGGTCCAAGGGCCTCTCAAATATCAATTTTGAGAGCAATCGGACCAATAACTAAATAGTTCAATATGGCGGATACTATTTTAAATTGTGAATGTTGCAATTCCAATAATATTACATACACGCGTGTCGAATAACCTTTTTTTAATTTTGTAATAACTGACTTAAATAATAAGACTTTTTTTACAGAATACCAATTGATCCAATTTTAAGAAGCCAATGGATAGATATCATTCGGAGAAGCCGTAGTGAAGATCTCTGGACCTAGCCAAAAAAAATGTTTGACTTGATTTAACTCGATTTGCTTGTTTTGACTCAATTTCACTTGATTTCACTCGGTTTGACTGGATTTGCTTGATTTGACTTGGTTTGACTCGGATTAACTCGATTTGACTCGGGTTGACTCAATTTGACTGGATTTGACTCGATTTGACTTATTGACTCGATTTCACTCGGTTTGACTCGATTTGACTCGATTTGACTAGATTTGCTTGATTTGACTTGGTTTGACTCGATTTGACTCGGTTTGACCCTGTTTGACTCGATTGGACTCGGTTTGACTCGATTTGACTTGATTTGACTCGATTTGACTCGATGTGACTTGATTTGACTTAATGGCGATGATAGCTCAGTGGTAGTGACGTCGGATACCGAGATGAAGGTCCCGGGTTCGAATCCTACAATGAGCTTGAGCTTTCGGTGAAGGAAAACATCGTGAGGAAACCATAGCACGGTGGTAGGGTACTTTGTAGTACCCGCCTGGCTGGCTACCACCCTCAAGTTGAAAATCTGTCGCCAAGCACCTTTCGGTGTGTTCCGATAGCTGCACTTGAGAGCCAGTTCCTTCTAGGCTTTGTGTGCTTACCACCTTCGGCCGCATCATCACTTACCATGGTGAGATTGCAGTCAAACACAGGCCTATAAACAGTAAAAAAAAAAAAAAAAAAAAAAATTTACTTGATTTGCTTGATTTGACTTGATTTGAAACGTCAACGCAAATAATTACTGTTCGTTGACATCAAAGTAAAAATAATAAGTATTAATTTATATCGGCGCCATTAATCTTATTCTTATTATCATGTATTATCCCGATTCCACTTTTATTTTCGGAGTTTAAAAAGATATCGACACCGTAATATATTTTTCCCCATTTTCTTGGATTTTTTTCAAGAACTGGTAACTGGTATAAACGTCACTATGACAAGCAGAATGACGTAACGCGAGGATAAGATGTAGCAAAGTTGGCCACTTTTTAAAAGTCATGTAGTATGGGGATACTCTTTCTAGACATATATATTTTCTAAGATTTGTTACTTAAAAAAAGGGTTGGAATGCTAATATCAACTTTGGGTCAATAAAGCATACCTCTGTACATATTTCCGATAAAACATCAGGTTGCAAGCTGTTGAAAGTAAAAAAGTGTACTTGCACGTTCACTCACTTGTATTTTAGCTTATGGTGAGCGAAAACATCGCAAAAAACTATGGCAGTGTCTATTTTGTGTTTGTTTATTGAATTTGTTAAGCATTTGAAAAAAAGCATTCTAGTTGGAAATTTGAGACGGGTCAGGAAGGGTGAAGGGGAAGTAATGGATAGTCTCCTAATTTTCATGTGGCTTCAACCCTTAAGGTAGCTTTCCTTTACTGACCCGTCTCAAATTTCCACCTGTAGGTATATATCCTAGTAATAATACATTTACGAATGCTACATAATAATATTAAGTAAAATATTACTTGCAATACCCACCAAGATAAGCAGTAGGTAATATTCCTTACAGCCACAGACTAGGTATATACTAAATTTCTTTTTCCTTTTTTCAGGTTTATTGGTTCGGTTTTGTAAGTATTGTAAGGCCTCAAAATACTGTAATAATCTTGAATTAAACATTCCTAAATAATGAATTTTAAGTCAAAATATATATATGCATAATAAAACCATATTTCTATCAATGTTGTTTCAAAAATAAACTTAAAATACACTATGAAAGAAAAAGATTATTATTATTGATAAAATATGATTTTTGTTGTATACTATTCATACCGGAGAATGTGTACAATAACAAGATCTAGTAATTTGTAAAATTACGCTACATCATTACTAGGTACTTATACTATATATACTATATTACTATTTACTATATAATATTATAAATGCGAAAGTAACTCTGTTTGTTTGTATGTTTGTTACGCTTTCACGCCTCAACTACTCAACGGATCATCATGCAGCATCATTTGGCATAACGCAAGTAAAACCGCGGGGGACAGCTAGTTTAAATAAATTTTATTAATTAAGTTTGAATGGAATGTTTACAGCGGTAAAAGGGATCCACGAAAACCGATATCGGGATTTGGGCCAAAGATGAAAAACTTGTTTACCATGCATTACAGAGGGCTTCTTGGTATGTTAATTCCTATCTGTGCCTTAACATGGCAAGGAGAAAAGGGCAGGGTAAGCATGGTTTAATACTGTAGTCGTTAATGGTGAAGTAAACATTTTGATGGAGACATCAAGATCTTCTTCAAAATGTTTTTAACAATTTACTTGCTAGCCGTAGGTCAAGCTAACCTCAGATAATAAGAGTTCAAATGAAAGAACCGCTTACCATCAGGTGAGCTGTAAGCTTATATACCGGCATTGGCTTGTATTTTTATACAAGCTTTTATTTAACTTACATTATTAATGTATGGATGTATGTTTGTTCGGGTGGAATCATGCAAGTCGAATTTCACCCACTTCCAGTGATCGGATTGATTTTATATTTGGTATACATTAGTGTATTGGATGACAGTACATTACATGTACAGTCACTCAAAAAGAGCTTGTATTAAAAATGAAATTTTTAACAAAGAACTTGTTTGTAATTCTGCATGTCTAAGAATTTTAAAAGGAGCCATGTGTGGTCAACCAATTCGCAATGGGCTCGCGAGTCGCCCTAGCAGTAGCAATGTATATGAATAGTTACTAATTATAAAATCTTATTACCATGATCGCTATAAAAAACTGAATCATACCAATTTTTTTACGATTGTGAAATTTAAATTTAGTTAGTTTTTGGTATATTTTTTTTATAAACTCTCAATTCTCATGAATAGGTGTATAGGAATTCTCCAGCCAGCGGAAAAGTAGAGAAATCAGTCTCAATATTATTCACTTTATTTTTTTAGCATGATATTACTGTTCAATGCATGTGGATATGGATGATTTGGTTCTATTTGCTTCAACCAGTAAGCATAGTAGTCACTAGTTTGATTCCCCTCTTCATCTTACCCATGGCTGGAGTGATGTCGTCTAATTCAACTTGTGCCTGTTACATGTCTGTAAGTAAATCATACTAATTTCCTAATCCTAACTAATATTTAAGAGAGGTAGAGCGTAGCGTTTATTCGCTCAAAGAGCAGCTCGACTGGGGAAGTACCTCCACCTTACAGAATACCGCAGCCAAATAACTTTATGTTGTGTAATGTTGTGTTCCTGCGCGTGATTAAGGTCGCCAGAGCTCATAGGGGAGGGGGGAAAGGTCGGTACAGCGTGAGCGATGCTTCGTGTGTTGCAAGCGTCCATATGGCTACGGTAACCGCTTATCATCATCGGGCCGTATACTTGTTTACCGACTAAATCGTATAAAAAAAATAAAAAATAAAAAAAATATTATAAACGCGAAAATGAGTTTGTTTGTTACGCCTTCACGCCTCAACTACTCAACGGATCCTCATGAAATTTGTCATGCAGATAGCCTATGTATGGAGAAGGACATAGGCTACTTTTTATCCCGGGCTATATATTATATATTATAAATATTATGTAATGAATCTAAGCTTGTTTTGAAAAGAGTAATTGCTGAGTTTATTGCCGGCTCTTCTCAGCAAATGCAACCTTCCGAACCGGTATTAGAGTATTAGAGTCAGACTTTTCATAAGTGCCTGCGAAGGTCTATTTGAATAAATGATTTTGAATTTGAATTTGAATTTGGGCATGCGAGTGAAACGCGGGGGACTCCTAGTAATATAATAAATGGGAATGTGATTTTTTGTTACTGTTTGATGCCTCAACGGCAAAACCAATCATTTGTGATGAAATTTGACGCACAGATACTTTTTATTCCCGAAAACATTGATATCCTTTGGGAACGCGGGTGGATCACACAGATACATACTTTTTATTCCCGAAAACTAACATCCTTCGAGAACGCGGGTGGATCCACTTGGTGAAAACTAGTTATTCGTCATATTGATGTATTAAGTAAATATATTAGAGCATAACGAACTAGTTGCTGGCCTCTTAAGAGGAAAGGATGGCTGCAAGAAATTTGAAAAATAGGTATTTAACAAATCTATTGCTGTCACGCTGTTGCTGGGATATAAATGTATGAGGGACGATAGAGACAACTGCAGCTTGGATCGATTATACATATTTAAAATAAAAAAAATCGCTATTTCGTAATCCCCAGTTTTCTCTTCCAATACTGGATCGACTTAATTTTTTTTTTCAATAATAGTAATAAGAAGGGCTTTGGCTATGTCTGTCGGTTTTCCTTTTATTTTTTATATTCGTCAAATTTGTTTTCTGGACGTCTGATAAGGGCAGTAAAAATGGTAAGTTTTTGTGATTTTAGATAATTTTTAGGTTTTGTAATAATTAATTTATAGAGACAAACAAAACCGAGGGACATTCAGTAGCACCTACAGATTGCATGGTAAAATGATCATTGCTCTAGTGTCATAATCCAGAGAGGAAACTGAGGATTACGTTTGTATGGAACAAACGCCACCAGCGTTTCCTCTTAAGCGCTCAGCTATCAGTATATTTAAATTCAAAATCAAAGTATAGTCTAACTCTAATACTCTCACACCGGTTCGGAAGGTTGCATTTGCTGAGAAGACCCGGCAATAAACTCGGCTATTACTCTTTTCAAAACAAGCTTAGATTCATTACATAATATTGACATTAATCGCACTGACAACAATTACGTACCCCGCCGCGGCAGCAAAACTACAAAGTACACTGAATCGATATTTAATAAGTAACTAACAAACTTAAGTAGACCAGCAGCACCTATTCAGTAGGTATGCTATTGACAAATATACTTCAACATGGGTTTTTTCAGGAATTCAGTTTATTGTTCATAATATCTGGAATGCTACTTCTGCTGCTTAATAATTCTGGATCAGACCGGCGTATATCACTATGGTTAATATGCTGTGGAGATCCATGCCAATTTTCAGGGAAAAGGTCAGTCTTGCCAGATCATTAAAATTTTACCGTTACAAGGAGGATCAGAATTTTTCCAAAAACCTATTATAATTTAATTTAATTTCAATTCATTTACTAGAATGAACGTTTGATACATTGATGACTTATTAAGAAAATAATACACTGCGGTAGCGACGTTACATAATATATCATGCAGAAGATCGCAGGATCGAATTCTATAATGAACTTGTGCTTTTGGAGTAGGAAAACATCGTAAAAACAAGTATAATGTTATTAAAAAACAATAGGTACATTTTCACAAAAGTCTCCCACGCCGTCTTTCTCCGAGAAAATCGTCAACGCGTTCCCAGGTGCGGGCAAGCTAGTAAAATATAAATGTAGTACCACATAATTATTTGAATACAATAATAATACAGTATATATAGATAATATCTACAATAAATTAAATTATTAAAAGAAACAAAAAACCCGACTGCGTAAAACATATACCTTATAAAATTCAAGTTATATTCAAAATTCTATAGATTTAAGAGCTTGTTTTTGTCTTTTCAGTTAATTTATGTTTTACGCAGTCGGGTTTTTTGTTTCTTTTAATAATTTAATTTATTTCAGACTTTTTAGTTTTATACAGAAAGAGTTGTCTGTATTAGTAAGTAAATGAGCGGTACGGTAAAGGAACGCTAACAATCATCGCAACTCTGTGATTTACGTATGGTAACGGCTCAGTAGGTACCTACTGTCCTTGCATTAAATTTGGTTTTTTGCAGTTTACGTCAAAATGGTAGCATAAAAGTATTACAATATAGACATATATGGAATGGCCTATTTACAAGCTTTCATTTGATACCCATATTGTTATAATAATGAAACTTTTATTTTTAATACCCCCCCTATTTTTTTACTCTTAGGCGCCATATAAAAATAATATACCCTATGACACTGCCCCAGTCAAGACGAATCTAACGATACCTCATATGCTTAAATCCATCTTGCCGTTTAGGCTGCAGAGCGGCACAAAGAAATAGACATACATACATACATACATACATACATACATACATACATACATACACTCGAAAAACATAACCCTCCTTCCGGGTCAGTCGGGTAAAAATACATTCAACTCAAAACATGAACTTTTGATAATTTGTATGTTTTGTTTCAGATTGGTATTCAAATGCTGTACGGCAGCGTTCTTCCTGTCCATGTTTTCGAATAGGCTTATAGTAACGTCCACCATTACGCAATATGTAACCCCACCACTAATCGCATTACAGGTTCCGTTTAAATTTTTAAATTAAATATCTCTTATATTACTCACTATCTTTCAATAACATGGTACAGTCAGCAACATAAGTAGCTGAACAGATTCAAATTTTCAAATCGCCTGTACTGTAAAACTATCAGAAATTTATAGACACATATTTACAAAATACCTATTAACTTTATATGTCCATAGGATGGTTAGTGTTCGGGTGTTTTGTAAATTTAGATCAGTTCAGTTATGTTGCTGACCGTTACTTCGTAGGATTAGAATAAAATAGTGCGTCACGTAGACTGATTCCCGTGGCTATATTTAATTTTATTTCTACGTAACTTGGTGGGTTTTAATAGCCTGTAAAAGCAAACAAGAAATTATATATTTTTATAATTTATGAGAATTTGACAAAATAAAACTTCAATCAATGGGACAAATGTAATTGATAAACTTATTTGCTTCACTTTTCAGGCGGCAACTTCTAGAACAACTGACCCTGATTATGACCATATGCGTTACATAATCAACAATGCTATACAAACTTCATCTGCCATTGGTGAGTTCATTCTTACTCCATTCCACTGATACATAAAATACATGTTAGATTGGACAAACTGTGAAGAATAACTAGATCTTAAACTTAGAAGATACCTATTCATATAATAGTATATAATTATGTATATTGTATGAAGTTTTCTTGTTTCAGGTAGTACAGCTATATTGCACGCGGCAATTACAACGATAATGTTTAAATCTGTGCTTTATGAGTAAGTTTCTTATCTACCTATGTTTTTTCTGTGGATAGAATGATGAATTCATTTTCATTTTACTCCACTGGGCCTAGTCGATGAAAAACGCCGCTCCCGAGGTCCTGCTGTGACAGACTCTGCGGCAGTGGTCTGATACAAGCTTCAGCTCTTTCACACACAATTATTCAGAATAAACCTAACATACAATGTATTCATGAAATCATAGTTGATTGAAACTATAAACCATATTAAGATGAACTTGATTGTATGATCACTTAATCTTATCTAACTAAAAACTTTGAATCTATTCAGTATTTTATCTTTTGCAGGAGTGCTCCGAAGGATCATGTTTACCCGGACATTTTTAATTTCCTCCAATATTCCGCTTTCGCTTTCCCGGTGGCTTTCCTTATGTTCATATTCAACTTTTGTTATCACATGTTCCTTATTAATTGGTACGTATATTTTACGTCATTTACTATAAATAGAATGTAACATAGCAAAGTTAGTGTAGTGATATTAGATAGCTTTCATGATATTCCAGCACAAGTCGTGGCAAGAAAATTTATGACGTGTACAGAACGTCATGAATTTTCTTGTCCCCTCGTGCAACTCTGACGCCACGGGCATATTTTTCTTACACCAAAAAAGGTAGAAAACAAGCATGTGGTGGCCTGCCTGATGATAAACTATTACCGTAGCTTTTGTCGATGAACGCCAATTACAATAAAAGATATTGAAAATCTCATTAATCGTAGCTGCACCCTGACAAATATAAGCAACTGAATTGCTGAGTTTATTGCCGGCTCTTCTCAGAAAATGCAACCTTCCGAACCGGTATTAGAGTATTAGAGTCAGACTTTTCATAAGTGCCTGCGAAGGTTTATTTGAATAAATGATTTTGAATTTGAATTTAAGGATGACACCACCAAAACCGGATTGGTAAAGGATTTTAGATTTTTGTTTGGGAACCCATATTTGATAAGAAAAATAGAAGAGTTCGTTATAAAAATGAATCAGCAGTGCATGACCATGGTTGTAAACGATCAAAAATTATTATGAAATCTAGAAGAGAAAATTCATATACTTAGGAAAAAATGGGGAAGTTCAAAATTTACTAGTGACTGTTATTAGCGGAGGGCGAAAACTTAATTGAAAGATAAAAAGGGGTTGTAGAAACTTAAGTAAGTCTAGTCATAAATACTGATTACATATTTTTGCTATGCAGGTGTCTTGAAAAACCAATGACCCAAAGTTCTATGAGTGAATTGAGGATCAGCCTACAAAAACAGAAAAGTGCACTGCCACGAAGATCTACTCTCCACGAAAAGGTATTTATGTAGTCTAGTAGTTTCTTTATTTTGTATACTTCAAATACAAAATTAAGAATCAGGGTATCTCGAAAATCGACCCCTAATGGGACAAAAAGGGGTACTTTCATTTTAAGAAGAGGATTTTACTGCATCTTGATTAACAAAGAAGGTAGTATACATTCGTTTTTGGAAATATTATTTCTAAGGGGGTAAAGAAAGGGGGCGCGGGGGTAAAACAGCGGGCGGGATTAGCCGTTCTTAATCGATCAGCAAAGCTAACACTGCACCATCGTGTCCGGTACCTGGATGGGTAACCGCCTAGTGGTATTTAAAATCGAGCGATTCCATGCTTCGGTAGGTACGTAAAGCCGTTGGTCCCGGTTATCACTTAATTGTGATAATCGTTAAGCTAGTCGGAGGCCTACTAGACGGCTTGAAAACTCCAACAATAGGCTGAACACTAGCCTACCTCCACGGATCAGCACGCGTGGTGGAGTATTTTCCCATTTCCTTTCACCCTAATTTGTGTAAGGAAGGCCTCCTTACAGTGCTCAGCAGTGTGGGACAATATAGGCTGATGATGATGATATGTGTTTTCTTGCAGCTCTCAATATTATTCTCAATTATGGCTCTTATTGTGTTTTTCACCCGATGGAACAAATATATGGACAAAGGATGGGCTAACTTCAGCAAGCACCCTCTATCTGCAGAAGTGCCTAAGTATGTTGAACTTTATACTTTGGATACAAGTTTTACTCTAATCTAGTTTCTATCCTAAACATCATATGCATGAATAAAAATAAATAATTATAAAATTAAAAAACACGACTGCTCTACCATAAAATAACTAAAAAGTAAAACCAAGTCCATCTGATGGTAAGTGGCTACCGTAGCCATATGGACGCTTCCATTACTCACGCGTTGCTGACCCTACGGCCCCTCATCCCAATGAGCTCTGGCGACCTTACTCACGGGCAGGAACACGACATAATGTTATTTGGCTGTGGTATTCTGTAAGGTTGAGGTAATTCCCCAATCGAGCTGCTCTTTAAACGAATAAAAGCTATGCTCTGCCTCTATTAAAAATATTAATCTCTAAATACATAAAGGTCATAAGTTGTCGACTTCCGGCAGCAATAGCAGGCAACGTGAAGCCTCGACACTATTCTCTCTCGTTTCTATGCATTATAATGGAGGCAACGTGTGCTACGGAAGTTATTTCATAGTAATACATAGAAACCAGAAATTATAATAACAGAATATTATATGGGACAAAATAACTTCCAAAGTATAACCCACAAAAAAAAAACTATATCGCATAAAAATGGTTACTGTGGGTTATCCATAGGATATAGGTATACCTTCGCGGACATTTTTGTAGATATTTTTAAGATACACAATTCTGTAGTACGTCATCTTGATATATCTCCTAAAGTTTAGTCAGCGTTAGCAAAGAAAACGCAAAAAAAAATTTGTTTGCGAAACATTGACTTTTATATGACATGCATGTGTTATATATATACAGGGTGATTTTGAATTACTTAGCTATTTTAAAGGAGTCTCTCATTAATCAAAAATAAAAAATACATGTTTTATTTTTAGATATAATTTTTATAGAAAAAAATAAAGTTATGACGATCCAAAGTTTTCTCAAAATTACCGAAATCGTTGGTCGTACCGCGCGCCAATACGCTACGTCACATAGCTGTCAACAACCGAGAATGTTAGATACTGCCTATGTATACGAAAACACGAACACCATCCAAATTAAATATCCTATACATCACTCTCGGTATTCTTACCCGTTTAAAATTTATAAAATGGAGCCACAAAAATACAGTAACTCACTTTTTTTATTAACTCAATTACAAACATACTCATCGTATCACAATTCTAACATATGCATCGTTGTAACACTTTAAAACATTAGGGCCAACTTAAGGCTAATTTAAAATCACATTGAACTGAATATTGCAGTTTATTGACAACTTATTATTTGGTTTTAAATAACACACTTCCAGTGATCTGCAACCACAAAGCCCACAGTTGGGTGGGGTGGCGGGCACCGCGCGGCATCTTGTGTAAGGCAGAAGCCCTCCATTGATCAAACTGATAGTGTATTCAGAGAGTTCCATAATTATTCAATTAAAATATTTTGTAATTAATTAATTAATTGTAATTATTTTGTATCACCCAGAAACGACTGTTGATCTTCTAAAACGTTGCCCTAGCAACCAGTAACCAGAGAATACCTGCGTGCGCAACTCAAAATATTTTTTTTCATAATCAGAAATTATTTCAAATAGGTTGACATGAAGTATTAAGCTGAACGCACACCTAAACACGTCTTAGCAATATTTTTTTATTCTTTGTATTAAATTAAAAGAGAAGGAAGAGAGGTATCGTATAAGGACGCTTCCACACGTCAGACAATCGGTAGTCCAATTGTTATTCCGATTTGAGGCCTTTAGAGCGGCTTTGTAAGACGAGTGCTTTGTTAGTAAAGAATTCAAATGAGAAGAACATTTGAATGTCTCTCAGTCCGACTTGAGGCCTTTAGGGTGGTTTTGTAGGACGTTTGCTTTGGTAGTAAGGAATTCAAATGCGAAGAACATTTGAATCTCTCAAATCGAAAGAATTTATTCTCTTATAAAATTGAATCCACCGACTGACATCAGACCTTTTTAGCGAAATGGGCAATTTTAGAGTTTATTTCTAGGATAGATTCCTTTAAGGGTTATTAACCAAGTCAAACGTTTTAAAAAGCTATCCTGTTTTCTGCTTACAAAGCTGACATTCAAGTTCTCTTCTCGTTTCGACATAATGTCGGCCGGCGATTGTATGATGCGTGCGGGCTGCCTAATGTATTGTTAATAATTATTGAAAGATAAGTTTCCTCCTTAGTGAAAATGAAAAATAGAATTTATTTTAGAAGATTTTAATGAATGACAGATTCGATTCAATGACAGTTTTTATTAATCAAAATACTCGATATTATGTAAACAACATTATGAAGAGTTTATTCCTGATATTACTTAATTTTGTGAATGGAAAATGGAAAAATAATATGGTGAAATTTTAATAGGTATTAAACACAATTTCCACCTAGTGCGCGTTAGGAAAGAATTCACGTATTTCCGCAGCATATTTCAATGTTCCGGTGACGTCTACCAGCTGAAGTTCAAGGTCATCTACTTGTTAACGTTATCCAGTAATGTGGAGTATTTAGGATATTCTTACGACAGAATTATGAAAAAAAAAAGGTTCTTTTTTTTGCACGGATATGTTCTATTAGTGATTCTGATCAGAGGGAAAAAAAATAGCCAAGTAATTCAAAATCACCCGGTATATATATAAACCTTCCTTGGATAAGTAAGTATCTTACTCATTGAAAACCGTATCAATATCCGTTGCGTAGTTTAGAAGGAGTTAGCCGATAAACAGAAAAACATACAGACGCGGAAAGCGACTTCATTTTATACTATGTAGTGAGTTGTCTCATGAATGGATAAAAGGCCAAAGGCCAAAGGCCTAAAGGTAGGCCCCGATCACGTAGCGAGCGGTCTAGTTCTGCGTTCCGCGTTCAGTAATCTATGCGGCCGGCGCTTTTGATATGTTGCACACAGCGACCGTGGTGGTCAAGGCGAACGCACTAGACTATGACCGCGGAACTCAAAACTGCTCGCTGTGGGATCGGCGCCTGAGCAGTATCTACATTGCTTTTTTCCTAAACTTGTTACTAAGAATATTAAGCTATGGTAAGCGATTTGAAATTTCATGGGATCTATAAACATGAATCTGTAGTTAAATTTTTTTATACTAGACCTATTAACCTAATTAATATTTGAAGTTCTGAGTAGTCAGTCTACTAAATTTTCTACTAACACTATTATTGTTACAGTGTCACTGACACCACAGTCTCGTCTATTTTTGTAATCCTGTTACACATTTTACCAAAAGGATGTGGATACCTGCAGTATCTTAACGCCGAAAGTAAGTAAAAACCAGCCAAGAGCATGTAGGACGCGCAGTGTTGGGTTCCGTAGTTGCTCGTCACAATAAGCGGACTTAGAAAGGAGCTATTAACTACCTGTTTACAATACTAACAAGTTCATTTAAGTCTTTTTCAATGGAATTTGTAAGAAATTTTCCTTTTTACTTTTCCACGTACATTTTATAAGTTACGTCGACTATTACTCTTTAACTTTTAAAGCCTACTTAGCTGTAATAGTTTTCTTTTTAACTTCGTTACTACCGTGATTGTTTTCCAATATCCAAAAACAACCGTTAAGCTTGGGGGGATACTGACTCTAATGAAAATACCAGTTTAATATTTTACGACCAATTCAACGACAACCCTCACCATGGGATTATACGAGGAAAAAAACATCCCCACTTAGCTACGGGAGGTAACCAAATTATTTTTTATAGATTTAATTCTACCATTTTTTGGCGAGATTAATAATGTAATACCCATGCCAAATTACAGCTTTCTAGTACCTACTTAAAGTCTCTGAGCTAATCCGCGGACAGACAGACAGACATGGCGAAACTATAAGAATTCTCTGTTGACTAAGGCACTATAAAAAAATCTAGCAAGATATGTGAAGTTTTAATTTTACCACAGCATATTACCGCGATATTTTCACTCACTGATGCCCTGATGCTCATCAAAATACTTAGGGTACTTCCTGAAGTCCTAGAAAGCTGAAATTTAGTATGTTAGCTAGTGTTAGTACACAAACCACAAAAAACCTAACTTGGAACTTTAACCCCTCCCTCCAAACCGGAACTTTGTATGAAGCATCCGCAAATTTTAATGCTAGAGGTCTGAAAACTGATAAAGGGACTCCTTGTTATAAATAATAAAATTAATATTTCCGGATTTTAGTAAATCACTAGTAAGTTATAAGGGTGGGGGACCCTATAAATTAGGGGCATGATAGAGATCTGAAAATTATACAAGTACGTATTTATTACAAATAAAAAAATATTGTATATACTTACAAAAATAATAGAAATCCCACCAAAAACATTTTTATGTAAAATGTTGCCAAGACGTGTAGTTATAAGCTTGGCTCTACATGACATCTGGCCCCCAATTCTCACGTTTTCGACATTAATGTCGCATAGACATTTACCAAAAGCATGGCAGATATCCTAAAATTCTATACATTTTGACAGAAGACCGCCATGATTTGCGCAAAAGGTCTATTCGACATCGATGTCGAAAGCGCGCGGATTGGGGGCCTGATAACTTTTTGACAGTTCGAGCCATATGGTCTCGCCTTAGCAACATTTACCATGAAAATATTTTTGGTAGTGTTTAATGATCTGGATATTAATGTTCTTTTTTTATTTTTACAGAAAAAAGTGAATTACCACCAATCAAAGCTGAATCTGCAATATTATTTTGGCGATTTGTAGATAAAAACACTAATTATGGATACTTCTTTGTATACGGTAAAAACAGAGTTTTCTTTCCATAGAGTTTTTGTACAATGTGTAATCGTTCAAATTAGTTCGAATTATCAACAGTTTGACAGGTATTTTCAACCAAACTCTATAAAACCCTATGGAAAGAAAACTCATTGGAAAATGTTTTTGGTCTTGCTATTTACCCATGGTATCATTCGAAGGGAGCTTCTCGGTTGATCTTCGATCAAAAGTAGATGACTAATGCCCGGTTTCAATAAACAAAAACGAATCGTTTTGCTTATCAATGGTAGGTTATTTTATTGCCAAACTGGGCATATAGATAATTTCGTAAGCTAATTTTACCTGTGATAGCTACTTCCATATGGAAGGGTCTGCTATGCAAAGCTTTGAGGTCTTTGCTTCATTATTAGTAAAGATATAAGAGTCTTAATTTTAATAAATCTTAACCGATACCGGTCCGTAAATTATTGAAACCGGGCCTAATAGCACAAATAGTCAGGCGCTCATTAGTTACGCTTTCCTATATCTTTAGGATATGGACATGAAGATAAACATAATTGATATTAACATAACGTTATTATTACATAAACATAAACACATGCAAGCTGATATTATAATGTTCTTATGTAGTATGACGGCATTCATCATAGTAATACTAACTTTTGATCCATACTTTTGTATTTCAACTAATATTAAAAATATCAATTAGTATTTATGTGAATATTTAAATTAATAAAACAATATAAAAATATCATAGTACGAATATTTGTGGCCAATATTTTATTCGCATTTATTTAATAATATTATAAATTTAGTTAATTGTAACGTTTTACTACCTTTGATTATGCTTTTAGGTGCTGCTGGAGCATTGGTTAAATCCATACGATCGAGCCAATTGGGTGATACTTTATCAAAGCACTTTGGGAAACATTATACTGATCACTATTGGAATACATCTATTTTCCTAGTTTGTTTCACTACAGTAATTTTGGCCAACATCATGCCAGGTGCCGCAGCTTGCGTCGTATTCTGCCCTTTTGTCATGATGATGGTAAGTATAAAATATTAATTTTTAAATGTCATTAAAAACGTTAACACATTAGGTACTGTGCGAAAAAACCCAGCGACCCGCGCCGACTACGCACGAGTGCAATTTAGGTAGGTACTAAGTTGTGTGCTTATGTGGTGTAATTTTGGAGTGATTGATGCACGCGCCCGGGCACGGATCCGCATGTTTTTGTTAATTCTGTGATATCTTCTAAAATATGAATGATAATAATTTGTTCTAAGGAGAAAATTTGATCTACATTAAATGTGCCCAACGTAACCAAATTGTTAAGGATTAATATTATATTGGTCAAAATAACGTCGAAATCATAACCGACAAAAAAACTCAATCCTTACTAAATATTATGAATGCGAAAGTGAGTTTGTTTTTTTGTTTATAACGACTTCACGCCTCAGCTACTCAACGGATCAACATGAAAGGCATGCAGATAGCCTATGGTATGTAAAAGGACAAAGGGCACTTTTTATCCCGGGGACGCGGATAAAATCGCGGGGGACAGCTAGTCGCATATAAATGGTTGTGGGTTATCAGTAGGATATAGACGCTTTACTTTTTAACACGCTTTTATTATCTTCACCTGTATGAATGAATGCATGAATGTATGTACCTAATGGAATCTTCAAATGTAATTTTCATCGACTTCAAAACGTCAGATTAAACTAAAAATTTGCACCCCTATCAAGTACCCATGACAATACAATAATTTGGTACCATCGAGCTGATCTGCTGATGGATCCGGAAGGTAGGTAGGTACTGGAACTCCATAACGAAAAAACATAGTTTTTTTCCCTCGGATTATTTTTTTTATATTATTTTTTGATTACTAATTATACATTCATCCCTCAAGAGGAAATTCACAAATTTATTAGGACCTCATAGTGATCAGGGTCTGATGATGGAGTAGGAGGGTAGGCACTGGAACTCCATAGCGGAGCAACGTTTTATAGCCGTGTTTGGGATTGTTGGAATTGTCGTACGTAAGATGAGCTTTGACTATATATGGTTTTTAGGGTCTGATAATAGAGTAGGAGGGGGTAGGTACTGGAATTCCATAGTGGAGCAATGTATCCTAGCCGTCTTTGGGCGTATTGGAATCGTCTTAGGGTGCATTTTGGTCATATATGATTTTCAGAGACTGATGGTGGAGTCAGAGGGCAGGCACTGGAACTAAATAGCGGAGCGATGGAATACATTTGTGATTATAAATGTGAAAGAAAGTGAGAATGAGTAAATAAATGGTATAAGTAATTAAATAATGGTATAACATAATAAAGTGGTATGAATAATAATCATTTTAAGATTAAAATATAGAATAAAAAAACGAAAAAAAAACGCTTTAAGTGCAGCCAACCCGCTTTACTTTTCATACAAAAACTCTGTTCTGATTATGGCGTTCTAAAACATTTTTCGTTAGATGTTTTAAGCAAATAGGTATCTTGTGCACTCTATCTAGGCCTATATGCACGCAAAAATTAAATCAAATTAATAAGCTAAATTTAAATAGTAATTACCTAACCACCATTCTCTATTCTGCAAGGGCATTTGTGTAAGCGATTTTAATTATGAAATCTAATATTTTAATAAACTAATATTTTAATAAACAAAGCGTGGGGCGCTTTTCTTGAAACCCAAGCACTTTAATGTAAGAAGAAATATCGTTCATCACAATATAACAAGCACCCCACGCCTAGGTTAGGTTACCTTTAAGACCCTGTCCGGAAGGGGCGATTTCGCCGCGCGTATTACGAGCCAAAGTATGGGGGAAGTGCACGCGACTTAAGCGCGTATTTTAAATTCGCACGATGCTTGTGGACGCAATGTATTGCCTCCCAGTATCTCGCCAACGCGCGTAAAGCATTCGCGCGAGTGAATCGCCGCGATTTCGCCCTTATGGATAGGCACTAAACCTATAACTATAAACGTTCCGTGAAAAGATATCTAACTGATACTGAAAATCGCATCAAAATTCGTTGCTTAGTTTAGGAGTTAGCGGATATACAAACAAACAGACAGACAGACGCGGAAAGCGACTTTGTTTTATACTATACAGGTCGTTGTTTTGATCAGCGACGAAAAGATATCTAACTGATACTGAAAATCGCATCAAAATTCGTTGCTTAGTTTAGGAGTTAGGCGGAAAGCCACTTTGTTTTATACTATACAGGTCGTTGTTTTGGTCAGCGACGAGCGCCGAGCGACTCAGGGTCAATAACACAAATGATACTGGTGCTAAAAAAATATAATACTTTTTTTAATAATAAGAATAAAATTAATTGGAAAATCATGTAATAAGCTAAAGTGTAGACGTAATATTCAACGCGAGTGCGAGGGAGTAAAGGGGTGGGGCGACGTTTGTGCACGTGGCTTGTGACCATACGTTGCGGTAATTTTATTTCAAATTGAATAAGGTATTTCTCAATGAATTTACGGTATTTAATGGAATTAAGTCCATTTTTGGAAAATTTATTGTTTGTACTACCGCTCCTGGGACGCTTGTCACCGACCATAAAAACGTCCTGTATAGAGAAGACAGACAAGAAGAATAAAAGACAAAACATCATAGTATTTTAATTTTAAAACTGGCTCGTGGTTTCACCCGCGAACCCCAATTTGATTAATATACAGGATGTTGTTTTGGTCGGCGACAAGCTACCCAGGAGCGGTAGTACAAAAAATATTCTCCCCAAAAATGGACTTAATTCCATTAAATACTGTAAATGCGTTGAGAAATACCTTATTCAATTTGAAATAAAATTACCGCAAAGTATGGTTACTCGGCACGTGCACTGACTAGAGCTAGGCCCAAGCCGCCATCGGCCCACCCCTTTACTCCCTCGCACTCCCGTTGAGTATTATGTCTACACTTTAGCTTATTACATGATTTTCAAAAAAAAAAAAATATTATTAAAAAAAAAATAAGTATTTTATTTATATTTTTTTAGCACCAGTATAATTTGTATTATCGACCCTGAGTCGCTCGTCGCTGACCAAAACAACGACCTGTATATATCGTTGCTATTTACGTGAATCAAGCTACTGGGTGAGAATGGAACCCACGACCTGCGATGTGATCAGTTGTCGGCATCATACATTTACAAATACCTTTAAAAGTAAAATTATTCTATTTCGATTTCAGTCATTGGCACCTAATGCCCCGGCGTTATGGCAAACTAATGCTTATATCGGTGCACTTGGTGTTGGAATCGCTGCATGTTTTGGCTTCATGTGTCCCTTTATGTACACACCTGCATATTTTTGCCACCACGTTGGTAAGGTGCCGAAGAAAGAAATGGTAACTTTGAATTTGTTATTTTTTGTCTGTCAGTACGAAAACGATGTAGATTACTGTAACTAATCAACTAATTTAACTATACTCAACTTAATACTATACAACAGAGGGACAGCGCCCATACTTCAAAAGCTACCACCGTAATTCGCGCAAGTACAGCGCCGGTGGTGAGTATTCAGTACAAATTGCTAGTCTTGCTACGTAAGTGACTACAGCAATGTTTGTTTCTCAGTAAATGACAACAGATGACACTGTTTAAAGAATGTTTAAGGACAATGGGCACTATTGTTTGAGTTTTTGTTTTTGTGTAAGAGAGGTAGAGCGGTGCGTAGCGTAGCGTGTTGCAAGCGTCCATAGGCTATGGTAACCGCTTATCATCAGGCGGACCGTATGCTTGTTTGATACCTTACCAAGGTATAAAAAAATGATATTGGGATATTTGTTGGTTTACGTTTTTACTCTTATATATTGATATACTCTATGGCATCACACCCTCTTTACATAGAAACAAAAACACTTCATTATATAGCAATATACAGGTCGTTGTTTTGGTCAGCGACGAGCGACTCAGGGTGGATAATACAAATGATACTGGTGCTAAAAAAAAATATAAAAAAAAATAATTTTTTTTAATAATAAAAATAAAAAATATTTTTTTTTGAAAATCATGTAATAAGCTAAAGTGTAGACATAATACTCAACGGGAGTACGAGGGAGTAAAGGGGTGGGGCGATGGCGGCTTGCGCCTAGCTCTAGACTGTGCACGTGCCTAGTAACCATACTTTGCGGTAATTTTATTTCAAATTTAATAAGGTATTTCTCAACATATTTACAGTATTTAATGGAATTAAGTCCATTTTTGGGGAATATATATTTTGTACTACCGCTCCTGGGTCGCTTGTCGCCGACCAAAACAACACCCTGTATAATGAAGTTACGTTACGTTTTAGTTGGATTGAAAACGCTTTCTAAGTTGCTGAATTTTATAATAACTGCAGCTGCGTATGTTCTTTTGCGGCATCTCATCTGCTGCATTGTACGTTTTACCGATTCTAAGAAATGAGTTCATTGTTTTTATTTGATTGCCTAATCGACAGTCTAGCAGTAAAGATATTTAAACCGTGAAACTAAGCCACATGCTATATGTTTTTGTTTTTTGTAATTTAGTAAATTTTTCATGCCATAGGTACCATCGTGAAAATGTAAATAATATGAATTTTCTCACACAGTCCCTTGAGTGTATAAAGTTTACACTATCATTATTTTAACCTTATTCAAAATGGTAGGCTATTTACCAGGTTATTTTTAAGGTGATAGAGAGAGAGAGAGCTTCCTTCAAGCTAATGTTATCCTGGTACTATAGTTTGAATTATATTAATATAATTCAATCTAATTTCAACTATTCCTAACTGACTACCACATCTAACTTTTAGATTAGGATGCCACATAAAAACAGTAACAATTTCTAATAATAAATGCGTGGAGTGGATTGAGAATTAATGTATGGCTTTTAAATTTTTTCAAGCAATTATGGTGGAGTAGTTTGCGAACATTTTTTTTTCTTATGGAGTAAAATGAAACTTTGAAGGAGATCGAAGAAATTAAAAAAAAAAACAGCCTGTATTACTCCATCTCATAGTGTCGCTTATAAAGATAAATTTTTGGGAAACAAGTGATGTTATATGAAAAGTTAATGGAATCATCTATTTATTAAGAAAACACTATTTTATTTTTGTTATGTTTATTAAACTTTTATCAAATGTTGGAAATGACGAAAAATAGAGAAAAGATTTGTATTTTTGTTTATAATGAATAAACTCAAAAACGAATGGACCGATTTAAAAAATCTTTCACCAATGGAATCATATTGTCATTTATCACTGAGTGATATAGGTGCGTGAGAGTGTGCGTGTATGGTCTTGTCGAAGTAGCTCCATTGCCGATCTATCTACGGTAGTAGAAAATTCTAAATCTATGCGTGAGATAGTAGCAAGTCTAGTAAAACCCCGGGTTTTAAATATATCTGTCACTTAGTAACATCATAAAGAGCCGGAACTATCTTAAACCTGGGTTTTACTAGACTTGGCTTTAACCAACTCATGTAATAAGACCGGTACTGTTTATCGTCATAATGCAATAACACAAATATTTGTTTCAAAGTGTTACTCTGCCATGTTTCAGCAATTTTCTAACCATGAAATACTAGCAAATTTAATTTTGATTACTTGTTTTAGGCAAAACATTCGTTGCTGAGCGTCCTCATTTGTTTGATTATATTATGGCTTGCTTTATGCCATTGGGCGCCAATAATATGGAGTCCGACCGGATATTCTGCCATATCTTTAGCAGTGAGTGACGCGTCTGTGCCGGTAGCTGATGGATCCCCTGATACTCCTTCCCCTTCCCCTCCAACCACTACAGGTGGAGGCAGGAAATAGTTAGATTTATTTCAATGTAATAATTTTAATAGGCAAATAAATAATATTAAATTGAATAAGGCCACTTTCATCAACCTGAGTTATCTTTATTAACTCAGAATTTATCACTAACTTGACATAATAATATATATAATCCCAGTTATGTACCGAGTTTATTAAAATACCACAGGTTGACGCAAGTGGGCCTAATTTTATTATTTTAAATAATCCAAAAAGATTGGGGGCGACCGACCCATGGTAAAACTCCTATGTTCAACTGAATGTACCATGGAGATTCTACTCATGGTTCAAATCTCAGAACACCTATTTCGTATCGGTTATTCCGATCTGTTACTTTGAAGAATTCACCCTTGGGTGAAATCCGGGAAACATATGTCCGAGAATGTATGTATTCAAGTGTACGTACGCAGAGCGGGGCTCTCGACCTCGGCTTTGCAGACCACCTAATTACTTAGTGCTCATTTTGTGCTGCCCAAATTATTTTAGAATTTGTGCTCCAAAGATGGAGTAAAGCTCACTTGAAGCAAAGCTACCGCCAGCGTGCCCTTCTATGTTTACAATAAAGGAACGAAACTTATGCAATTATTTAGTGCTCCGGACCCCCGTCACATCTACCTAAAAAGATTCTACCTGCAAAAGTTATTTACGTTTTCATGATCGAACTTCCAGCGGGGCCCTTTCTTGTTTGTTAATTTATAGCGCTGAAATTAACAGGACGTATAGTGCTCACTGCCAGATGTCCAATAATATAAAAAAGGATCAATAATTATTTAAGTTGAAACGAATTATCAATCATTTCAATAATATATTTTACTGCTCTGTGTACGCTGACCCCTATTATATAAGGTTGAATCTTAGTTATCAGCAAATTCAGAGGATGCTTTTTTAATCAGTACTTCCACTTTATAATAAAAATCAACGTAAAACAATCAATCAAATGTATAAGAATGCAAAAATCGTCGTCACCGTTTCGGAAAATGACAAAAAGAATCATTCACATAACCAAAAGTTAACTACTTACTACAGAGGAAGCATATAACACTTCTGAGTATGTTTTTTAAATTATTAAAATCCATCAACAAATGACACAGTTATTAAAGTTTTAAAAACAGCTTATGGTACGAGAGCTACCAACGTTTTCGAGAAAGAACTTTAGCAAGGCTGATTTTTTTATATTTCCTTGCTCATAGAAGCCTGATTGAGATGCACCTGATTGAACTCTGGACAGCCGGAAGTGGTTGCGTTTCCTTCTGCGCATCCTGTTTGTACTGGTGAAAATTTCGGATAGGGTACTAAAATTTTGAAAATCATGTTATAAGCTAAAGTGTAGACATAATACTCAACGGGAGTACGAGGGAGTAAAGGGGTGGGGCGATGGCGGCTTGCGCCTAGCTCTAGTCTGTGCACGTGCCTAGTAACCATACTTTGCAGTAATTTTATTTCAAATTGAATAAGGTATTTCTCAAAATTTTTACAGTATTTAATGGAATTAAGTCCATTTTTGGGGAATATATATTTTGTACTACCGCTCCTGGGTCGCTTGTCGCCGACCAAAACAACACCTGTATATGTATACATCCATCTCTAAAAATATACGCCAAGACTTTAGAAGGACCTTATTATAATTATATTCTATGGATAACCCACACTAACAATTTTTATGCGATTGAGATATTTTTTGTGGGTTATAATTTCGAAGTTATTTTGACCCATATAATATTAATCCTTATGTAATTTAGTAAGTTAGTCACGATGGACATTTAATGGAGATAAAGTTTGCTCTTTCTTTATCACAGATTTAAAATTAGTAAGACACAGTATTCGCGATACCGTAAAGGGTCGGGCCGAGACGGGCGCGGACGCGCATATATCGCTCGACACCACACGACATTGCACTCGTTCGAAGACGGGGCGGGTCGCTAGTTCAAATTAAAAGTGTAATTTATGAAACAAATGACACGCAAATGACGTCATGCTCTGTTCTGAAGACATCACAAGACGTAAATATTTAATAATGTGTGCAGCGATATATACAGGCTAATAAGAATAATAATATACAGCCAACTTATATGGCTTACCGATGTACCTGCGCAGAAGATACATTTTCAAAGCGCCGGAAATGCTATTAACCAATCGGCACGCTCCACGCACCGCGCTTCTTTTTCCTGTACCGCTATTGGTCGGCAGCTGCCGCCATGTTAGCGCGCGCCGCGTGGCATGTCAGTCAGCCGCAGGGTTGGATTTAGTAGTATAAATTATACTATTTGTACCATTATTTTATGATGCGTAGTAAGTATATAGTATCGTAATGCAGGATACTACGCGAAAATACCATAATTTTACCTTCAGGTCGATTGACTACTGTAATTTTAATAATATAGATCAGAATGGCGACAATTAAAAAACATAGAAAAGATTCTTATTTTGGAAATCCTAGTTACTTAATTTTTCAACCAATATAATGAAACATATTTTGTACATAGGTATAAACTTCACATGATGGGAAATTAAATTTCATGTCATGGCAATACCTACATAAAACATGGCGTCTTCAGGCCAGGAAATTATTAAAACTGTACACATGATTACGTGATTACTAAATTAGTGTTACGAGAATACGAAAAGCAGTTTCGATTGCAATTCAATTGTAAAATCGTTTAGAAGTCGTTGACGTTTTGTTACGAGAATCAGGCTACTGTTTACTTGTATGAAGAAGTTTTTTGCAAAATGTTCCGGTGGGCGTATCCATGGTTACATATCACTGTTTTAAATGCATTTTTATTACAATTAATAACAAAATGGACGAAAAGCGAAACGTAGTATAATTTTCGACAAGTAGTATACCTAGTTTTATTTATCATAGACAATAATTTTCTGAGGGTCTGAATCCAACCCTGGTCAGCCGCCATACTTCTTGGGCAAAAATACACTTAGTAGCAACAAAAGTGTTATCTTTTTTATAGTTTAAACAAAGATTTTCATAGTGCATCGTGCCTCTACCCAGATGGATAGTCCGCCTTACTAAAGCATGACATTTAATATCACTCCGCTTGAGGGGCTCCTGAGCAAATTGCTCTCAGGTCGTACTGCGCACGGCTGTCACCACTTCATACTCGCTGTACTGATTAAATTAAAAAATGCCGACTTGTGTATTGAAATACTGTCACAATACTTAAAAAAACCAAGGAAAAACTAAAAAAAACGAACTTTCCATGTGTAAGTATTGCGATTTCGTCACTTTTAATTACCTAAACTTATTTTAGAAATATACGTTTTGGTGGCGCCAGTTTTTATTTTTTTAACCTTTTCCGGTCATGTTTTATGGAAGGTTGCCTGCCTGCCACGCCACAACATGAAAATTATTTTTCCACATTTTGCTTAAGGAGTATTAAAGAATGATATCGAGTATTGTACCTACTGATTATTTTTGTTCTAATGAGGAGTTTTCTTATGATACTTCTATGCTCAAAATATCGAACAAATGAACAAAAAAAAAATTGACTGTCAAATACTGTCACTTCTGGCTTGTTTATTTCATGTTCCCATAGAGACGACTATTCTTTTGGACGTTTTAAATTCTTTGGGTTTAAAATTAGTTTTTTAAAAAGGCACCAACGAAGATACATCATCCTCATCGGATAGTTCCGTCGTGATAGTGATGATAATAGTAACGACGCTCAGTGATATTGGGATAGCAGGAGTGCGACCTTTAGATTAAGTTTTTCTATTGTTTACTAAATAAATACCTATCTGTTTATTTAATAAATCGTACATTTTAATAACCTGTATTTCTAATTAAATACAATATTTGATGAAAACTGGTGGCCCGATAAAATTGGCATGAAGTGTAATGGTCAAGTCACGCCCTCCGCAGGTGACTTGCGAGTGAGACGGAACTAACAGCTGCAGTGTATTATGAACCTTATAGTAGTGTTATAAGGTTGATTGTAAGTTTTAAGCATTCATTCGTTAATCTTCGGGGCCATACTTTCTTTTCTGTGCGAACGAAGATTCACGACGCGCCATATAAGTTGGGTAATACTGTACCCTACCACCGTGCTATGGTTTCCTCACGATGTTTTCCTTCACCGAAAGCTCAAGCTCATTGTAGGATTCGAACCCGGGACCTTCGTCTCGGTGTCCGACGTCACTACCACTGAGCTATCATCGCCTTAAATGAAATTTATTAAATATTATTATTATTATTTAATGGAAATGTCCATTTTTGAAAAATGTATTTTTTTGTACTACCGCTCCTGGTTGCTTGTCGCCGAACAAAAAAACAACCTGTATAGGTGGACCATGGGCAGATACTGGTAATGCTGATGGTTGTTTCCTTGGACATAAGCAATCATCATTAACATTAGTAAATATTCATTGGTTCGTCGATATATCCAAAACACAACCACGACCTTTTCCCAGCAATCGTCGAAGTGAACGTAATGGATTTGTTTTAGAAAATATCTTAGACATCTCTAAAATGTATCAAGCCAAGGCGGAAAGTAGGTACCCGTAGGATTAACGTAACCACGTCTAGCCTTAATAATTTCCATCTTCGCAATCGGCTCCGTATGAAATTGACTCGGAATTCTTCATTGTCAAATAAAAAGGCTATATTTATTACTCAAATCCACAAAGTACATTTTATATATTGGTAACTCAAATCTCAAAATGACATTAGAAATGAGAATTGAAAGAAATTAAAATTGACAAATATAACATTCCTTTATTTACGTGAAAAAGTTACTCTCACAAGTAAATAAAACGAGTTGTTCCGTTTCCGTCGCGTGTAGCTCCACGTCGTATTCCGTCTACGATGATTCCGCCTACGTCGACTCTACGGTGCGTCTACGGTGTGTCTTACTGTACACAATGACGTCACTACTTATGACGTCATTGCCTACGGAACATACCTATTGTTTTTTCAATTTTATTCAAAAAAATATGTTTTGTTTTTAGGATTTCTTTATATACGGCTTCATTTGTTCATAAATTTCTTATGAAAACCATAATCTATATATATGTCACCGTATATTTGTGAAAACCGTTAGTTTATAACCTACCTAGCGAGATTATAAACTCCCCGATAAATTGTGAACTGTACTATACTGCTTATAATATAACGTATTAATTTCCGATAGTTTATAATCTATCCGCAACAAACCGTTATATTGTGAACTGGCATCATATTTGAATCCGATGGAATGCTCTTTGCGCGCTGATTGGTTGAACGTCATGTGTCCCGCGCCGCCATCTTTACCTAGATGTCATTTGTTATGGAACGTAAACAAACATATTTTTTGTGTTTTTAATAGATTTTTTGTTTAAAATAAGTGAACGTAATCATAAAGTTACAATTATTTGTGAAAAAAAAACTAGGATTTATATAATAAGTCAAGTTTCTGTGAAAAATAACTGTTAGTAGCCGAAAATAACCTGAGTTATACTTTTCATGTTTTAATATAATTTCTCGTAGAAGTAAAGTGTTTTGATTATATTTGTGAAACTAGATCCAATTAAAAATGTCGGATATTGATTCTAGTATTCTACAAAACGCTCTACCGCCAAGGCTGATCAATCAGGGACGGTTCACAATATTACGAGTGATAAAACGGAACTATCGGAAATGAATACGTAATATTGTAAGCAGTATGGTACAGTTCACAATTTATCGGGGAGTTTACAATCTCGCTAGATAGATTATAAACTAACGGTTTTCATAAAAATACGGTGACATATATAAAATTCAAAGTCCTGACTGACTGACTGATATATCAATGCACAGCCTAAACCGCTGGTCCTAGAGACATGAAATTTAGAGGGAGTATTCTTTGTGAAGAGTAGGTATCCATTAAGAAAGGGTTTTTCGTAATTCCACCCCTAAAGGGTAAAATAGGGGATGAAAGTTTGTATGAAAGTCCATCAGTTTCGAAGTTAGGATCTTCAAATATTGTGTTTAGGCTGAAAATTTAAAATTAATTTATACATGTCTCAGCGTTTTTGATAATTCCACCCTCGAAGGAATGAAAAGCGGGATGAAGTTGTGTATGGGAATTCACTGACTGATATATCAACGCACAGCCTAAACCGCGGGTCCTAGAGACATGATGAAATTTTACCCCTAAAAGAGTGAAATGATGGGTTGAATCTTTGTATCCTCTGGATCGACTGTCTCGAAAATTGGTACACATACTCTCAATTAATGAGATACGTGTGTCAAAGCGCTTATAATGTTGTTTTTGAAGAATTTTTATACTGTAGGCCACGCGGGCGAAGCCGCGGGTAGAAGCTAGTATTTCTTTTTGTAGTTGATTCACAGCCACTAGTTGTACATAAATATGTACTGGGATATCAGATGTTTGGAAGGGTGCATTTTTGATTTGAGATTAGTTAACAGCGTGTTTGCTTTCCGTGCCACACAAATGCACAGAGATACAAAAATTCACTAAGATACGTATCTGAACTATGAAGGCCTAGGTAGCATGCCATAAATCGTTTTAAAATAGTTAGCACCTCACGCAGTACACAATTTGTGTTAATAAATCATTCAAATACATACACCAAGGCCTGTTGGCGTGGATAATTAACCATCACGCCGCAGGTCGCAGGTTCGATTTTCCACTCAGTACATGCATTTGTGTGCATGAACATATCTTCTCTTGTCATGTCAGTGTGTATTTACCAACAAAAAGTAGTATATGCAGTATCATTTATCTGGTTTTTATAGCGTTATATCATAGCATAGCTCTGGTTAGTTTGGAAGAGTTGTTTCGTTTACGTTGGTCGCGTTCCGTCTAGGTGATTCCACCTACATTGAAAACAATCTCTACACAAATTTATTGGATGCCGGGGCATTGGATAATGCTAGTCAGGAGTCAATACAGGTCATTACAATTTCTCCCATATTACCTACTGCTTTCCCACGCAAGCACACGTACAAAGCGTATTAACCCCCGCACCAGCCCCCAGTGGTTCCCCATCCAACATCTAGGATAAAGACACGTCAATTGTTTTGCCACCTACTTGAAACAAATTTTCGAGGTCTAACTATGAGAATGGAGTGTTTGTTATTTCACATTTATCACATTGTTACTTTTATTTCTTCTAGCATAACTAAATTATCGAGTATCCCAAGTTGACTTGCATTTTGGCTTTGTCTCGACAAGTTTTTAATCCAAAAATGTTTTTACGGAAATGTGTTTAGGCGGACAAGAAAACCCACAAGAAAATTTGGTACATTAGTATATGGCCAGCTTTTTGTTTATTTTTAATATTTATTCAGAATGACCAAAACAAGAAGCCAACCACGTTCAAAGGCATCATGGGGTCAAGATCGATAACACAAAGCTTTTAAACTAGTGGATGAAGAGGAACCTATTAGAGAAGCAGCTCAATCTACTATAGTGCCATTTTCAATGCTTCGAGAATTATTCAAGTACTAGAATTGTGCTGTGCGGACTATGGGCTCAAGCCAAGTGCTCAGGGTATTACTCTCCTGAGGGTTATATTGGCGCCTTATGCCTCAACAAAGCTTGACCGGTATTCACAACCTAGTGTCTGGTATTACCTGCCACGGTGTTTAATACCTGGTCAAAGTGGTTTATTTTTAAATATTGATTATGCCAAACCTGTTTTACTTATTACGAGCTTTTATTTAACTTGCAATGTATGTATGTATGTTTGTTCGTTCGGGTGGAATCTTGCAAGTCGAATTTCACCAACTTCCAGTGGTCGGATTGACTTGATATTTGGTGTACATTAGTATATTGGAAGACAATGCAAGTACAGCCAATAAAAAGTACAGTTACCAAAAAAAGCTTGTATTAAAAATGAAATTTTTAACAAAAACTTATTGATCTCAATAATGATAGTTTTGTTAGAAGAATAGATAAAGTTTAATTAGCAAAAAGGTTAATACAGGAATATTGATTCATCCTAAATTGTTTAATCAATCAGTTTTTAATAATGTGAGTACCAAACCTCTATGAATATAGTACACATTTTGGAAGGTTAGCTCCGAACTTGTGCCGCAACCATCGTGACTTAAAATTTCAAAACGTCTTAGTTCAGTCATCTAACTCCCTAAGCAAGAATAAATCTGTAAAGAACTCATCTTCGATAAAAAATTACTGAAAATAATAAAATAATAATAATGGATTCTAATGATTCTGAAGAAGAAGCTCCTGTACCGTAAGTTATTTACGAAATAAGTAGGTAATAATGGTTAATGTGAAAGTAGTGTGCAGTTACATAAATATAGGCGGGGTAGGGGTTTTTTACTGTGTTTAGGCCTGTGTTTGACCACAATATAATCACGGTAAGTGATAATATGGCCGATGGTGGTAAGCACACAAAGTCTAGAAGGAAATGGCTCTCAAGTGCAGCTGTCGGAACACACCGATAAGTGCTTGGCGATAGATTTTGAACTTGAGGGTGGTAGTCAGCCAGATTACCACCGTGATATGGTTTCCTTACGATGTTTTCCTTCACCTAAAATCTCAAGCTCATAGGATTCGAACCCGGGACCTTCGTTTGGGTATAGCCTCTTAGCATCAAAGGGGATTTCTGAGCGCGGCACCTATTGAAGAGCGCCTTACAGGATAGGATAGTATGACGACGACTGTGGTGGGATGTGATGACTTGTGCATTGCGGCAGGAGATAACGTCAGATTGCGATGGCATGCGGCGGAATGCGAATGCAAATTAATGTGAAAAAAATAACTTTTAGACTGCTTTGCGTTGTCGCTAAGCAAGCTCAAAGGCCCCCATGGACATCCAGTAGTGCGCCCCGGTGGTAGCCGCTGCCGGCATCTCATATTCATTTTGAAACAGAAAATCCCACGAGACAACCATTAGGCATACGAAAGTAGAACCTGAAAAAGCGCGGCAAATTTAAAAAAAACTAGATGTGGTATCACTAAGTATAGTGGGCATAAATTGTTTTGATACTTTACGAAAAAATATATAAATATTAAGTTATGTTTGATTTTCCTAAATAATATTTCCATGTAAATGAGTTAAAATTGTACATAAACTCGTTATATTCTATCTTTACATGGAATGCTTTTAAATAAATAAATAAATAAGTATCCTGGGATATTCCTCACAAACGGTTATCTTTTTCTAGTTTATATTTCTTTTACCTTCGTAGAACAATATGGATAGATGTTTCAGTGATTAGCGACCGTAGAAGTTCATTTAGTATATTGTAGAACATTAAGGTGATCGAAAGAATGAGAAGGTGGACACTATAACACTGATTTAGCTATAAATCCATTTGCATAAAGGGTTATTATCAAAACTGGTTCTGGTAAACTAGTTGACACTTTTTATGCCGGGTGACGAAATCGAAAGATGCCATGTAAAGAGTTTCAATTGCAGACAGGCTCAACTTTCATTTGCCTATTCATATGTAACTTTCAGTAAAATTATCAAAATTTGAGGATATCAGGTAATTTGATATAGTGATTTTTACTTAACCATTGTCAATTTGATACTATTGTCACTATTATTTTTGCAACAAATAAATATTATCTTATCTTATCTGAACAATGCAATATTATAATGACATGGGGTGCAGGTGGCGACGCAACCCCATCGAGTTGGGGCTCGCTTGATTTGCCTTGACATTGTTCTAGCGTCTAATGATTATGTTGGTCGACTATTATAGTATATAAAAAAGTTGTTTAAAAATGAATGTTATTCTTGTTTCACTTATATTAATCGCATATTTACTTACAATTTTGTACCTAATAACTATTATGTTACTGTTTGACTTCCATGTTAAACAGGCACATAGTATTTATCATTTTACTAATATGATATGATTCTGATCATCATACATTTATCAGAGATGAAGATCCACCGGTTGGTATGATGGAAAGGATAAAATTCCTTGTATGTGTCCAGTGGCGAGGAATAGTATGTTTTATTAGTCCTCTTATTTTGATATGTTTGCTCGTTCCGTTCCCTCCGGAGGTAATATATATTTAGTATGAGATCCATTTAATGCCTAAAGTTGAACTACTGATTAAATATTATAACATAATTTTTTATCAGAAACATCAATGGTGTGCATATACACTTGTACTAATGGCTGTATATTGGGTGACTGAATGTATTCCCTTGCCGATAACGTCATTCCTGCCAATAATCATATTTCCTCTAACCGGTGTTATGAGCACAAGCACAACTTGCAAATGTTATGTTAATGTAAGTAATGCTGTGTTATTTTTATTATGAGCTTGAGGGTCCACTTCGAAAAAGGGTACACGATAGCCCTATCATGGTTACACAAAAATCTGTCTCGTCAGTTTTTATTCTATTATAGAATAGCACCTTTGGTTCACAAACTCGAACAAGGTAAAATTTGAGGGTGTAATAATTTCGTCTTTCTGTCGTTTTTCTGCGACTCTAAACTAAATGTCTTCATTTCTTTTCATACATTTTCTCGTTTCGCTTTGGAAGCGTGTTTTTTATCAGAGGATCTGCCACTTTATGAGCGTGATCTAAAAAGTAAAATAATACAAAAATTACCCATTAAACCTAGAATATGTGAGCCATATTTTTATTTACAGAAAATTACATGGTAATGCCCGTATCGCACCGTAGAACTGAATTTATCTTGGAATTATTTCACAGGATACCGTTATAATGTTTCTTGGAAGTTTGATGCTCGCTTATGCAGTAGAGCAATCAGGATTGCACAAAAGACTAGCGCTGATATCAATCAGAATAATTGGTTACTCGCATTACAGGTACAATTTATTCTGTTGTCATTAAAATAAGGTTAAAGTTTAGTCTGTTAGCTGGCAAAGAAGATCAATTTGATGTATTTCTAGATCCAATGATGCCTAGGTATAATGAGTGGATCAAAAATGTTCGAACATATTATAACTAACCTAACCTAACCTAACCATATTATAACGACATTAACGCTTAAAAATTCGTTTTAACTAATTAATTAGTTATTTGAATTTATCACATCGCTTTAAATTTAAAGCTTTTAAAATAATATAATAATGCAATTATATTATTTATAATTATAATTATTTTATTTATTTGTACTTGAATTATATTATTTATTATACATAAGTAGTATATATTGCTATACAGTAGGTATAATTTAAAGATATCGAGTGGACTATATAACTATATAATTCCGTTAATTATCAAATATATCGATACTTAGTGGCTCAAAGGGCGTAACCACCATTTTGTCGAAAATTACTTTTAAATGCAGTCTTACTCGGTTTTCCTCCTTCGAACTGTTTTGAAATTTATGTTTATTGTTTTTATTATGTTTGCAATATATTGTTTGGTTAGTTTTGATATTCTGAAAAAACAAGTTGTATTAGCGATGGGCGATTACTACTAAAAACAATCGAATTATTCGATTGTTTAATTTATTCGAATCATTCGAATAAAAATCGACATCATTCGATTGTCCGTCAATTGTTCATTAAATTACTTCATTCAAATAGGTAGGTACCTAACCTATGGAGATGCGCGCGCCGCCGCCGCGCGGCGCGCCACCGCGCTCGCCCGTCGATTGTGCATACTATTGCAACTTGCGTTGTGTGCGTCAATTTTCATTCGAAAGGTCGATTGTTATTGGATTGTTATTTCGTGAGAACGAATGAATCGACAATCGAATGTACAGTTTTACAATTGTCGATTCTTTCGATTACTTTTTTGGAACAATCGCCCATCGCTAAGTTGTATAGGTAAATAACAAAAGTATCAATAAAATCTTCCACTTGCACATCTTTTTTTTTATTTTTTTTTATACCACTAAGGTGGCAAACAAGCAAAAAATCTTATAAAAATAAGTAATGAGATATTAAACAAATAACACAAATAGAAACTGCTATTTTAATTTTGTAGTTTAGCAGTTATGCCCTACATTTCCCAAACAACAGCCATTTTTTGGGGCGTAACCGACATAAATTATGTTCTGGAGCGTAAGGAAACCTAGTATAATTTTAAAGCTTTTTATTGTGTATACTGCAGCAAAAAATTCTGAGGTTTTTGGTATGGAATTCATTTATTTATAAACAAATAAATTATATTCAAAACTTTAAAAAAAAAAAATTTTTTATGTACTGAAAAATCATGATTTGGCGCTTACGCCCTTTGAGCCCCGAAGTATATTTTTCAGATTACTATTTGCAATTTCCTTTACAACCATGTTTGTGTCTATGTGGATAACAAATACAGCAGCAGCCACAATGATGGTTCCTATAAATTTTGCGGTACTCAAAGTTTTTGAAGAAGTAAGTGTTAGTTATAGGCATTAGCAATATCAGGAGCTTAGCCAATATGCTGCCTAAATAAGGAAGATGCGCCGGCTATGTGGGCAAGAACTGTCCACATATTTAGATCATCTCGATTATAATGTACGCTTTATCTGATGTTCTTATATCAACGGCCACAGTCGTATTTGTTACTGAGTCCATTAAATTGAGATCATCAATGAGTGCATCTATACATAATTCAAGACATGTATAAGCATAGATAAGAAGCCAAGATAATTTTAAATTGGTAAAGCATAGAGCATAGCAAACAGAGTAGAAAAACTAAAAAAATTATAGACCACCATTTGTAGAATTCTTTAAAATGTATATCAGTATCGGTATGTTCTAAATAGTTTATGCATGAACGTTTGCAAGGTGCTACGTTCTGTTTCTCTTTATTACTTTAATTTCATACTCGAAGTGTATCACGTAGTAATGGTAGGTAGTTGTGACTTTGAAGTAACATCATACCGTCCGTTTCGTCAATCTCATGTTCGTATCAAGCGTCGACAAAGAAAGGTATCTTCACTCTACGGTATCAAGGGTTGTCGATGGCATTAAGTCTTTTATTTTAGAAGGAATTTTTATTCTTTTAATTATAATATAAGTAACTTTTCTAGACATTGGTGCCGATTCTGTTGTAAATCGCACTAATCTAATTTTAGTCACATCTCATCTCTTTCTTACGAACATTATTGAAAAAGGATAGAACATATTTTAAGTTGTCAAATTAATCTTTGCCGTCTTATTTTGCGTGTATTTAGGCGTAACCGCGATAGATGGCGACTAAATTTATATTGAAAACAAGCATTGGACTAATTTGACAGGACTAAATTTCTTACAACCCTTTCTTATGTTCTTTGTTAGAAAGAGACATAGTGAGATTAAAATTAGTTTAGTTGTGAACAATAGAATCAGGGCCAATGACTAACTACAGCAAACTAAATTTCAGCAACAGTTGCTTCAAATTTATGAAGATAATGGTTCTGGTGAAATGATAGCTTCTGATATCACAACGTGCTACTTTTGTGCGGTGGCATTTTCAGCAACAATAGGTAATACAATATACAACATTATTTTTATTTATTTTTCATTTACCTGATCCGGTCTTTCCGAAAATTGGTAATTTGCAATTTTTTTAGTTTACATCAGGTAGCAAACAAGCATACGGCACGCTGGTAAGCAGTTACTGTAGCCTATAAACGCTTGCAATAATAGACTTACATCCTTTTAGAAGAACCCCATGCTGTAGTTCTTTGGGAATACCACGGCGAGGAGCTCATTTTACATCCTGAGCGTCCCCGATAGAAAGAAGTCTCTGACTTGTCTTTTTATTTCCGTGATACGCCACATTGTTGCTTGTATTTCACGCAATCTTTATACCACGCTTATACCACCAGCATAAAATTAGCCATCTGAGTTGCACCGGGATTATTGCTTCATGAGTTGCACTAACAATCCAATTAATAATAAAATTGTATGATAAAAACAACTGATGCACATTTTACAGGTGGAATTGGTACTTTAGTAGGTACCGCAACTAATTTGGTATTCAAAGGCTTATTTGTCAGGTAATACGTCAATCAAATATTTGCAGCAAAGCATTTTAACACATTGTGAGTGCGATACAAGCAAGCACCTTTTAAATGAATTCTGAAAAAAAAACCCGCCAACCTCACTCACGAATTCATCTATCAATATAAATGTTGCTATCGATATGATTTAGTTAAATTTTTCAAAAGCAGGGCATAATAATGATACCTAATTACGTAATCGATCTAACTTCTGTAAATTGAAAAATGTATGTATTAATAACAAATAATGTTTCGATAAATAAGTGTACTTCTTTCTTTCTTTCTTTCCTTGTGTGTTTGCTAGTTACCATGCGCAAACGCTACATGAGTTTGTCTACTTGATTACTATTATCTATACTGTAAATTAGGTGAACGGTTTTTTTCATATTTCGTGTTATGTAGTTATAGGACGCGCGTCCTAGCCGCGGGTTAATGCATATTTTAAAACTGCAGGACATATCCGGAGGCTCCTGAATATTTGTCATTCCCAAACTTTTCTGCCTTTGCAATTCCATACATGCTTTTAATGGAAATATGCATGTATGTTTACCTATTGATTGTTTACTTCGGATTTCTAAGGTAAGTAGGTACAAAATTTACTAAAAATAAGTTTACGTAATTGAATTTAATGGAGAGAAAGGACACCACAAAATACTGTCGTACCAATTGTGGATCAGTTTATTATGGCTTTTCTCTGCTGTCTGTTGATCTGTCTAACCGTATGTACAGTATTACCCAACTGATAATGCGCATCGTGAATCTTCGTTCGCACAGAAAAGAAAGTATGGCCCCGAAGATTAACGAAAGAATGCTTAAAGCTTACAATCAACCTTAGATCTTTACTATAAGGTTCATAATACAGTGCAGCGGTTAGTTCCGTCTCACTCGCAAGTCACGCCCCCCCGCAATAGCGATTTCCCACGCTTTGAAAATGTACAAAAAGTATCTTCTGCGCAGGTCATATTAGTTGGGTACTACTGTACGTGGATTACGTAACTTTGTTGCAATCAGATTTAGAATAAAACTCTGTGGAAATATTACAAAATCTAAAATTATAGTTCCATTTCCAATAAAGCACTGTTTGTCTTGGCAGGTACCAGAACGTAAAAAAATCGGAATAATGAACCGATTTTAATTCTAAAATGATTGCAACAATCTTACTACAATCCTAATCCTAACTAAATTATAAATGCGAAAGTGAGTTTGTTTGTTTGTTTGTTACGCCTTCACGCCTCAACTACTCAACGGTTCCAATGAGCTTTCAGTGGTGTCAAAATTGTGACATTTTATAGTGTTGGTAGTCTACTAACACAATCGCGTCATAATGGCGTCATAATGGCGTCATAATGCAGTCATAATGGCGTCATAATGCAGTCATAATGTCGTCATAATGGAGTCATTATGGTTTTTTACTAGGTACCTATTTGTCTAGTTATCCTGTATTGGTCAATATTTTTATCATATATTTTTGTTACCAACATGATAACTAATAATTAAATTAAAGGCCCAACAGTGCAGCCGCAAAAAGCTCAAAAATATCAAAAGAAGGATTGCAAGCTGCAAAATATGCAGTAGATAAAAATTGGAAGCAGTTGGGTAAAATAACGTTTTGGGAGATCGTAAGTTTGTTTACAAATATTTTATTATTTAATAATAATAATAATAGTAATAATAATTTATACTGAAAGATAGAAGAATAGGTCAAATTATGTTTGTTGATAATAATGCATAATTATTTCAATTTAAAAAAATAGTTTACAGTATTTCATTATTTAATATTGGACGGGCCAGTTCAGTTCAGAAATGTTCAGTTTTCAGATCATGAAAATGCTTGCCCAAAACTTAAATAATATCAGAAATAAAAACTCTTTTCTAAAAAATTTAAGGCGCCGATCCCACTGAAAAGAGTTCTAGAGTTCCAAGTTCCGAGTTCTGCATTCCGCGTTGATTGTAAGCTATTTGGCGCCATTGAAAGTAAAAAAGTGTATGATGTGTGTTCAGTAGCGAATATTGCAGAACTCTAGAACTCTAGACTGCTTGCTGTGTGCACAATAGTCGACACGGAATGCAGAACTCGGAACGCGGAACTCTAGAACTCTTTCTGTGGGATCGGCGCCTAAGAACCGACACAGCTCGGTAAACATCTAGGTTTGAATCCTTGATAACTCGACTTAATTGCTAATGACCTCTAGTATAACCTCTTTCAAGGAATAGTTCCAGATTCCTTGTCACCCTGTACATAAATTTTATGTAGGTAAAGTTTGTATGTTTGGGTGTAGGAGGTAATCACCGGAACTACTGATCCGATTCTAAAAATTCTTTAACTAATAGGAAGCTACATTATCCCCGGGTGCTATAGGCTACTTTTTATCCCGGGAACGCGGGTTAAACGGGTCAGTTCGTTACTCCCCCGTTCCGGTTCTCACCCGTTCGGTTTGCACCCGATTTTATTTCGATATCATAAACTTATTCCAAAGCGATTTTTAATTAAAAGTACTGGCAGTCACAAAAATGTTATTACTGAAATAATTATATATTGGAATTGTTATAAAAATAATGTTATTATTTTATAAATTTGATGAAATACAATTGGTTCGAGTTACTTGTTTAAAAATAACTAAAGTCCATTTTTTGTAATCGTTTATTTTGAACTAATGTCAGTTATTGCTGATTTAAATAGGAAATAATTAACTTGAAATTAAATGTTAGGACTACTATAATCGAATAAAAAATGTCAGTCTTTGATTCAAAAAGTTTTTGAATGGAGTTAAAATTTGTTCGAACTTCTTCCTTTATTTGGTTCATTACGATCTTTACCTCGGCCCCAAAAACATCTGGATGACACTCAGGAATATGGCTCCTTTGGATTTGGACATTGTCAGTATCTTGCATTAATTTAATCGAACCACAACACTTTTTCGGTTTCTTATAAATGCACGTCCACACACTTGATAATATTTTCTGTGTATGGTATATGAATATCCAGCGTGAAATAATGTGTTTCCACCACGTTTATTACGAATATATTGATATTTTTTTGGACTAGCCCTTGTGAAGGACCTTCACTCGTCATTTTGAGATAACATACTAAACATTCTTAATTTTTGCATATTGAAATTCTTATGTGCGAAAGGGATAAATATAATGACATTCCGGACTTCACTATTGTTTTAGTTCAGGTAAGTGCTACACAATAGGACGCGCAAACCCATGGCTGCTGTCGCGCGGTATTGAACAACATATTATTAAACAAAATAGTGACGTATTTTCATTATTATACCAGTACAAGTTACTAAACAATCTATAAATTCACTTGTTCACAAGTTGTTTCATATATAACACGTATAACTAAATTATCGAATTATTTAAACAATTCTGTTGCCGACAGTACTTAATGCCAATGAACTCAAAACTGTCAAAAAATATTGATATTCAATTTAATCGAATCGGGTGCAAACCGAACGGGTGAGAACCGGAACGGGGGAGTAACGAACTGACCCGGTTAAACTGCCTTGAACAGCTATTCTATACCTCTTATATTTATATTTATCTGGTTTAACTTTTTTACAACAGTTTGAAAATATCTAAGTGAATATTGTTGATTTTTATATCTTTGTAAATGTTATTTTGTAGCGTTGTTATTGTTAATGTTTCAGATGGTTATTATTTTGTTTGGAGCAGCTATCTTGATGTTTTTTTGTTTATCACCACAAATATTTGAAGGTTGGGGAGACAAGATTGTCCATCATTTTGAGCTTACTGATCGTAAATTGTACGTACCAAGGACAATATATTTATAACTTATCTAATACAGATTGTATGACCATTTAAATATATGCCCCCTTACTCATAAAACGTTATTTAACTAATAAGCTGATTAAGTGGTCACCTAAATAACGTCAAATTGTTTGACAATGACAGCAAGGTGACGTTATTTATTTGACCATTTATTCAGTAGATTTAGTTAAATATCGTTTATGAGTAAGGCCGTTAATGTTTTAAGATTTTTTATAGAAGAAGGAACCTAATTAGTTTACAATAAGTTGCATTTCTTAAGCATAGATTAAATATAATTAGACATAACACACATGACGGTTTATTTCTGCATAGCTTTTTACCGCAATCCCGAGTTCCATGAAAACGTATGAAATCATGTAATAAAATATCCGGTGCACAGTAATTTTCATGGAGCAGAATTCCAGATAAACAAAAAGCCCGTAGAAATAAATTGTGGTGCTTTAATTAAATTATTTTTTCAAACTTTAATTTAAAAAAAGAAACATTAGGGTCATGTATCGTACCTATGGACGCTTTTACCTTTGGACGTTCATCATAATAAAAAAACTGACAGTATTAAAAATATAACATCGTACCATTTGGGTAGCGTTTTTATTAGTTGGCAACACCAGTGAGTGGCGTGACCCGACCGGTGTTGTGTGTGAGGTAGTTTTGAAGATTTTTGTGTTAAAAAGTAAGTTTTACATGATTTTTCTGATTACTTTTACTTGAATAATGCATGCTTATATTTTACAAATTCATATCAGTAATTTATATATAGCTAGTTCTATTTACAATTCAACAAGTAAAGAAAAGAGTTTCTAACTTAAAAATCAATTTATTTAAGTTTTTTTTTCAAAGTTGTATTGTTTGTACCTTGGGACAGGGCTTCGTTTGTACCTGTGGACGTGTCCACAGGTATTCTGAAATGTCCATAGGTACAATACATGACCATACACACAAATACGACATCCGCGTCTGAGAGCTCTCCTAAGCATCATAAATATGCTTTGTAAAATAAGTTTAGTACCAACTTCTATCATAGACCGACCAGACTAACATACTACTTTACTAATGTGGGGATGTAAATAGTGCACGTAGCGTTAGTACCTATACGAAGATTGTACAATGTACCCACATTTTTAAGTCATCAGAAACAAACAGGAAAGTAGTGACACTGATATATCCATAGGTAATTATATAAAAACGAATCCCTATTTCCTTTAGTCATGTAGTAGCTTGGGAACGACTGTACCGATTTCATCCATCTTTTTTTAAGTTTTCTAATACTTTGTAGAAGGTTCTTACGGAAAATGAAGTTTTTTTTTTTAATTTTTTTTTAAATCTATATCTTTGTCTAAATTAACCTGCGCAACTTTCTTCATTTTATAGGGTAGGATACCACAGGTGCGTTCGAATTGGGCTTCGGTAGCAAAAATAACAGTCAAAAATGCCAAAAACGATCACATCTGACGTTCGATTTGGAAAGTTGTGAGCGAAATTGTCGTTTTGAACTGTTTTCATTCACCGTTCGTTTTGCTTGGAAACAGTTAAATCCCACCAAAACCATTTTTATGTAAAATGTTGCCGCCAAGACATATGGCTCGTACTGTCAAAAAGTTATCAGATCTCATGTAGAGCCTAGCTTATAACTCTACATGCACTTACTCTACAAGCCCTAACTTCACGCCTAACCTCTAACCTTAGTCAAAATATGTGGCTGGGCCGTTTCGCTACCGTCACATGGGAGTAAGGTGAAAAATGTATTCACTGTTCATTACTTTTTTGTTATTCAATAGTTCTTGTAGTATTGAAACGGCCAAGCCACATATTTTGACTACGGTGTGTAGAGTTTGTTAAGTTAGGGCTTATAGAATAAGTGCATGTAGAGTTATAAGCTTGGCTCTACATGAGATCTGATAACTTTTTGACAGTACGAGCCATATGTCTTAGCGGCAACATTTTACATAAAAATGTTTTTGGTGGGATTTCACTTCTTTTTGTAAGTTGCTTATTATTATTATTTTTTTGTAATTTCCAAGTTTTATAATTTTTTTGTTATTTGTGTACTAATCCAAGCTTACATACCAAATACCAGCTTTCTAGGACTTCAGGAAGTACCCTATGAGTTTTGATGATCATCAGTGAGTCAGTGACGAAATCGGGGTTTTTTAGATATCAATAAAATCTAAAGTATAAGAGCTATGTTATTGAAACTTAATATGTTTAATAAGTTTACTATTGACATCATGTCCTGAGAATTTTGTTTATCTGGTATAATCCAAACTCAAGTTATGAGGGTTCAAAAAAACGACGAAGCGCTTCGAGAAAAGGTAGGTAGTGCCCTTTCGCTTCGCTTGGCTGTCTTGGCGGGGGGCACTTCCGTGCCCCCAGAAACGACATCGTGAACTGCAAATTTTGACCCACCTCGGAGGCAGGGTCGTTTGTGATCATATTTTGACATCTTTAAATCTGACAGATAAGTTTTGGCTAACAATTCAAACGGGAAGCCAAAATTATTATTTTTATATTAAAATTTGATAGAAACTAACAGGCAAGAGAAAAAAAACAGTTTAACTTTGTTTATATATTATCTGAAGGAAAAAAGGTAGGTTGAGACAAGTGACAAGCAGGCGATGAGCATGCAAATGTCATTTTTGTATCTAATCGTTCGATTTGGGAAATATCGTTTGTGGCAAAAGTTGCAAAATTGACGAAATTTTCCAATTCGAACGCATGAACAAAAATGCCAATTTTGAAACTAACGACATCACTCCAATTCGAACGCACAGCACGTAAACAAAGTCGCGCCGGGCAGCTAAACTCTATTTCACATAGGATGAGTCGTCAAGGTCAAGGGTTTTTTACCAATATCTAGTGAAATTCCATTTGATTACTCTGAAATAATATTCACAATATATCGTGAATCCTAGCTCTATCATAGTATTCCTTTATTATATCGAAATGAACATTAACCATTGAGAAATTTAATAAAATATCATGTGTCACCGAACTCATGTTATTTGAAATAGACTATAGTTCTTATAAAATAATATGATGACTATCAAAGGAATTCAGAAACCACATTGTTTCCTATCTAAAATAAAATGTTTAATTAACGTTTGTTTGAAATGAAATTTAAGCATACAAGACTCTGCGGCAGCTATGTTTATTGGATTTCTTATGATGCTATTGCCATCCACGTTGGACTTCTTCAAGAATTTCACTGCTGAATGTAAACTTTATTAAATTACTATTATATTTTATTAATTGTCTAGGAACACTGTTCACCGTATTTCGATTAACCAAAAACATTTAATGTTATGAATTTGTGTCAATTTACTAAAGAACACCTCCGAATTTTGACAAGCCATTTTTTTGCACACTAAGGGCCTTACTCATAAACGCTATTTAACTAAATCTACTGAATAAATGGTCAAATAAATAACGTCACCTTGCTGTCATTGTCAAACAATTTGACGTTATTTAGGTGACCACTTAATCAGCTTATTAGTTAAATAACGTTTTATGAGTAAGGGGGTAACCCCCTTATTCATAATAAAGTTATCAAACGTCGATTAGCTAAAATTCCGAAGTCTTTATCTGACAGGTGACATTTGGTAATCGAACGAGTGAGACGGGGCACACTATTACACTGATTTAGTTAAAAAGCGATTATGAATAAGGGGGTTAGCCATTAGCATCCGCCTCATGGTAAGCGGTTTCCGATAAGCATATAGTTGCTTGGAGCGCCAGAAGTAAAACTCACGCGATGCTGAAAAAAAGGCATTTTAGCAGATTATGTATGATTTATCAAAACAACAGAAGCTAGGTATTTCCAATTCAGCCAACAATTCATAATTATTATACAATTTCAGATTACAAAGACCTGCCGAATCAGCCTATTCCAGCTACTTTAGATTGGCGAAAAATGAATGATATCCTACCATACAGTTTTATGTTCCTTTTAGGTAAGTTTAATTCAATCTGGCAACCAAATCCTATTTCTTTTGTTAAAATTTAACCATAATCTTTTAACATCTTCAAAATAGGCACAAGTTTCTTAGTGATCTGTCAAATTATGGCTTATCTGATTTTGATTATCTTTCACGGAATAGTTCAGTTTGTTCTTAGACATACTTTATGGAGATCATTTTCGTCAAAGGATAATGGGTAAAAACGTCCCCAGACTGTAGCACGATGAGCTATAGTGGTAATTGTAGGTCTCGTCGAGCACATTATTTTATTCTATGACTGCAAGTCTGAATTCCATGGGAGAAAAAAGATATTCACATTTGAAGTTACAAAAATGTCCCTTTGGTAATGATTGTTTTTTGTTATTATTAGCTTTGCCCTGCGGCACATAATACTCAATACCAGCGATCCCAATCGCATTTTCAGGTGAAAAATAAATGTATGGCTATCTCCAGGGTCCATGCTATCTTTCTGCTGATATTTTATCGATATCGGTCCAGTAACATAGCTGTGACAACTTTACAAACAGACAGATCTACTTTCGCATTGACCATATTAAAGTACTAGCTGTGCATCGCGGTTTCATCCATGTTCCTGTGAAAAAAGTATTGCAGTTCCATCTCCAAGTTCCATGCTACCTTTCTGCTAATTTTTATCGATATCCATCCAGTATCTTAGCTGTGAAAATATAACAAACAGAGAAACCCACTTTTATGTTTATAATATTAAAGTACTAGCTGTGCCTTGTGGCTTCACCTGTGTTTCTGAGAAAAAAGTATTGCGTGTCCATCTCTAGGCTCTATGCTTCCGCGTGTGCCAATTTTTATTGATATCAGTCCAGTAAATTACCTGCAAAATGTAATATAATTCAGCCTAACTTTTTAATTAATAAACATTAAAGTACGTTACCCGTTAGTTAATTCAATACGTGGACAACGGGACTGATTACTCTTACAGAACAGCAATGTAACAATATGTCATATAGCAGGTAGGTAATATGTATGTTTACTTGTTTGTTGTGCCAATTAAAAAAGAAAGAATAATAATAATAATATTTGATCTTGTCCCTAGTAATGTAAGTAATAAATGCTTAAGATTTTGTCGATATTTATTTTTAAATTACGCCAAAATGGCTAATCAGATGTGGGTGAAACTTAGCACATAGATAGATTACACTTTGGATTAGCATATCTAATGATTTAAAACCAGAAAAGTTTTTATAATAATGCGGGACGGTAACAAAGTTACACAGTATTTTGTTTGCTTTAACCGTGAATATCTTTTTTTTCCCATGGTATCCAGACTTGGTGTCATACAATGAAATGATGCCCTCGATGTGGCCAACAATCTCCACCATAGCTTATAGTGCTACATTCTGGGGACGCGTTCCATATAACCTGACCCATTGTTCTTTGTTAAAATCTTTTTTTTTTTTTAAAACATTATTTTAATGTTTTCTTAAAAATGTTATATTAAACGGGTGACAAAAAAACTCAATACCAAAGCGGGCTTGATCGGCTCGAACCATTTAGATAGTAGTTTCAATGAATATTTTATTGAAACCAATAACATCGTTAGGACGGCTCGGTGAATTGACAAATATTCAATTCTCAGTTCAAAGAATACACTTATAAGATTACTCTGACCGCAGTTTTTACTATAATATCATCAATTTATGTAAAATTAGCTTCTTATTAATAATTTTGCCACTTTTCCTCTTTTGTTTGACCCGCTTTTTAAAAATATTCATCTTGCAGGTGGAGGATTTGCCCTTTCTGAAGCTGCGAAACCGGAATACTCAAACTTGAACGGAAAAATCGGAGAAACCCTAAAAAATCTGAAATACTTTCCAAATTATATTGTTATTCTTTTTATTATTCTGTTCACTGTTTTTGTAACAAACTTCGCTTCAAACGTAGCGGTTTGCAATGTTGTTGTTCCAATAACTATGCAATTGGTGAGACTTTAACCTAACTTAGAAATAAGAACTTATTCGTACTTTTTCACTACCACTGCAGTGCTGAATGGTGAACCCCGACTAGGTAGGTACTTCAGTACAATAACGTTCAGTACCATATCCTCATATTTCAGCTTAGTTGTAATTCAGATTTACCGTAGATGGTAATGGTACTTACCTCTACATATACAGTACCTCCAAGCCTACCAGTAACTGGACTGGTATTTGGGCTTAATGATTTTATTTGAGCTAAATGACTTACTATAGAGTCAGATTTTTTCTAGTTCAAATTATGTAACTTTATTAAAATTCAGTTTCAATCAGCAATCTATGCGAACTAAAACAAACTTCAATCGGTTATATGTATTTTTTTGTGCTGATTTTATTAACAACCCATCGATAATTTGCAATGGTGATTGATGCAAATCATTTGGTATCCAACCAATTTTAAACGTTTAAAATTTATGTATTTTGTTTAATTTTGGCTTCCTATAGTTTACAATTAGTGAGTAGATACAAATGTCAGTAACTATCAAACATTTTCAAAACGTGTTAAAATCCCTCTATTAATACAAAAATAATTAAGTTGTTTTGTTTAGACATATAGTTTAATAAAGCTCAGGCAGGTAATTTTTCAAAAACTAGGAAACTAATTATGTCCGGCAATATGCCCGTTTTCTCAAGTCAAGCTTAGTGCGAGTTCCATAAAACAAATCCAATGTCCATGAAGATGGTAGATGAGTTAGCGAGACGGCAATATAAGTTAGAAGAAGTAACACACACATGCCGTTTAACCTCATCGAACAATTAACCCAAAGAAGCGCAATGACGTTCATTTGGTTGAAATATATTCCGCCAATTTCCCACCGTCGACAATGCGCGCTGATTGGTTAAGACAAGGACGCATGCACTCTGATTGGCCAAGTCAAAAACAGACGATGCAGCGAGTGGTCCTTACTGTTCAAATTCAGTGACAAATCACTGACTAGTTGTGGAATTTGATTGTTCAGTATTACTACTCTAAAGGGATATTTCCTCGATGTTAAACCTAGACGTTTGTCTTCATAGCAAAAAGAACATTATTTTAACGAACTTTATAATCTTTACAGGCTAAGGAATTAAGTAGAAATCCTCTTTGGTATAATATAACTGCTGGATTTTCTTCGTCGTTCTGTTTTTGTTTGCCTGTTGGAACACCTGGAAATTTGATCGTGCAAAGTGCTGTTAATATGCCTACAGGAAAGATGGTAACTTTGATGTGTATTATTGCACCTCTACGATTACGCATGCACATGTCATTTCATTATACGTGGTGGATACGACAATACGACATTAAATGAAACCACGTAAAGTACTCATAAATACGATCAACTTTTACTATGGGATCAAATACGAAATCGAAAAAAAAATTACAGCTTTTCATACAAAAGGTACATGTCTCGTCGGCAAAAATGTATGAAGAGTTGTAAATTTTTCTTTCGATTTGGAAGTTGGTACCATACTAATAGTTGATCGTATTTATGAGTCCTTTACTTGGTTTCATTTAATGTCGTATTGTTGTATCCACCCCGTATAATAGTGTAATGTTCTGCTTACTATTACCCATTGGCTTATATATTACTAGCGTACTATTACCCTATTACTTTTTCGTACAAATCGATTGAGAGATCCAGATGAATAAGTAATTTATGCTCTTTGTTTTAGATAAGAGCTGGAGCCGGACCTACATTAACCACGATATTGCTAACCTGGTTCTGTATTTATTGTTGGGCTCCAGTTATATGGCCAGATTTAAATCATTTACCTCCTTGGGTTGATAATGTACATACACTAAAATAAACTTATACCAAGAATAATTTAAACGATTTTCATTTCAATGCAATGTCCATCATTTTCTTTGTAATACCTACACAACAGCCTATACTATAAATACTACACTGACGATCAATATAAAAAGCCACTAACTAATCGTAGAATATTTCTGAAACCACGTAAGATAGCTTTTTGAAGTGAACAGCAAATTGAAACAAATTTACGGCGTAGTTATCGTCTTGTGTAAAAAACGTGCTAAATGTTCCGGTTCGCAGCCGACCGCAGGCAGCAGCAACAGGTGACACTGTCGCCAAGACACTACTGGTTTCTATGTATTAAGGTGCTGGTTCGCAGCCGACCGCAGGCAGCAGCAGCAGGTGTCACTGTCGCCGCGACACACTATCTTCTCTTTCTCTGGCGTTCTTGTGTATTACTATGGAGGCGATGCCGCGAAACGTGTCGCTAGCTACGGAAGGTATTTCATAGTAAAACATAGAAACCAGTAGTATCGCGGCGGCTGCAAACCGGCTCTTTTGACGTTTTAAGCCACGAGTGTGTTAGGGATCGTCAACAATAAAAGTGGCCCGCTTTTGCCTCGAAGCAAAGGTGGATCAAGCCGGTAGGCGAGTGTGCCTAGTGTGCTAAGAGATGTGCAGTATTCCATGCTGCCTAATCTTCCCTTTATAAAGCTATATAATTCTTCTCTTTTAGCAATCTTAGGGTGCGACTAGGCTAGGCGAGTCGAGCACAAACCGAGCCGCTCTGCGCCTAATCGCTCGCGGCGACATGTGTGGGTGGACATACAATGAGCCTAGCTAGCCTAACGACGCGGACGTCGCGATCGGCGATGCGCTATGATAGGCTTGACTCGTGCTCGACTCTTCTAGCGTTGACCCGCCTTTAGAGTTAGTTCAATCGGATGCCTCTTGGGAACGCCGCGCCGGTGGAAACTAGTAAGTAATAATATTTTTAGAATAAGGTAACGAAACTAACTTTTTTTTCTTATTACCAACCACGACTTGTGTTCGACCACAGCAAACTCACCCTCATTTTCACGTGATGATTTGGCCCAAAGGTGGTAAGCACACAAAGCCTAGAAATGAGCTGGCTCTCAATTGCAGCTGTCAGAACACACCGGTAGGTGCTTAGCTTTTCAACTTGAGTGTGGTAGCCAAGCGGGTCCTACAAAGTACCACCTGTGCTATGGTTTCCTCATGATGTTTTCCTTCACCGAAAGCTCAAGTCATTGTAGGATAGAACCCGCGACAATAGGTCGTATTCCTAATGATATAGTAACCGTACTTAAATATTATACTTAAGGTACCTAGGTAGGTAATTGAATGTACTGTATTGCTTTACAGATGGATAATTTATTGAACTAAGACATCAGTGTTGCCAATAAAAAAAATATTACCAACCAAATTCGTACCTAAGCTACCGAAATAATACAAGTGACTCTTTCAAAACTTTCCTTCAAGCCACTTCTTCCCTACACTAATATTATCATTGCGATTTTTAAGTACTGGAAGCCTCGTTTTATATTTACACCCTTACGCGGACTACATTTAGTGTTCCATTTATGACACCCAAACGAAACCTCACTGGGGTTTTGTACATAAGTAAAAAAACACCACGTAGCTCGTTAATCATTTATTTTCTCTTCAATGATACATCGAAAAAGCTAGGTATAACCTAACCTATTAAGCTAGGTATAACCTAAGTATTTAAATATTGCGACTATAACAAATAAATTAGCTTTCGCGAACTAAATTCATTGTTATATTAATGTAACGTCGAGATTGGTCAAAATTAAATTTTGATAATAATCTGTGCAGGAATAGACCCGATACATTAATATTACAATAGATCTATCAAATTTTGTTATTGTTCTCTCCAAACATTTTTACCTCGTCTATGCAAGTTCTTTTCTAACAGTTCAAAATTTTGCATCATCATATTAATCTTCAATGCAATTTGTCAATTCTTTAAAGTACAGATTGTAACAGCGTACTTTATAATTATTCATTATGTATTCTGATCAAGTATTGTGCCAACACTACTAGCTAGAGAGTGAGATAGTATATATTACAACAAACCTTAAATTTAGTCCAGACACTCTCATACCTACTGTACATGAGATGGGAACTAAGCCAGATCTCGGTAGGTTCAGAGTTAATCAGGTGTCAAAGGTACAAAAATCTGAGAACTTCAACAGCATTTCAACAAAGCTGGTGTTTGGCTATGTTAAAAAATACTACTGTTACTATTGAAAAATAAAAATGGCAGACAATTGTGGTGGTTTGGAAGTCACGGCAGACACTTTTTAACTGTAAGTCACCGACACCGATTTGAAGCGGACGACAAGCAGCCGCAGTAGGTGACACTGCTGCGTCACTACTTGTTTCTAGGTACCACTATCTGTGCGTTCGAATTGGAGTGATGTCGTTTGTAACAGTTTCAAAATTGGCATTTTTGTTCATGCGTTCGAATTGGAAAATTTCGTCAATTTTGCAACTTTTGCCACAAACGATATTTCCCAAATCGAACGATTAGATACAAAAATGACATTTGCAATGCTCATCGCCTGCTTGTCACTTGTCTCAACCTACCTTTTTTCCTTCAGATAATATATAAACAAAGTTAAACTGATTTTTTTTTCTCTTGCCTGTTAGTTTCTATCAAATTTTAATATAAAAATTATAATTTTCGCTTCCCGTTTGAATTGTTAGCCAAAATTTATGTGTCAGATTTAAAGATGTCAAAATATGATCACAAACGACCCTGCCTCCGAGGTGGGTCAAAATTTGCAGTTCACGATGTCGTTTTTAACTGTTTCCAAGCAAAACGAACGGTGAATGAAAACAATTCAAAACGACAATTTCGCTCACAACTTTCCAAATCGAACGCCAGATGTGATCGTTTTTGGCATTTTTGACTGTTATTTTTGCTACCGTAGCCCAATTCGAACGCACCTTATGTAATACCTTCCGTAGCTACACATGACACCGTAGCGACACGTCGCCTAGCGGTATGTCCCATAGTTAAATTAACGAAAAAAATAGCGTCGCCTGCTGCTGCTGCATGCGGTCCGCTTCGAACCGGCACCTTAATGATGTTTTGTGGTTAACTAGATTAGGTGAGAGGGGTAGTGTTGGCACAAAACTTGACCCGAGTAAATATGAATAATTATAAAGTACGCTGTTATAATCTGTACTTAAGAATTGACAGCTTGTGGATTGATATTTTGACACTATTTATTTGAAATGTAATTTCAAATATCAATGCTCAATCGAGGATAGATGGAATAGGTATAGAAAGCGGCAGTTAGTTACTTTATAGAGTTACAATCACGTAGAGTTAAATTAACATAAATAATTACAAAGACGAAAATTGCTGTAAATCATAAATTAATACTTAATTCTCATGTAGTGAATACAAATTAAGAGTGCGTACCAAGCCAGAAAAATATGGCAATGTCAGATGAAACAAACTTATGTCTAATCTTCGCGTGCAGATGAGATGGAGATAGCGTGTTCCGCGCAACAAAAATGAACTAAGCGCTTTTTATCTAAATAACTCATAGAGTATAGAATATTTTAAAAAATCGTTAGTAGCAGCCCTAGGTCATATGTTAGTGATATTATTTATCGAATTTTTGTCTTAATTAGATACACCATGAAGGAATAAAACCGAAAATTCATTATTATTAGAGGTAGCTTTGTGATTTTTTTATATCGAGGAAATTTCATTCCATTATGTTTTTGCTCAGGTAGAACCCTCGCGTATATAATGAAAATACCCATATAAAAATATTTTTTCATTTAAATACTATTTACTTGGTTAAATTTCAATTCTAAGATTGTTATTTTGCTTTATACGCAGTCTTAAATAATCGTTTAAACATTTTTATACACCATATCCAGAGTTTTAAACTGAATACTAAATTAAGTCTGTGAATTCACAATGCATTTAAAAATAGCGTCATGATATCTTTTTTGAAAAAAGATATCAAAAATGAACCGATTGAAAAGTAAATAACCCTAAAGCGCAAACTAAGTCACGTCACGAGGTAAGTCTTATAAACTTATCCATGTTTTGGGTTCCGGACATGCCACATAGTTTTGGTGTATGACAATATCAATAAAAGATGTTTATCCCTTAACCCAGTCTGGTAATGTTTTCAAATCGGACCACACAATTGGTGCCCATAAGACCATTGCTAACCAGGTCAGAATAATCGTACTAATGGTAGGACCAAATCCGGCTTTTATCTGCAACAGATTAATTAATTTAATTATAATTAGGTTCCAAAAATTATATAAAACCTAGAACTCTACCCATTTACACTAACAAATGCCTAACTTAGAAATCTAACGAAATAGTCCAGCCAGACATTTGGTGCTCTAAAAGAGGTTTTCCAGGAAACTTTTCTAGGAGTTTTGAAAATTGGTAGTATTACAGATTTCGACGTACTCGTTTCAAATTTTCACTTTGCCACCTTATTTTTGCCGCTCGCGCCTTTATATTGGCGCCTAAAAACAGTTTTTTGACAATATCTCCTTTTCACTCATATTACGATAAAACCTACCTACAAGCGGAGCAAAGTCTACTCCAACACATGTTTTGGCTAAAACAAACTCATTTTCACACCACCATGGGGTAGATATACTACCTCTCTATCAACTTAAACTATCAACAAAAAAAAATGTGGTATCCCCAAAGGTGCGTTCTCTGAATGAGAATATGTTAAGGTAGTGGATTGAATTTTTCGTATATTAATGAAAAATAGACTAATCACTAAGACGCAAGCCTGTGCATTCACCGCTAATAAAACCCCATTTGCTTTAGCTCCATAAATCAACACGTCCCTGAACATCGAGTATGAGCATCGGGATCCTTGGCGTCAACATCTCTAGCAAAGTTCTGTTTTTAGTCACTTTATGCTGGAGAAAAGGTTAAACTGGCATCCAAAAACTTTGGTTTGCTCAATAGAGCGAGGTAGTACTTCACATCGTGGCATACGCTGCAACTTTTATAAGTCCCAGGGCCGCACAGCTTACGGTGAAACATTTTCAAAATGAAGGTCAAAAATTCAATCAGAGAAGAACGAAATCAGAACATACCATTTTTCCAGTTGGTATTTTTGCCGCACTTTGTACTATCAGATTTCCAGGAGTTCCTACTGGTATCATAAAACAATACGAGGCAGCAAATCCAGATGCAATCGCATACCATAGCGGGTTTTGATTGATTTCTTTTGCCTGAAATTTTATGAAGTAGGTAATTGACAGAACTTGGACAAAATTGCTTTCGTATGTCTGAGATCTACAGATCGCTATTTCAACCGATTCTTGTGAGTAGGTTCGGTAATTAAGTATATGATTTTATTTGGCTATGCCATTTTGAAAAAATTCCAAAGAACTGAATCGACAAGGGAATAATATAATTATAGAGACTCGCGAGGTCTACAGTTCACAGAGCCATAAATGTTTAAAGATATCAGTTGAAAATAAAGATAATTATAAAGAACTTAGTTTCTCTGGAGCATATAAACGAGAAAATATGTTTGCTTCGAACGCAGCTTAGTTCTTGTATGTTTCATGTGAAATCGTAAGAATATTACTCACCACCTGCATACTTATTGGTGTAAATACATTACACACAGCTACATTCGATGCAAAATTGGTAACAAAGATAATAGTCACTATAACAATGAATAGGACTAGCATGTTCGGTAGTACTTTTAAAGCTTGCAATGTCTCGCCTAGTTTTTGGTTCAGACCTGAACTTTTTGCTGCTTGAGATAGCGCAAAACCTCCACCTTAAAAAAATATTATTATATAAAAGAAGATAAAGCCGGTATTTGAAACCAGACAAATTAGGAACATATTCGGGTTCTCAGTTATTCTGGCTTATTATGGATCGAACGAGCGCGAAGCACGAGTACAGCGTCTCCGTTTCAGCTTAGCAAAATGCTTTCGTATGTCTGGCTGTTCTCTTCTGCATGTCGCATTCCTCAAAAGATTATCGAGAAATTTTGTGAGAATGTTTGAGTTTAAAAAAAAACTAACCTGCCGATTTATTTGTTTAAAACGGCCACGCCACATATTTCGACTAAGGTGTAGAGTTTGTTAAGTTAGGATTACGTCTTTAATCTGTGGTTAGGGCTTTTAGAGTTGGGGCATGTAGAGTTATAAGCCTGGCTCTACATGAGATTGATAACTTTTTGATAGTGCGAGCCATACGGTCTCGACGTCATACGTCGCAACATTTTACATGAAAATGCTTTACGTGGGATTACTTTATTCATTCTAAACAGTTGACAAAATCGATCATTATCCAAGTCAAGTAGGGTATTGGCATCTCCGAGACACGGCCTGATGATCCTCGGGATGTTTTAAAGAACCCGATCTTTCCAATTTTGGCTTCAATAAAAAAATTGGACTAAAATTCATTGCAAAAAGTAGGTACCCATAATTTGTTAATGAGCCCTATTGGAAACCCGATAAAATATTCCGGAAGATCGTCACCAAATAATAGGTGACAAATGTCAAGAATAAGATCCATGCTTGAGATTTCGTTATATTCGGTAAGATTTATCGAGACGTCGATAATGAGTGTTCCATGCTACCGATCTCGTTTTATAGGGTGACTGGTGTGCCTATGTAAAACACGTGATACTGGCACATAGACTTCGTTCGGGATACATTCCATCGAGAAATTTTATGAAGAAAGTAGACTGACCTACAGGTGCCGGTTCGTAGCCGACCTCAGGCCGTAGCAGCAGGAATATAAAAAAGGGACTCTATGGGTGACACTGTCACCGCGACACTGTCGCCGCGACACTACTGGTTTCTATGTGATACCTTCCGAGGCTAGCGACGTGTCGCTCGGCGTCGCCTCATGATAACGAAAGAGTAACATAGAAACGAAAGAGAAAAAAGTAGTGTCGCGGTGACAGTGTTGCGGTGACAGTGTCACGGTAACAGTATTGCCTGCTGCTGCTGCTGCCTGCGGTCGGCTGCGATCCGGCACCTTAACTGTGTTATTTGTAATATTATTGATGATGTCCAACATTGTTGATGGAGTGTGTTGAGAAAATTTAATACGAAAATTAAATCTTAATTTAATGAATGTCGGTGTTATACAAAGAATTTTGGCTGATCCGAGATCCATTGCTGCAAAAGAACCTATCCAATCGATGTGGCTATTCGAGAAATAAATTTTCGTTTGTTGATTTATTTTAATACGTGCTAGAATATATATAACGTAGTTTTGTTTAGAACAAAAGCTTAATTTGAGGCATCGTTGTTTTTTTTTAGTTTAGTTGGGGCTGACATACCTTAAGGATGAGAGAAAAAAAGAATATACATACAAATAGTTATAAGAAAATAGCCTCAGACCTAATAGAAACATGAAGGCAAATGGCATATTAGCATTCAGAATCGTCCAGTCCAGTACAGACGTCACAGGTTTTTTTGGTAGATCGTCGTAGTCTGCAATACAATTAATAGATATTTTACTTCGAATAAGTTGAAATTAATGTAAAAAGACATTAGCTATTTAAAAATAATATTTTATGTTCTTACACTTGGCTGAACAGTTTTTAAAGATGATAAGCGACGATGGGAGAAGAAACATCAGAAATGCAACAAACATCGCTAATGCGGAGTCACGAACGCTGGATAATTGAGATTAATACGAATCATATAAACTAACTAGATTTTACTAGGTTAGGGTTAGGCTATCAGGAATCAGAATCAGAATCAGAATCATTTATTGTCATAAGTTTGCTTCATAATACAGCTTTGTTGCAAAACAGGCAAAACTAAAGTGTTGACGGTTGTCCACCAGACAACTGTCCATCAAGAAGTCGGAGTATCTAACCTCCACGCCAAAAATAAGCCCATAAAATTGAATAGGAACGAAGTATTCAAATAGACAAATTAAATAAAAATGCTTACAATTTTTTGTCTTCTATACCGAAATGATCGGCAATGAGATCACCCCAGCCATAAAATATTTGAGGAGATCTACAGAAAAATGATATCATGGCACCTCCAAACAAGAGTATGACCATCTGAAACAAAGCAGTTGTTGCACAAATACTTATTTACAGTTACTGTTAGCTTAATCTTTTTTTTATGCAGATAACAATGATACATACGAAGAAATAAACAACTCCCCTCTCCAATTCCAACCTCTAATTTGATTTATTTCTTGAACCCATAAATAGGCACAGGTGAAACTTTTTATCTCAGTAAAAGCTAATTAAAATTAAAAACATCACATACGGTTTCCCAGTATGTTAATCTTCCTAGTCTTTTCCAATCATCATTAATAATCTTCTTTGCCGCTGTTTTTGCAGCCTCAGATATTTTTGAAGATTTAGCAGCGTCACTGCCGGGTCTGCAAGTTTGAAGTAGAACATTAATTATGGAATTAGATAGTGCTTATTTATCTGCATTTCAGGAAGCGATTATTACAGAACCAAATTTAAGAACAAGAGTACACGCCTGCAGGCCATCTGATAATAATAATAATAATGATGACTAAGCGATTATAAAATATGACTGTGTTTATAAGGTAGAAGAAGACTGTCTGTCGGACGGAGGGACGGATGAAGTTACGCCACAACAATAGTGCCCGTTCGTTCTTACAGTTGTACAGATAAAACTTTCTTAGAACATTATGGTTTATCTTTCGATAGAAGTTAGTGTTCTGTCAATGTAATTATGGTCACTAAGAGAAGAGATATCTAATTTGTGATCAGAATATATTGATAAAAAAATGGTATACCTACAATAATGTTGCGACATAACATTAACAAGAACAGCAATGAACAATGTCATAAACAGCATGAAAAGATCAAAAGCTAATTAAAAAGCAATAAAAAAACTACTATTTACGAGTATGCCTATTTAAATATAATAATAAATACTACGAACAAAAATTACAAAAAAATGTACTACGTCATTAAATTCACTTTCCTGCTGAAACCATTCTAGGCAGCGAAGTGCTCGTTACTAGTTTTGAAGGTCACTGTAATTTAGGAAGCTACCAGAAAAATCAGATAGCTCTCTCAGAACCCACGCGAATAATTAAGGGTAAAGAATACCTAATCATTGAAAAAATTCAAATCCGAAAGAATAAACGATATAGTTATAAGGTATACCTTATAACTATACACACCGGCACAATTAGCGGAACACAAAAAAAGCAGGATTTTAAAATCTTTTACTTGAGGAACTGGCCAGTTATGATATTTTTTTAATTTATTGTCAAATTTGAAAATAGAAAATTAGATGACATACACTTTTTTCATTCATTTGTTTTATTTTCCCGAACAATACGTTTTGTCAACTTGTTCGAGTAATAACTACGTAATTGTAATTTTTATGAAAAATTGCACTTAATTGTTTTTTATAAATTTGTTATTCTATAGGCAATTTTGTTTATTAAAAGCTCTTTATTATGCCTGACTTAACATCACTGGAAATCATTAGGGCTGATGAAATGAGAAGAAATGGCCATACCTACAGATCGATTGCCTCAAGGCTTCGTCGACCAGTATCAACGATTCATCGCAGCATCCAGCGGTACAGATCGTCTAATTCTCTTGTGAGGAGGAGGGGTCAAGGTAGAACAAGATGTACATCGAGGGGAGATGACAGTTTTTTACAACTTGGAGTTCGTAGGAATACGCGATTAACGGCTGTACAAGCTCGAAATGAACTGGAAGACGTTCGAGGAGTACGAGTAAGTGAGCGTACAGTTCGCAGGAGATTTGAAGAAGTTGGTTTAGGGTCGTATATACCTGCCAAAGGCCCAAAACTTGAGAGACGTCACCGCGTAAACCGATTAAGCTATGCGCGAGAACATCGTCATTGGGATTTGAACGAATGGCAGCAGGTTCTCTTTACTGATGAGTGCAGAGTTCTTTTAAAACAGATCGATGGGAGACAGCGAATATGGAGACGCAAAGGAGAACGCCACATACAGTCTAATTTTGAACACACAGTGGCTTATGGTGGCGGCTCGATTATGGTTTGGGGAGGGATATGTTTGGGAGCTCGCACGGAGTTAGTGATAGTCACAGGAGGGACCATGACAGCAGATCGATACATCAGAGACATTTTAGAAGAACATGTTGTACCATTTGCCCCATTTATTGGTGACGACTTTATTCTAATGCAAGATAATGCTCGTGCTCATAGTGCACAATCGGTACAGGCATATCTGAGCCACGTAGGTATACCGGTGATGCAGTGGCCAGCAAATTCCCCCGATATGAATCCGATAGAGCATGTCTGGGACTTGCTAAAAAGAAGGGTTAAATCCAGAATGCCACCCCCCAACAATCTGAATGAACTTGGAAACGCATTACTTGAGGAGTGGGAGCGGTTGCCTCAAGAAATCATCGATAACATAATCTGTAGCATGCCCAGACGAATGGAAACCGTAATCAAAGCAAGAGGGGGAAACACTCGTTATTAATTTTGCTTTAATTTTATTGTTAAATCATTAAATACTTACTTTTTTTTATTTTTTGTGATGGTTCATAATCATCTAAAAATTTCACTCATTTCAAATTTCTTTATTTTTCAATAAAAAATAACGAAGACTTTTCAAAGTCGTTGTTAAAAGATGTTAATCAATTTGTTATTTTATGTCTAATTACATTTTCGTCAAATATATGCGTTATTATCTCATAGTCTCACTTTTTTTTCTGTTCCGCTAATTGTGCCGGTGTGTATATATCGTTTATTTAGTTGATACATCAAGATATATTTTACATTATTATTACATTATTTTTATTCTTTACCCTTAATTATTCGCGTGGGTTCTGAAAGTCAAACATAAGAAAAAAAGAAGAAGACTCACCTCATAAATCCAAGATATACGACAGCCATATATAGAAACATAAAAGTTTCCATTACTATCATGTATGGTATGGCAAAACCACTGAATTTCGGAAACGACAAATACTCCGGGGCTTTGGGATATGCACTGAAATTGCCGATAACTAGAATTACTTTTTTATTTTATTTCAAATTTTAAATAATTACAATATGTTGTAAATCCAATTTCTCAGGTAACCAAAAATTTCCTTACTTTGAAAACAAGCCTTTAAAAACCAAATTTGTTCCTGTTCCCACGAGTGTACCAATTCCACCTGCAAAAAATAAATCGCTCAAGAACAAAACTTGCTCTTCTACTCGGATTTCCATGCATTAAATAAGTAGTTTTTGTTAAAAAATAACATTTTGAATACAAGCTTTTTTTGGTGACTACTTTTTGTTGAGTTTACCTATTTGCAACAAAAATGATTTCTTCTTCATTGTTATCCAATATACTAATGTAATACTAATACCAAATATAAAGTCAATCCAACCACCGGAAGTGGGTGAAATTCGATTTGCAAGTTTTGACCCGAACATACATACAATTACAAACATTACAAGTTAAATAAACAAAAACCATAAAGCTAACAAAGGTAATGACGTTTTCTTTCCATAGGATTTAATAGAGTTTGTTTGAAAATGGCCCTGATTCTGTTGTTCACAACTAAACTAATTTTAATGTCACTATGTCTCTTTCTAACAAAGAACATAAGAAAAGGATGTAAGAAATTTAGTCCTGTCAAATTAGTCCAATGCTTGTTTTCAATATAAATTTAGTCGCCATCTATCGCGGTTACGCCTAAATACACGCAAAATAAGACGACAAAGATTAATTTGACAACTTAAAATATGTTCTATCCTTTTTCAATAATGTTCGTAAGAAAGAGATGAGATGTGACTAAAATTAGTTTAGTGCGATTTACAACAGAATCGGCACCATTGTCTACGTTAGCTGGCTTGCGAGTAGACGATACCATACGTCAGAATTAGTTCCAATTTCAAATTATATACCAAACCACGTTTACGTAGTGTGACGTGAGGTTAACGTAGTTGTTCGTGCTACCGATTTCAACGTTTGGCAGCATTCGAATGACACATTCCCATACAAATTTGAGTTAACTCTCTCGATACGAATACGTTACGCTTGCGATAGATTTTCGTGCTAAGGCCTCTGACATTAATACAATCAAGAAATATTCTGTGACAAAACCTTGTGAAAAATATAATATTTGTATTAACCATGTGACCATTATCATCCAAAACAGTGTATAATGTTGTACTGAATTTCATTATGCAACTCTTTTTTTTTTTGCTTTTTCGGTCCATTCCTTACTCATCAAACAGCCACATTCTCCGTGGTCTCCTTATGAATTTCAAAAAAAGAACATTTTCACGCAGTGCGCGTTTCACAACCACAGCGCCGTAATAAAAAAAAACTTAGAAGTTATTCGAATTCACGACGTATCCCGCCATTTTGGTTCGATATTAGAATTACAGAAATTTATTACTTTGTTGTTTACAAAAATGATCATGGGTGTAGATAAAGTCTTGTATGCAACTGTACATAATTAGTTATTAAAACCCTCATGTGATACTATTATCAACCCACATTCGTGTTTTAATACCCCTTATTAGTTGCATAAATAACTATTATATTAAAAATAATATTTTTTTATTAATAGTAAAACTTTAGTTGCGTATATCTTCGTGACACTTCACGAGGTTTTGTTACAGAATATTTTTGATTGTATTGATGTCAGTTATCGATTTTTATAATAGATATCAGAAGACACCAGTTTTGAAAAAAAAAACAAAATAATGGATGAGAGAGGAATACCAAAATTTTCCTAGTCCTTTATATGGGCCCACTTCGGGATCTAGCTATAATACAGTTTAAATCATCCAAATCGCATAAGCCGTTTCCGAGTAATAGGTGAACATACATACCATAGATCTCGAATACATACATTTAAAAAAAACATGCGCCTCGAACATAGAACCTCCTTTTTTTGAAGTCGGTTAAAATTGGCATTTGTATGGCTTTGTTTACTTACCAATAGTCGCAGAATATGTCACGGCACAGAAATAACAAGCAGTTATATCGCTTGATTGCAATTCCCCGTCTTCTGTCTTTTCGTACATGCTAATTATTTTTTGCTAAAAGTTATAATATTGTTAATAATAGGTAAATAATTTATATTAAATTTAACTATGCAGTAATGGCAGTGAGTTCCCCGTAAATCTCTATAATGAATGCCCATTTCCCTTGGTCACACCATAACTTGAGAAGGACTTTTTTCGTTTTCTTATAAAATGGAGAAGGTTCTTACGGAAACAAAATTAAGAAAATGTGTAGAAAATCAGAACGCGGTTTCACCCTCGGGTACGCGGGTGAAACCTCGGGGTAAATCCATAAAACTTATTTTTTTCGTGTTTCGACCTACAGAGCTGTCGCGTATCTTTAGTGGTAATCGTATCATGGTAACCGTACGACGAAGATTGGTGGGCCCTGATTGGATAAAATTCATTAATGGTGTTCGTTACGATTACCACCAAAGTTGAGCGGTAGAGCCCCTGTCTCTGTATATCTGTACATGCATATATTTGAGTTAAAAAAATTAACTGACATAGTAGCTAAACACTGTAAAGATGAATTCAAAGACAAAAAAGTAATTTAATAAAAAACTACTTCAAAACAAACTAAAAGGTATGAATAACTAATCTGACACTGTTTTGACGTCAGCGAAAGAGCACGACCTATTCCATTGAAAATATTTCACTGGTTTCAAAACAGTATGAAATTAGAGAGAGTTATTTAACACCTTATAGTGTATTTTGAATATTTTTTTAGTGTGTTTTTTTTTCGTACTAAAAAAATAAGTTTTTCTTATACACCGTGAAACTTGAGTCGTCCACACTTAGGGCCTAGACAGACGTACTGCATTTCAACGGTCGACTTGAACGACAGATTGAATTTGTTATCCGTGTAAGGGCGTAACAACAGCGGTGATAAATAAATACAGTCAATTATTTACCTAAAGCACTAACAATAATCAAAGCTAATAAAAACTTACTTCCTCGAATACTTTGAGCAAAGCAAATATGATTGGCACCATCATGGTAGTAGCAGCAGTATTCGTGATCCACATTGATACGAAAGTCGTAACGATACACATAGCCAACAATAATCTATCAAAATGATGACAAATTAGAATTATTAAAACATAACTAAATTAATAAATATAATATTAAGCTGTTCCAGATCCGAGACCTAGCACGCACAGCATATTATGGTAACAAAATATTCGGGAGGCCAGTTGGCGCAGTTGGTTAAGATTACACCAATCGCGCCGCAGGATGTGGGATCTATTCCCACACAGGACATGCATTTGTGTGCATGAACATGTCTATATGTCCTGAGTCTGGGTGTAGTAAATGTTTACAATCAAAAAGTAGGATATGTATTATATCAGTTATCTAGTTTTCATAGTACAAGCTCTGCTTAGTTTGGAAGGAGACCGTGTGTGAGAAATGTCCCAGGATATTTATTTAGTTATTCTTACCACATAATGATCAACATAAAATAGGAAAAAGATAATTAGGCATAAACCTAAATCTGAAAAAGAAGATCATTCACGTTTTTGGTTGAGTATGCAAATTTGTAGCGGTATAAAAACCAATAAATACTTTGAAAAATATATTAGAAACGGATCAAAAATGAGGAAGATACAGCGATTTTAGTGCAAAAACGCTCCCGTGAATGTCCGCTGAGAATAATTAGTTAAAAAATTACGCTTAAATTACCGAAGTGGTAATAAAATGGTAATACAATATAAAATGCCTATTTTACAATCGCCGAATAACTTTTAATCACCAAAAAAATTTGTAGTTATTCGGCTATTGCAAAATTCGATCTTAATTCCACATACTTCATCTGAGAGTATCCGATCATTCGTATAGCGCAGTAAGCCAAGCGTTTGTGCAATCCCGATTGCTCGACCGCATAAGCAAGTATTATGCTTCCAAGGAACATAACTATCGAATCCTGAAAATAAACAAATATTGTAAAATTGTAATAGCTAAGTAATTGCCCTATTGAGATTTTGAGGTAAGGGTGTTTCCAAATCTCGCGCCGTACCGCGAATGCAACCGTTCGCGAACGGCTCGCGAGCCGCGGGCATGCATTTTGTAGTGCGATCTGCTCACGCGCCGATCACGGGCCGCGCGCGCTTATTCACCTTGCCTATTATTCATTCCAACCAAAAACTATGGCAAAGTTAAGAAAGAGTAGAAGAGTTCTACAGTGGCTGCACGATTTCACGACTTTTCACGTGCACCGCTCAAACATTAGAGGCTTGCAATCTAATATCGATGCATCCCCACCACCATCACCACCTTGAGATGTTCAAGCCTCATCTGCTCTTCTCACGGAGACTCAGATCAGATGTCCATCTGACGTGGCATACACCTCAACTACCCAGGGTGGGGTTTGCGTGTATGCTCGCGATAACATCTGCTGTCAGCATCTCCGTGGCATTAAAATCTAGTTTCGCAGTCTTTTGGGTTCTGGTTGGCACAGGTGTCTACGCCTATTATATCTACCGGTCACACAATGATGATCAGGAGACAGTAAGGCTCAGCGTCCAGCAAATATACCCATCAGCACAATTGGTTCTCCTGGGGTAATTTAATGCCCATCATCGGAATTGACAGTTCCCATACCTGGAGTCTGATCTAGCTGGGAAGTGGCGCTGATATTGGCATTGTCGCTAAATCTCACCCAGCTTGTTTAAGTGCCACACATGTGCCAGATAGTGCTGACCATACGACCAATTGCTTGGACCTTCTGCTGACAACTGGTCCAGATAGGTATTTAGTCTCGATGACAGCTCCTCTTGGAACGTCCGACCACTGTTTGGTGAAGGCTGTGTCGTCCTACTCTCCGCCTGATCCATGCCCATAAGGCACGATGCGAGAAGTCAGCAGACGGGGATGAGATGCGGAAGTTTTTTCATTTTATCTTCCGGCGAATGTGCTTTCCTTCCGGGGACCCAAAAAATTATGCGAGCGCTATATCACCTATGTTATACCTGCCCATCCAGTCTTATACTCTATACGATACAATAACAAGCATTGTCTGAGAGGAGGCGATAGTGTTAGAAAATCTCTAATGAACATAAAAACTAAGAAAACTTTTGTGTCCATTCACATAAAATAACTTTATAACTTAATTTAAAAATCTAATTAAATCATACTAAACTTACATTGACGTAGGCTCTGCAGCAGGCACTTGTAGTCATAACACCAGTAAGAGGAAAAATTACAATAGGCATGAAGGATGTGACGGCTAAAGGAATGCATTCTGTTACCCAGTATATAGCCATCATAACTAGGGTATAAGCACACCATTGGTATGGCTGAAATATATTAGTTTTATTTTTCATTATAATTTCACTGTACATATTTCTATAGACAATAGCTACATACACCTAACTATCATATAAATGCTGTGGATACAATAGATTCTATACAAATAAAATTGAAGTATCGGTTTGTAATGTCAAATAACAGCTTTATACTTCTTTTCTCTTATCTTTATGTAAGTACATAGGCATTTAGATTAATTTGACGGGCCAGTCGGCGCAGTTGGTTAAGGTTCACCTTACGCGCCGCAGGTCGTGGGTACGATTCCCACACAGGACATGCATTTGTGTGCATGAACATGTCTGTATGTCCTGAGTCGGGGTGTAATTATGTATATTAAGTATGTATTTACAAACAAAAAGTAGTATATGTATTATATCAGTTATCTGGTTTCCATAGTACAAGCTCTGCTTAGTTTGGGATTAGATGACCGTGTGTGAGGAATGTCCCAGGATATATAATAGGCAAAAAGCCTATTTGTAAACTTTTGTCCGTCTGTTTGTTGCGGCTTATCTCCAAAATGGCTCGACCGATTTTGGCAAGATTTTCACTGGCAGACTGATGAAGGGCTACTTTCATTTTAGAAAAGGAATTAAGAGTTCTGCGCAAAAAAAATTAAGCCGTGCAGTAGTACCCAACTGATATGGCGCGTCGTGAATCTTCCTTCGTTCACACAAAAAAGAAAAGAAAGTACGGCCCCGATGTTTAACGAATGAATGCTTAGAACTTACAATCAACCTTAGATCACTACAATAAGGTTCATAATACACCGCAGCTGTTAGTTCCGTCTCACTCGCAAGTCACGCACCTCCGCAAGGCGCGCGCTAGCATGGCGGCAGCTGCCGACTAAAAGCGTTTCCCGCGCTTTGAAAATGTGTCTTCTACGCAGGTACATCGGTAAGCCATATTAGTTGGGTACTACTGAACGCGGGTGAAATGCGTGGTTCACTTTATTGTTCATCAGTTTATTATAATCATGAATGTATAAAAAAATCTGGATACCCTGGCCCCTTGTTAACCGGTGAAGCAAAATTTTTCGTCTGTATGCGTGACCTGTGTGTTACCACATGAATCAGATTTTCCCCAAAAAATAAAGCATATTTTTTGACACATGTATTTGCTTGTCTACCTGGCTTTATTCGTGGAATAAGGTGTAGACGACAGTCATGCAAAACAATGAGACGTTTTCGTTTCCATAGAATTTTATAAAGTTGGTTGAAAATACCTGTCAGATCGTGTACTTAAGGTTCAAATTAGTTCGAATTATCAACAGTTTGACCCTATGGAAAGAAAACTTCTCATTGCTTGCAGTTGTGTTTAAAACATGAAACACCTTTTAAAAGATAGTTCTATTTTATTTCGTTCTCATTGTACCTGTGTGGGGTGATATAAATAAAAATAGGTATTAAAAACTGTGTTAAGCGTTAGAAAACAAAAAAATATATACTAATAGTTTATAAACAGGAAAAGTCAATTCAACTGCTATGGTATGTTTGGATAGAAATAAGTATCAAATTACAACAAAACAAAAAACTTTCAAGAAACACTTTCAATATCTCGACAGATACCTTAACCGTACCGTACCTTTACCGTATGCAAAATTTTGCAAGATTTCGCTAATTTACGTGATTTAAATCGTGATTTTACAGTTAAAATACTGTATTTCTACAAGTTTTAATTCACAACCTAAAATATCATTTTAATTATGATCTGATGAATGAGTTACTTATTCGAGATTTCAAAGGTTACTTAAAATCTTCTCATAATGTGAACTGCAGAATTTCATTTATAATGTGAACTGCAGAAGCTGGCGCTTGATGGATTCCATTCGTCTTCACCTCTACAAAGTCTAATAATATCGACCCAATCTCTTTTCCACGCATTGTTCTGTTTAGAAAATCAAAAAAATTGATGTATGTGTTTGACATATTTTCGTAATAGGATCGAAATCGGAATAATAAAAAATACGCAGAGTTCAAGAATAAATCGATGAAACATTTGATTTTAAATCACTTTCTTTTTTACGTTTTGTAGATAACTACGTTATAAGAGTTATTTCTGTTTCATATGTAAATATTGGGGTGTGCAAACTATTATGTCCTTACAAAGATAATCAATTATCTTGTCGTACGTACGTATGTATAATCAATGTTAATTTCCCAATTTTTAAGGTAATTTACCCATTTAATTTCCGACAACACTGCTGTTGAATGTCAAAAAAAAAACAATATTTTTTATAATGTCAAAACATAAACAATAAACGTCTAAAAATTGTATTACCTATGAAAAGTGATTCCTTGAGATTTTTTGCATGTTATAGTGTTATTTTTGCATGATTTCACGACCTAGGATGGCATTCTGAAGAATAAAATCAGCAGGCGTTATGGTTGGCGTCTCGACGCGAAATGACACCGATCAGCGCACTATGGTGAGCATGTTTACGTGAGGCCTTGTATTTACAAGAAGTTGTCAAGAAGACCAGCTCTCTTGGGGTGCTTCACCGGTTAACAAGGGGCCAGGGTATCCAGATTTTTTTATACATTCATGATTATAATATTTCTTATTAGGTGTGACAAATCTAGTGAGAACTATGTTATTGGCTCTACCAATAGGTTCGTTTTCAGTTCGCGTGAGTCATTATGATTCAGTAGACAATTCACCTAGGTTAATTTACTTGGGTACATTAAGTTATCAAAAAGTATACGTACAGTACGTACCTACGTACATATAGTAGTGAATTAAGTCGTTATTATAATGAGATATTATAACTTCATGATCTTACCAGTAAAACTACTAGATAATCGTACCTTTGGTGGAAATGGAAGGAGTATGCCTATCAATATAATTGGTGTTGCCACGCATACCACACCCTTCCAGTGAGCAATCATAAAAAATTTCGCTTTTTGAGCTGTTGACAATAAAGGCTCTTCCGCTTTTCTCCTGTACGAAGTAATTGGTATATAAATTAATGTTCTACAATGTGCAGATTGAAAATGATCTTGATAGGTACTTTACTTATATTATAATTAAAATACTAACATTTTTGCAAAGGTTTTAGTTCTTTTGCAAATCCAGAACACAAAGAAAATATTTGTAAATCAATTCTTCTGTATAGATTCTTGCTGTTCTTCTTCTTTGAAACATCAGTTTTGAGTGTTTCAGCGAATTCGAATACCTATGTGTTCTGTTTTTAAATTATATTTTTTTCTTGTCTGCCAGATTTTGTTCACGTCGCTATTATAATACAAAACTTATTTTTGGCTGTGGCAAGGTTTTTTACTATACATATTGTATAAAATAATCCCACCAAAAACATTTTTATGTAAAATGTTGCCAAGACATATGGCTCGCACTGCCAAAAAGTTATCATATCTCATGTAGAGCCAAGCTCATAACTCTACATGCACCTACTCTACAAGCCCTAACTTCACAAACTCTACACCTTAATCAAAATATGTGGCTTGGCTGCTAAACGACGAAGCGCTTCGAGAAAAGGTAGGTAGAAAAGGTAGTACCCTTTCGCTTCGCTTGGCTGTCTTGGCGGGGGGCACTTCCGTGCCCCCAGAACAAACGGCAAATGAAGAAGAGGGCTGATAAGCTATTTACGTTGTAAAAACAAAGAAAAATTTGTTGATGAAGCATTGCCACCATTAGTGGGTTATTTGATTTAAATTAAACGAAAGTTTTTTTTATACGATGGAATCGGTAAAAAAGCTTACGGCCTGCCTAATGGTCAGCGGTTACCGTAGCCATATGGATGTTTGCAAGATACGAGACTTTATTCACGCGTTACTGACCCCTACCCCTCCCCAATGAGTACTTTCCCAGTAGGGCTGCTCTTTGAGCAAGTAAATACTATGCTCTACCTCTCTTAAAACTCTACTTTTCAATAAATAAAAATTGATTACAATTGTTTGCCATCGTGGGTTAGTGACACCATTAGGTAGTTATAAAATAATCAAGTACGTAAGTATATGAGTGAAATGTTTTTTATCATTTTCAATTTCCTTAACTTATATCTTTTTAATGGCAAAGTTTGAAATGTGACTACTAAAAAAATTAAATTATAAAACTTAATAATTTCAAAACAAATTCACCACATGTGTTCGCTCTTGGAAATCTTTCATACATTTTTCTCATGGTAAGTAGGTACATACATCTTGGAACAACGTGTATTTGTTTATGAATGGTATATCTTCTTACACATTTTGTAGAAGATTAAAAGTTTTGTAAAGATAAAAATGAACTAGTGACGCTGACCGCGGCCTGGCATTATTGAAGGAAAGGCTGAAGCCCGGCAACAGGCGAAATGGCGCAGACCTGCCCAGTCAACGAGTCACTGGCACCGCGCTAAGACTTTCATTAAATTGTGTTCAGTTCAGTTCCTGCCCGACTGTTGGGCGCTACGAAAGTACGTAGACGCGTGCTCCACGCTTCCCGAAAAACATTCGCGATAACGAGATACTAACCAAGAACTTTACTCTCAAATAAAAGTGTTCATTAGTGACAAAAAACTTTTAGAAAGATGTTATATTAATTTACGTGTCTTATATCGTGTAATTATCATAATCGGTGTGAAAGATGTTCCAATTCATTAAATATTCATGATAGCATCTCGACAGTGCCCGGGATCTGGCAACGCTTCTCGACTCTATCAACAGGTCAGGTTTAATTTTATTATTGGTTGATTATTACCCGGTAACTGTTGTTTTCTAAATAAATATTCTTTTCAATTACTAATGACTATCGTTGTCTTTTCGCCAATAATGTCACCTAGAAGCATTATATGTTTATTATTCAGACACTAACATTATTGTTATTAATATTTATAAATATCTGCAAAATCAATATTGTAGATTTGTTTATGGGCCAATATAGCTCGCTCGATTAAATATAATTTATTGATTGGTATTTATTATGTACACTAAAAGTTTATACTGGTTTATACGTACTTTTAGTCAAGTTATTTTAGTATGTAGCGCAATTAAAGCACGATTCTTAGTAAAGTTTATTGGGATTTTTTAAGCAATGCCCTCAACTTTTATCGAACGTAGGTTCATTTTAATAATCTCCACTCTTACAATTGTATTGTTATAGAAATAAAATTTATATTAAATTGTTTTAACTTACCAGTAACAAAACTAGTTTTGGTTCATTACTCAATTATTCAAAAGATAGTTTTTCGACAACTAAAGTTAGTTTCCCGACAACAAAACGTCAACTTACATAACTAGTTTTGTAGATCCTTTTTTTCAGTGAAAATATTCTGAACAAAGCATAGTATGTAGCGCAAAGTATCTTCATCGTTTAATATTGATTGCAATGTTCGTACTAATATGGTATTTCTAAGGGTTGTATTAGTAGGGGATGGTTTTCCCTACATCGTCCCTCTCACCTCTAGGGAATACGTCTTTTTTACAAATATACGTAATTGCTATATTATACATATTTAACGAAACTATTGTTATTATACCAAAGGTTGTAATCAATCTATAATATTTTCTTTATTTCAAAGTAAATTGGAACGAATTGACAAAGGGTCCTCAATTGACCCCTCAAATGGATCCAGCGTTTGAGCGTGTCACCTACTCTATAGATTTTATTTTACTCATTTTGTTACTCTTCGAGTTACGTCAATTATTTTTTTGGGCCAATCACTCGACACACAAAAAACCGGCCAAGTGCGAGTCATAGTCTTTTTTTTGATTGAAAATAAATGACAAGTACAAATTAAATATAACATACACTACTCGCCAAACTATGAAGTTTGATGGCGAGACACGCTCTTTACATACCATTATTAAAAATACATATAAGAAAAGCATTTACATGCAACGTATAATAACAACTAAACTAAAATTACCCTAAGAACTCCACTTGCCAGTAAACAGTATACCCCCTAGTTGAAGTCGGCTAAATTTTTCTGACTCGCTCACCGAACGTTCCGACCATCCTTGGACGCTTCGAAGAAAAATCCCTTTAGAGTAGTAATATAACTTATGATATAACTTGACACCGGCAAAATAAATCCTAATTACATGGCAATAATACCTTGTTTGTATTATTGAGAAGTTTTTGGCGGGAACTTGCAGAGTGACGTTGTGTTTTCATTTTTATTTTCATAAATTCGTGTATTTTGAGTTTTATTGCATATTATCAGTGTTCTTTTATCCAATAAAGATCAATTCATGTCCACCAGTGAAGTGAAATGAAATGAATATGTGTATCGTGACATTACAAGTTGTCTCAAAAAGTCCGTGTAAAGTTTTAGTACAATGACCACCATTTTACTAAAACATTACTGGGTGGGTGACTGATCATGCGGACTATGTGAAAGTTAATGTGCGGACTATATGAAATGAGTGATATTATAAATAAAATGTATGTGACCGTTAATTAAAAAAATCTATTATTGACATTTTATTTGATTGACAAATTATCTATGATGGTGGAGACGTAATTAGTAATTATTTTGTAATTAATATTTTGTTGTGTTGATAATTTAAATTAAATACGACAATATTACTAGCGAAATATTTTAGCGACGATTTGAAGCTGATAGAAGAATTGAAAACCACCAAGAACAAGTCGTAACAAAATGTATAAAATTGGTAACAATCAAGTTGGTAAACAATCGTTTCTTGTATGTATTAATTTTAAATTTTATTTTATTTTTATTATTTGTTGCGGTAATAGAAATACACATTCTGTTAAAATTTCAACTGTCTACCTATTACAGTTCATGAAATACAGCCATCTGACAGACAGATGGACGGACGGACGGACAGCGGAGTCTTATGAATCCCGTTTGGCACCATTTGGGTACGGAACCCTAAAAACGAGTCGGTACAGTAAAAAAAACAAAAACTTGAGCACGGTTTTCCGTCAAAAAAACAATGGGCATAGAGACGGGATAAAAAAGGTTTGGTAATGACCTCCCCCGTGTAAGTCAATCCTTAATTCCGGAACAGCCTGTATTTTTTACATATAATATAAAGATGCGTCCACATTCCTCGAACCGAGCACGAGCCGAGTACACCTAGAGCACGAATTCGCGTAGCGTGGACGAACTCACGAGCCTCGAACGAGCGTTCGACTGCGCTCGGTTGTCAGTTTTTGACGAACACAGGGATTCGCATCATGCTAGTGTTGTAAGCTTATTGTACGTCTAAACTTAACATCGCGTGCAACGAACGAATAGAGGCTCGGCACGAGCTCGGTTCGCGTAGCGTGGACGCACCATAATATTTTGTATACAGGTCTTCAATACAATAATAATTATTAGATACTACACCTGCCACTATTTTTATTTTCCTTTTACCCAAAGGTTGCCCTGGTCTGGATTAATAAATAAGGGCGCCGGTATTGTATTCTTCTAATCAATTTATATTATTATTTTCTTGTGTATGATTATCATATCATGCAACCTCATAACTGTTCAATAGGAGAAATTAAATTAATATATAAATATATTTCATAGGTAATATAAAATGTATGGAAATACAAATGTTTTAGTCTTCTAGGTTTGGACTTAAAAATACAAAAACATTTTAACATAACTTAACAATATTTTATAGAATATATTTCATCTTAGAAACCTAAACCTAAAGCAGAAGAGTGGTAACTGATATAAAGAAAGAAAAAAAAAATTAAGACAGATTTTTCAAGGGCCAGATGAGCGGTCTCTAGCTGTTAAATTAGAACAGTTTTTGTATAGACTTATTACAGGCAGGAATAGCTTAACCCAATGGTTATCTAGCGAATAAAAAGTCAGCCCTACGCATTGGGCTTGTTTCCGGAAGCCTGATTAAAAATATAAATGTCATTGGCCCTGATTCTGTTGTTCACAACTAACCTAATTTTAATCTCACTATGTCTCTTTCTAACAATGAACACAAGAAAAAGATGTAAGAAATTTAGTCCTGTCAAATTAGTCCAATTCTTGTTTTCAATATAAATTTAGCCCCATCTATCGCGGTTACGCCTAAATACACGCAAAATAAGACGGCAAAGATTAAATTGACAACTTAAAATATGTTCTATCCTTTTTCAATATTGTTCGTAAGAAAGAGATGAGATGTGACTAAAATTAGTTTAGTGCGATTTACAACACAATCGGCACCATTGTCCGTTACGAATAAGATGATAGGCAAGTCAGGAGATTTAATCACCAATTTATATTTATCTTGCTTCATTAAACTGTTAAGCTAGTAGCTTAATTGAAATTTGAAACTAACATTAAATTGACACAAAGGATCGAAGCGAAAGATCCAAAATGGCGGCTAAACGATGTGTACTTAGGTCCCACTCCCACAAGTGTTTGTACGTCAAACAACCGATCTCTTTGATAGCCGCTTAGGGATTTGCCTTCAACCCTTGATGGAGGTATACAAGTTGCTATATAATTATGTATTTATGTGAACTAGACGTCGCGTCGCGCATTAGTCGAAATTAAACTATAATTTTTTATCACAATTGGAGTAATAATATAACTTGACACTGGCAAAAATAAGCCCGAAAAAGAATTTGGTTATAGTCTGACATACGAAAGTAGAACCTGAAAAAGCGCGGCAAATTTAAAAAAACTAGATGTGGTATCACCAAGTATAGTAGGAATAAATTGTTTTGATACTTTACAAAAAAAATATAAATATTAAATTATGTTTCATTTTCCTGAGTCATATTTGCATGTAAATGAGTAAAAATTTTACATAAACTCGTTATATTCTATTTTTATAGAATGCTTTTAAATAAAAAAATAAATATTCTGGGATATTCCTCACAAACGGTTATCTGATCCCAAACTAAGCGTACTATAATATACATATATGTATTCAAAAATTGTGGTAATTTTATTTTTTTCTATTTTCTATTTATTTTACTTTCGTAAAACAATATGGATAAATGTTTCAGTGATTAGCGACCGTAGAAGTTCATTTAACATATTGTAGAACATAAAGGTGATCGAAAGAATGATAAGGTGGACACTATAACACTGATTTAGCTATAAATCCATTATGAATAAGGGATTAGTATCAAAACTGGTTGTGGTAAATTAGTTGACACTTTTTATGCCGGGTGACGAAATAGAATGTTGCCATGTAAAGAGTTTCAATTTCAGCCAGGCTCAACTTTCGTTTGCCAGACTCTATCATACTACAAAATTTATTAAAGAATTTATTTAGAAAGAATAATTTATTGCGCGGACCAAGATGTCCAAATTGTGTAAAATTTGTAAAACATAACCTAAATAAGTACCTATGGACCACGTGTCTGTAGTACCTAAGTAGTTTAAACGAATAAAAAAAAACTAAGAAAAAGAAGATAAACAAAAGTTTTTTATTCACGTATTATTATAATATAATAATAATAAACCTAACTGAAAAACAACACATTTTATTAATTATTGTTATATACTTATAACAATAATAAATTCTGCAGTTTTTAATGTTTTGGAGATAAATTATAGGCATTGCGGTAATGTTATTGTCATGACCGGTTGTGATATATTTTTGTTTCGTTATCTATATATATAAAAATGAATCGATGTTCGTTAGTCTCGCTAAAACTCGAGAATAGCTGGAACGATTTGGATAATTTTGATCTTGAAATATTTGTGGAAGTTCAGGGAAGGTTTAAAAGGTGAGAAACATAAATAATAAGTGACGGAAAATACTAAAAACGACAATTTAATTTTCCAATACAAAATGTTCCTAGCTGTGAAACATTCGACGTCTTTTGTAGTAGTAGTAGTAGTTTATTCATCCATAAAAAGATAGGCAAGGGCCATTTCATACTTGTAATTTTATATAATATCATTTTCATAGAGTCTGCATATTAACTTTCACATAGTCACCGTCCAAAGTCATGTTTTAGTACAATGGTGGTCATTGTACTAAAGCTTTTCACGGACTCTTTGAGACAACTTGAAAAGTCGCGATATAAATAATTCATTTCATGTCACTTCTCTGGTGCACATGAATGATCTTTATTGGATAAAATACCATCGATAATATGCAATAAACTCCAAAATACACGAATTTATGAAATTTAAAATGAAAAAACAACGTCACTCTGCAAGTTCCCACCAAAAAGACTCGACGTCTATTGTCTCTTTAGAAATAAAAAATTTGCATATCCTTAATCTATGAAAATATTGGCATTTGGTTGTCAAATATTTATAGGTGCGTTCAGAAATTTGTGTTTCATAGCTGTAGTATGTGATTCGATCTCTTTGGATCAAAACAGTTCTGTTTCAGAAATAAAAAAAATTAAAAGTGTCAGTTGGTTGTCGAAAAAAGAAAATCTATTAGGGTGTAGGGAAGGATAGGGCACCCCGCGAACGAAGTCGCGCCGGGCAGCTAGTTGTTAACAGTTGTTAATATAAATGATAATTAATTATTATAATTGATATTGTTGAATAATTATTCAGAATACAATCATTCATTCCATGATTGTAGTCTCAATAATGTTTAGTTTTATCATTTGCATGACATTTATTAATATATCTCGCATATAATAATTATTAATATATTGTATTTACTGTACGTGATTAGTAATATTTAATATGTCTGGCATGGGTCAAGAATAATAGAATTAATATTGTACGTGACCGAATAAATATTAATTGTCTGACATCATCGCAAGCGCTATGTTGGAGATGTCCGCCAATGAAGTTTATTATTTTGTTATTTTGGTTACGTAAATAATATTTATATGTGTAAGTTGAACTTGATTAAAAATAAACTATTGTTTTGCATAAGATTTTATTTTGATTTAAGGATACCTACATAAATTATAATTGATTCTCAATATAATATTTTAATTCCGGTTGAGAGCTTGTCGTGTAAGGGCGATAAGGCTTATCTTTCCTACCTTCTAATAGTAATTTTAGAATTTCTAAAATAATATTTATACGTCATATTTAGCTATTTTTTTTTTTTCGCAAAAGCCTATGATTAATAACAATATTATTAACCGTAATTTTTAAGCACTGACCCGCATATAAAGCTTTACGAAACGCTGTTGCTTTCTGTGTTTTTATGGGTGGGGCGAGAAGCGGAATATTACTTAATGACTTCGTAAAAACGTACTTCGTTATTTTATGTTCAATCAAATAGCTTGATTGGAATATTGCAGTATTTTCCACGAGTTAAGCACAGATTACAGAATAAAAGGCAGATGAAGCGCGTGGAACACGAAAGTGAAGCCAAAAAAGCAAATACAAATTCAAAATAAAAAACCTGGTTTTCGTTTTTCAACTTGTATTTGCTTTGTTTAACAAACTTCATTTAACAAAAAACACTTCTTTATTAATAAACTGTGATTAAACAAAGCACAATACAAATTGGTATCTGATTTTGAATTTGTATTTGCTTTTTTGGCTTCACTTTCGTGTTCCGCGCGCTCCAACTGCCTTTTATTCTGTAATCTGTGGTATCAAATTGAGAAGTTTCAACTCAAGATACCCTGATGTGTTACATTTTTTTATAACAATCTAGAAATATACGGAACAAATTAGTGAATGATTATTATCATAAAATCAGTTTAGCATTTTTGAAAACACATACAATACATGCCCAAATACTATGGACACATACATATAACAGCGAGTCTCTTTTTTAAGCGGTTAAAAACCACTTCAATTTTAAAAGCAGTAACCCGTACTGCTAAAAGCTTGTGACACATTGCACAATCGCTTGTATATCTTTCTAATGAATTGAGTATGGACTGATAGTGCGATAGATATCTAGTAGCTTGTTGCATATCAGCAGATTCTATCAATTGATTTAACGATATCAGGTGTCACCACTCTGCGATAGATTTTAACACTACAACCAAATATTTGTATCAATTACAAGAAAACAATTCTCTATTTACAAGGATTTTTATTGACATTATGTAAAATTAGGCCTCCGCTACTGTACCTTCAAGAAGTTATTCTTGATGGAGGCCGATGTTCAGTACTGGAGATCAATGGGCTGAACAGTACAATTTCTTAGCTGCGTCACGACTTAATTGCGAATATCTGTACCTAAGGATGTTTTGCGGAAGTCAACTTTTAACTTTATCATAATACTCATATTGTTACCTTTACTTATAATATTACTAGCTGCGGTGTTATTCGCATTCCCGGGACAAAAAATATCCTATGTCTCTCTCCATTCCATAGGCTATCTACGTGCCGCATTTCAAAGCAATCAAAAGTCAGCAGTTTAGGCGTGAAAAAGTAACAAACAGCCAGACATTCGCGTTTATAATATTATACTAGCTGTCCCCCGCGGTTGCACTCGCGTTCCCGAGATAAAAAGTAGCCTATGTCCTTCTCCATACCATAGGCTATCTGCATGCCAAATTTCATGATGATCTGTTGAGTAGTTGAGGCGTGAAGGCGTAAAAAACAAACAAACAAGTAATTAACAAACAAGTAGTTATATTAAGGATCCCGGATAGCGTTCCCGGGATAAGAAGTAGTATATGTCCTTCCATAGGCCAGGGGTTCCCAAAGTGTGCGCCGCGGCGCCCTGGTGCGCCGTAGAGAGCAACGAGGGGCGCGATGAGGTGCTTTTGTTTATCATTCTCCAGAAACTAAACATAAGTATTCGCGGCTACAGCTTCATCTAGTATCATTGTACCCTATTTCGACTTTAGGGCCGCCGAGACAAAAAACTAAACCTTTTAGTGCACCGCAAACTGAAAAAGTTTGGGAACCTCTGCCATAGGATATCTGCATGCCGACTCCATCGTGAGCAGTTCAGTGGTTTAGGCGTGAAATAGTGACAAATAAACTCAAATAAGCATTTTAGTTAGGATTTAGGAGCACTCTCTGTGTTTATGTAAGTTTTAATACGGAGTAGGTACTGGTCATCATTTTAAGACAGTAAACAGTGTATTTGAGTAATATAGGTACCTATACTATCAAGCATTATATGCTTATTGCATTATGATACCATTTCGATGCCCAACGTATTTGGCTCACTTCCATAATTACTACAAGATATAGAGTCTAATGAACTGTTATATTGTCATGCGTATCCTAAAAATAATTTTACTGTAGTGTAAATAGGTATCATTTTAAAGAGTTCTTGTAACCAGTTAAATAATGGTATAATATACACCGCTTTTATATGCGCTCTTTTCTAAGACAAATGAATTGCAAAATTCGGGCGCCAAATTACAAAGCATGTTTAACAATTAATAAGTATGTTGTGTTCTATATCTGGTAAAGTTCTTTCCAAATTATTAATCAGATATGGTTGTTCGAGGAAGTCAAGAAAACGTATACAGTAATCACTTTTATTACTTATATTTCCAATTCTAGTAGTCCCAGCTATTGTCCTCATACTAACTAGATTCTTAGGTATATTAAGAATCTTGTAAATAGCCTGAGACTTACAGTATTGTGTGCTGAAAGCATAGAGTTAGAATATTATATAGAGTCATAGCGTTAATAACGTTACCTTGTGCGAAGTGTGAGCAGTTTTCATATAGATGCATTCACAGATATATCGTACACTAGTTGATTTATAGTCGAACAGAATGTCGATATGGATTCCGTGTTAATTGTTCTCGGTAAAAGTATCGATAAAAAACGAGAAATTAGCAATACTTATTAGTAGATTATTAACCAAGGGGATAAAGCAGTGTCTTCTGTCGTGGATGATGATTTAAATCGCGAGAGTAACGAAGGACTCGAGGTTTACTCCCGAGCGTAGCTTAAATCACGAGCGAAGGGAGGGATTTAAGACGAGTCCTGAGTGTAGCGAGGGATTTAAGTTCACCTAAGACTAAGGCAGCTTTATCACCGAGGAAAATACTCTACTTTTCGTACCATTTGCGAAAAAATTAACATAATAATAATATGAGATAAGCATTTATTAAAAATAATGACAACTAAAAGTAAAAGTTAACATTCGAAACATTGGTCCAATTATTGATAGAGAGAGTTACATTTTTGTTCGGTACATTTATTGTTGATGAGTTGATTTGCGTATTCCTTTTTCAAAAAGATGTATAATGTTTTATATACAAACTCAATGGTGTAAACACAGATGTAGTTCAGTATAAATTTTGGTAAGTATTCCTAAATCACATTCTCCCCCTAGAGGATGAATGAAATTCAGTACAATTTTCTTTCCCTGTTTTTAACAGATTAAAAATGACTATTGTTATGTTCGCTTTTTGTGGCATAGAATGTCACTTTTTTGAGCAAGTGGTACGAAAATGTTATTTTAGTCGTTCAAGCCATAACTTGCGCGCACTTCGTTTCAAGATTTTTTTTCCCGTGCCCGTGCTCACGGCATGTACTCTAGTACAGTCGCTCTATTAATATTCTAACTCTATGGTTGAGAGAGTCTTTGTAATAAAACTGTCGCCAGACATCCTAACGCCACGTCTTGCGAGGAAGTTAACAAATTAAATAATCCACTTTCCTATGTAGCTTATGGCTCCTTGAGTATATGTTGTTGACCTAATTACGTGTTAGCGGAAGCTTTAAAATGGCACCACTTTGATGATAGGTATCTATACGAATAAACTGAAGTGTCTATTCGTAATGTCAAAATAACAGTATTTTACTACATGCATATTAAAGTACAGCTACTTACACCAAAACCTTTTTTTGTATGTATGTGTGTTCCGGTCAATCTTCAAAATGGCTGATCTGATTTGAAGGGACTCTTACAGGCAGATAGCTGTTGTTCACTGCTCTAAGGGATTGCAGACCTGAATATTTCATATTAATTTCAGCTTGTTACCTCCACGCGTTTCTGAGAAAAAGGTTCTTGACAGACGGATATACGGATAATAAAGTGATCCTATAAGGGTTCCTTTTTTTTCTTTTGAGTTACGGAAGAGTAAAAAGTAGTTGTATTTTGCTTGTTATTATGAAAGTAAAGAAATATAGTCTTAGATATCATAACATTAACATTTATTAGTAACATTTTTTTAATTCTTTTAACATCATGAAATCTTAAAATCCTAAAAGGAATAGAACAAGTGCTTTCGAAAAATCTCCCGCTCTGTATGAATGTACTTACTTAAAATGACGCAATCACTTTTATGTGACGTTGGGATGAGTTTAACTAGGTACTTCACATGGGGATAAGATTGTAAACAAGTCGCTTCTTACGGTCTTGGCTTTCTATGCTCAAAGTACCATAACTTTTTTATCTAGTAGTATGCCTTCTCCGACTCAAGATAAGTTCACAAAAATAATGAATATTTGCATAATAATTGGACTGTTTTACAAAAAACTTAAACCGACTTCAAAGTACACTAAGAAGTAATCAAATCTTGATCTGATGACAATGTTACCAAACGGGAAGTGTACCCTTTCAAATAAAAAAAGAATTTTCCAAATCGGTTAATAAATGACGGAGTTATGAGGTAACAAACATAAAAAAAAACATTCGAATTGAGATCCTCCTCCTTTTTTTGAAGTCGGTTAAAAATAATCCAATTAATTTATAAGTATGTTAATAAAAGAGGTAGAAAAATATTGTTTCTTTTTCGCTTAAAGAGCAGCCCGACTGGGGAAGACCTCCTCTACCTTAGAGAATACCGCAAAATAAATAAACAATAATAATAAGTTTTTGTTAAAAATATCATTTTAAATACAAGCTTTTTTTGTTAACTGTACTTCTTGTTGACTGTATTTGCATTGTCTTCCAATATACTAATGTACACCAAATATCAAGTCAATCCGACCACTGGAAGTGGGTGAAATTCGACTTGCAAGAAACCATCCGAACGAACATACATACATACATTCATTGCAAGTTGTAATAAATATAATAAATAAATAGTATCGTACTAGTATCGAGAGTCGCAAGTCCGTCCACGCTACGCGAATCCGTGATTCACGTGTACTCGGCTCATGCTCGGTTCGCGTAGCATAACATTGTAACACCAGTTGGAAGATCATTAATAAAATAAGTACAGATTTATTGTATTTTTTGGTAAACAGAATAGAATCAAATCCACATAGAATAAAGTATGATGCCATCCATTATTACTCGTATATACAGGTGTTGTTTTGGTCGGCGACAAGCGACCCAGGAGCGGTAGTACAAAATATATATTCCCCAAAAATTGACTTAATTCTATTAAATACTGTAAATATGTTGAGAAATACCTTATTCAATTTGAAATAAAATTACCGCAAAGTATGGTTACAAGGCACGTGCACAGACTAGAGCTAGGCGCAAGCCGCCATCGCCCCACCCCTTTACTCCCTCGTACTCCCGTTGAGTATTATGTCTACACTTTAGCTTATTACATGATTTTCAATTTTTTTATTTATATTATTAAAACAAATAAAGTATTTTTTTTAGCACCAGTATCTATTGTATTATCGACCCTGAGTCGCTCGTCGCTGACCAAAACAACGACCTGTATATTAATATGTATTAATACTCTTATTACCGTACATCCCAGAGGCACGTCGGGATTACAATGCGCATCTCAAACGCGCAAGACAAGATAACAGATTTATGCGGGTAGTTTAAAAAATATGTTGAAAAGATACCATTTTTACCATATATGACTGAAAACTATAGTTTGGTTGTTTGATTTCATTGAATATACTAGTAAACAATGGATTATAAGCGATTACAATTTTAGTGGTGGCACTAAAACGAAGCGATGGCGTAAAACCTATTAGCATAAAGTCATAAACAATTCATGAGGTCACTTGGTACAAACAGAAAACATAACAGTACTTCATACCAGAGTAAACTTAATAAAAAGGTCAGTCTCCAGTCTCGACAAACTACCCGGTTGAGAGCCATCTGAGGCTAACTAACCAGCAATCGGCATTGAATTTGGCCCAAGCTCGAAATGTCATACAAAAGAGGTGTTTTCAGCAAAAGATTTTCTCAGAAGGGGTTTTTGGAAAATCGACATTTAAGGGGGTGAAAAGGGGGGATTTTGTTTGTATATCTGATTTCCATGAGTTAATAATAAACTCGAAACTTAGCACTAATATTTACCTAAATACCTAAACAATTAAAGATTCAAAGCGGGTTTAGGGGGTTTTAAAGTTTGTATGGACACATCGTCTCGTGCGGTCCGATTAACTTGAAACTCGGTATTAATATTTTTAACAGACAATAAAGAATTACGGCTTTTAGGGTTTCGCGAATATCGACGCTCTTAGGGGGAAGAGGGGTTATTCTTTTTTAAGGAGAGGATTTTTCTGTGATTAACTCAAAAAAATATACACATTCCTTTTGTGGCGTTGGCAACCACTGAGAAAAGATTTTTGGGAATTAAATCCTTAAGGGGGTATAAAATAGGGGATTTTATACCCTCTTAAGGATTTAATTCCCTTGGAGGAAACTACGGGGCGGATTGCTAGTTTATTAGGAACCGATAAGGTTTTAAATAATTTTACATTAGATTTTTTTAATTTGGAAAGCGGCGGCAGGCTTGAGGAAATTTTCTATTATATAGATGTTATCAATATTTTACAAGCATAAAATAATCCATAGCCATCCACCACAATGTGGATGGTCCCAATTCTATAGTTTTTGCGTTTTATTCTAAAAGTTTTGTTTCGAGAGAGGTACCTAGAGCAAAGCGTTTGTTTGCACAAAAAGCAGCTCCTTACACACACACCTTACAGAATACAGCAGCCAAATAACTTCATCTTGTGTTCCTGCACGTGAGTAAGGTCGCCAGAGCTCATCGGGGAGTAACGCGTGAGTGATGCCTCGTGTTTTGCAAGCGTTATATGGCTACAGGAACCGCTTACCATTAGGCTAGCCGTATGTTTGTATGAAGCCAATGATTTCCGTTTTAATACTTTGGCTCACGGTACAAAAATAACAATGACATCAATTGTTAGGATAAGACGCGCATCCCTCGCGACTCTTCAAAAAGACTCATGACTCGGATTTTTAGATAGTACCTACATACAATTTTCGACTTGATGATAATAAAAAATGGACGGAAAATATAAAAAGCTCCTAAAATGTAAGACATTGGATATTAAGAAATGATATTAAATGTCTACATTAAACCTGTTAATAAAAGGAATTATCAAGATAAGTCACGTTTGCCCCCTTAAGAATGTTAATGGGCTTGATGGGTTCATCTTTTTCGTTGTAGCTTCGTATAATTTTCACATTTAGAAAATGATATAGCCTCTTAAAGTACAAAGTACTTCAGAGAAAAGCAAGTTGTATAATTATGATACTTTAGTCGTCAGAAGATTGACAATGCTAGCAGATGTTCCACGTAATGATAAGTGGCCACCAACCATCAATACCAGGAGGATTTTCCAATGTGTTGCTAACTTCAACAAGACCTAGAAATCAACTAGCCTTCAAGTGCAACTGCCATAAAGCCGGCTTTTCACTATGGGATATAATATAAATTATATCTTGAGCTGTATATTACATCCCGCGTTTGCCGTTCACACTGTTATATATTTTGACACGTCGCCATTCAAACTGAGGGCTACGCAGGGGGAGACGCGGTGTCCGGGAACGTGAGGTAAAATATACTTCAAGATGTAATATATATTATTATATCTCAAGATGATATATTATATTATATCCCATAGTGAAAAGCCGGCTTCAGACTAGGCGACTGAATTTTTCAACATGTTGGTGGTCAGTCTACTAAAAACTACCCTACACTTTTACAGCGAGGTACCTTATTAACTTTTTGTTTGTTTTTGTTTCAGATAAACATGGAGACTGATAAGATGTCGACGGCCTCGTCAGTCACCGAGAGGCGGCCACTTCTTCAAGCGTTAGTCATTGAAAGGCGTATATTATTCGCCTGTACAATTCTTATAGGACTATGCACATTTATATGGATAACAGCAGTGTGCACCGAGAAATGGGTGCACATAGAAGGAGGAAATGGTAAATAATAGTTATTTTTTATTACTTAAAACTAGGATTAAAAAATACAATCAATACGTTGGTCGGTTCTCTTTGGTACGGAACGAAATAACACACAAAGTATTCAAGACGACTATTATAATAGAATTTGATGGACAATTTCTTTTATATTCCTGGGATTCTTCAGGTTTTATAGGTATACACTAACACTAATTAGGTGTTTTTAGGTACTAGATCTTTTTAAAGGATGAATGCGCATAAGTTTAAGAAACCGGCCAAGTGCGTGTCGGACTCGCAAACGGAGGGTTCCGTACAATATTAACTAACTCATTGTGCTACTGCTATGAAAACAAAATACCAAAAAAATACGTTTGTTGTATGGGCGCCTTTAATTTTTAATATTATTTCATCTTTATTATTTGCATAATAGCGGCAATATAAACACATATTCTCTGAAAATTTCAGCTGTTTACCTATTACCGTTCATGAGATACGGTCCACTGATAGACAGACGGATGGACGGACAGTCTTAGTAATAGGGTCCCGTTTCGCACCCTTCGGGTACGGAACCCTAAAAAGAACAAAGATTGAAATGATTAATCTACAAGAAAAACTACCATGCACGTAGAGAGTCTTCTAGATCATGAGCTAACGACATAAAGGACTACAGAATTTTATTTCTATGACTACAGATCTTCGTTATAATACTACAATGCACTTGGCCGGTCTTTCTAATTAGCTTGAATTCAACTATTAAGATGCTTCAAATCGAGGTTACCCGTTGGGATGCACAACACATCTTGGCATGCGGATCTGTTTAGCTAAATGTCATCATCAATCTGTACGTTAATGTGTTCCGAGCATGATATGAGATCTTGTTAATGCATCAGTAATCCTTCTGTGAAAGCTGCCGATTAATCATAACAAACGATCATTAAGCACTTTTTCTATTTTCGAACGATAATGTACTTTCTTGAAATCTGAGTCTGTTCCTAAACTGATGAAATCCTAATCTGATGAAGTCTTCTCAGTCTTCTCAGTTCAAGTTGTATTTGGAACCGGTGTAGAGCCATTTGTTAACGTTCATAAGTGCCTTATCAGGGCCTAAATTGAATAAATGCTTTTTGAATTTGAATTTGAATTTGAAAATCTATGCGGTAACTAACTGCAGAGGAGTAAAAATATAATGAAACTTCTTTCTTGGTCCCTTGACTACACATTTGTTTTATTTATTTTTATTAATAACGCATACATTACTTAAAACGTCATGGTTTAAAAATTATTCAATCGCTTTGAGTTTTCGATGGAAATTTGGAATTATTATAATTAACCTTATGCTACTTTGGTTTATAGTAACGTAAAGGTTATCGGGATTTCGCGCAATAAATCTTGCATCTCATATCTATATTCCGCTTTTGTGTTATTATTTTATCAAATGTAATATACGTCATACCAACGAATGTATATTGATAATGCACCTGCTATTATGTAGTATGTTACCGAACGTTTGGTTTCTGTGTTATCTTATTTATTATAGTTATAGAGTTTATGTATAGGTTTCCTAAAATAGAACGACTTGTATCAATTTTGAAGACAATGTCAAGGCTATCGATATTTATGTAGTTGCTATAAACAAATGTGTATTAGCTAAACAATGACATAATCATGCGTAATTATGATGCGTTGTACCTATTTAATTTCGTATAGATAAATCACTTCATGTGGTACGCGAACTGCACTGACAACAAGATGCTAACTAAATTGCTTTCTAATGATGTGTACCTAATTTTCGTCGCGCACTGTCACATCATATACTTTTGATAGTTATGTTCGTGACAGAACTGTCTGTTCATTATTCCTTTAGACATTTAAAATATTAACATCTTGCAACTATTAATTAGGTGGGTATATATATACTTGTGGTATAGGGGTCGTTAACCGATGTTCTATTTTTGATAACCAACGTAAGAAGAGCAACGCGTAGATACGAACTTCTCGTTGATCACGTACCTATTTAGGGAACTGTATTGTATACTGAAATTGGATTATTATCTTCAATATTGGATTGTTTTCTTACGTGCAATGGAAAAGGATATAATCATACATAAGCAAAGGTTATGTATTTATGCGACAAAAAGATTGTAACTTTGCTTCATATATTGAGGTTATTATTTTTTATTTTTTTTCTTGTTATGTTTTCGTCTGTATCTATGCTTAGATATATCTTTTTAATTGTTAATTATTTGGAAAAAAAAGCCAAATATAGTCAGAAAAAAAACCTTGAACCGTAAAAAATGTAACCTTGCTGAGTTTCTCGCCGGAATCTTCTCAGTTAAAGGCCGAGTTCCGAACCGGTGGGTAACTTCAGTAAATGTGACCTTCATAAGTGCCCTTCTGGGGCCTCAATTGAATAAATGGCTTTGACTTTGACTTTATTCCAGTACTTTCTAGTATTCAGTTAGTACTGTATATAAAAACATGGCGTAAGATATCGTAGGCTTAATTCTTGCAAGGTTGATACTAGTTTTAGGGTCATTATTGCCTATACTATAAGTGACGTAACGAAGATTGCAATCCTGTCTATGATGGAAAATAGGGCTCATTGGGGACGGGGAAAGGTCGGTAACGCGTGAGCGATGCGTCGTGTGTTGCAAGCGTCCATATGGCTACGGTAACCTCTTACCATCAGACGGGCCGTATGCTTGTATAGTATAACGACTTAGTCGTATAAAAAAAATAGTGAAGCCATAGGCTGTTAGTAGAATACTTATTATAGTAGCCGCAGCAGCTACCGAAGTGTTTCCGCAATGCCACTCGAGAACCAGTTCCAATAAAAGATAATTTAGTTAATATTAGTCGTGTTCTCATGCGAAGACAAAATTCACAAAACATTAAATCCATCTGGAATTCATCTTGGCACGTTGTTACTGAAAATATTTTTCTGATGGATATTTACGATCCAAACAATATGCACAGCAATCGCTAAACGCTGAGGGAGTTATTCAACAGTCAATTGTTTTCAGGTATTTACCTGCCAGTGAAAGGGCGGTATTTAATGTGGAGCGATTCTGGTATATGGGAGATATGCCGGTACGTGTTTCAGCCGAATGCGACGCCGCAAAACGCATCAGCTCCCACCACGCCCAGGCCGCGAGATATTACCGGTTTAAAAGGACAGTATTTTACAAGTAAGTTTCTATACTAAAGTTTTTTAATAGTACATTATGATACATGTGTGCAAAATTAGTTATTAACACTCCAGGCGGTAGCCGGAGGCGAACGTGATAAGGGAGCCGAGAGTGTAATAATCAATGCACACGCGTGTCATACGACGTTTTTTAACACACTTGCGAGGAAAAAAACAGACTTGTATTTTGCAGTAAATGTCACTTTACGAGTGAGTGTTATTTATGTTATCATTCATTCAATCAACAATAGATATAACGCTATAGGAAAAAAAATAACTTAAAAACTAAAATAAAACTAAAACTATAACAACTACAAACTTGTAGCGTTAAGTTTGTAGTTGTTATAGTTTTAGTTACTTACGCTATAGGTACAATATACATACATACTTGGTAATTATTCAAATGTACGCTAATAGATTTTAATCATCTAGGGGGTCTATTTCTGAAAGCTTACTAGACGAACAATACTATAATCCATTCTATTGTGTTTATAACTAAAATACCCAGTGAGTACTTTAAATTATTCTGTGGTATCACTAAACATATAACTTAGGGCTGAAAAGATTACAACGTATTCGTTAATATTCAGTAATGTAGTACCTAAATTAAACATTTCATCATTAAATTACTCATTAAAGAAAGAAGAAGTGCATTGTAAAAGACACTGCGTAATTTCCTTCCTACTGCCAATAAAATCACATTAGCTCAAACTCTTTCTCCCATTTCTTGACTATACCGACACATAAAACTTCGCCGGAATATTCATTGTACGCTCTGTACGTTAAATCTTGTATTCCCGTGCTATTTTGCTGTTTGGTGTAGAAACTGTTCGTCTATAGAACTTATTACTTGTTTCATGCCCGGTTCCTATAAACAGAAACGAATCGTTTTGCTCACCAATGGTAGGTTTTTTATTGCCAAACTGGGTATATCAATAAAGTCGTAAGCTAATTTTACATGTGATAGCTACTTCTATATAGGAGGGTCTACTATGCAAAGCCAGGTATTTCCTTCATTATTAGTAAAAATTTAAGAGTCTTAATTTTACCCGATAACGGTTCCTAAATCAGTCGTGCAAAACTCTGACTGACTTATAGACAACGCACAGGCTATACAGGGGGATCTAGAACTTCTAGAATGAGCTGTTGCAAAGGAGTTCCTATACATGGTTACTTTTCAAAGGGAAGCAAATTACACAGGTTTAATTTTTATTATGGGACCAACACGGGAATCTCGAATAAAAAAAATCTCTTAACTCAGATAATTTGGCTACCTTTGAAAATAATCTAAACTAATTGTACTATTAAATATTCTGTGTCTAAACTATGAATGGATATGAAAATTTGTATGGAAGTTTGACTCTTTTTAAGATAGAAATAAACATATTTTTGTTTTTGGACATTCATCCTTTTAGGGGTAAATAAGAAAAGTTTGTATGGAAAAGGCGTTATGTTCGGGTCAAATATTGCATGGCGAATTTCAGACACCTTCAGTGGTCGGATTGACTTGATATTTCGTACACATTAGTATATTGGATGACAATGTAAGTACAGTCAACAAAAAATACAGTCGCCACAAAAGCTTGTAATAAAAATAAAATGTTTAAGAAAAACTTATTGATGTTACGTACGTGGAAGTTGCTAAAAATTCTTCTGAAGAACTTCTAAAGTACGTATAACTGATTTATTGAATAATTTATCAAAAGGTAAAAAAAGGATAAAAATATCACAGATGAAGACGAACTCCTAACAGTAGTAGGTAAGCACTTTTTCTCTCAGAAAGTGCTACAGCTTTCAGTATTGCGTTATAATGCTTAGTAATGCGTACGCATTTGTTTTGCAATATGAATAGATTGTGGGCGCCAATACTGTGGCCCCAAATAATGCTATGTCGCAGCCAAGAATTTACGTACGCGTAGTATGCAGATGGTGCACATAGTTTGAGCCGTTTAATCTTGATAATTTATTAGGTAGGTAGGTACTTGACTTCTTCTATTTATTGAAATAAATATAATTTTGTATTATTATGGAAACAAAGATTATAATGATGACAATAAAACTCAAGCTCGATCAGTTTTTAAAGAAAGCTGTAGTAAAAAAACTGTAGTTCAGATTGGCAGCCTGACAACAACTGGATACGTAAAGAATGTGAGATGTTTGTAGAATCACGTGAATTTTCACGCCAACCAAAAGCATCATAGTTTATTTTTTACCATGCCGCCTTCTGTTTAAACTCACTCATTTTGTCCATTAACTCCTGTTGGTTTACTTCTTTACGTTGTTTTTTTTTTTCAACTAGAAAAAGCATTAAGTATCTCAGAAACTAACTCTATTATAAATTTGATATCTTGTTATTTTTTATGTTGACAAGTAGGCACATGATGGTAAGTGCCGCCACCTATGGATATTTGAATACCAGAAGGGCTAATATGTACGCCACGTTCGCGGTTGAAATATGTTGTTGATATTGTGTTGAAATGTAGACAAACCAATGTTGCGATTGTATATTTTTACGTTTTAAAAGTTTCTTGCCTTAAAAAAAGTTTATCTACATGAAAAAACTGAAGTTTTCGACAAGAATATTGTTATTGTCACCGGCGATGTGGAGTTCATCCTCACATCCTCGAGCCGACTCAATCGTCTACACAAGGATTCAGTCGAAGTTTCCTACTGTGGGTCATTATGATGTGGAATAAGCTTCCCATGACGGTTTTTCCTCAGCTTATATGGGGTTGTTAAAAAAAGGCGTAAGATCTTCAAGATCGGCAACCAACCCCCCTGCAAAATTGATAATGTCCATACGGCGGTAACCACATACCTACTATTAGGTGGGAATCCGCTGCATGTCAATCTGTTGATATATTTTTTATGGTAAACAAAAAAAAAGATTTCCACAACTTTTTGTCTGAGATAACACATGTCGTACATGTTAGCTCTACAGAGCACGAATCACTCTTGTATCACCTTTGTAACATGTCGAGTAGATAACATTTATGACACTATTGTAAATTATAAGACAACTTTTTAGTCTATCGTTCTTTCTCATATAAAAATATAAAGTTCATGATCATATAAATTAGGTTTAATACTTGACAATCTAACATTTTCTTCCTGAAGTGCCTGTTTGGTTCCATTACAGTTTTCTCCACAGAAAAGATTCATCCTCATTGGTATTTTAGGAGATTAAAAAATAAATAGGTACGGTCGGCAGAACTGCCTCTCGAGCCAGAGGTATAATGCTCTAGCAGGCTCCTGCAGATTCGATTACCCTACTAACCGACGGGATTAGCTTATTCGATCCCAATCCGAGTGTGCGATGGCTTGGACCCCTTTACACTCCAAAAACCCAATCTACAATACGTGTATGGCTGTACATGTAGTAGGTATATCAAAGCTTCTGCGTTTTACGTTATAAATAAAACTCATATATTATGAAACATAATTAAACATTTTTCATTGTTAGTTGTTACAGTGGTGTAGGTGGCGCACAGCGAAGCTGCGAAGTTTACCTTCGTTTTTAAATTACTCGTACCTAAACTTTCGCAATTATATTACAAGTTTTTGCACCCCGGATATACCCGCCTTCCCGAGGGCCCTAACGTTTCCCCGGGATAAAAAGTATGCTAGGTATATACACGGTGACTTTTAAATCGTTTTAACGCTAGAACAAATATTGTTCTGACCATGTTCTACTAACATTCTATAACATCAAATAAAAAAAACGTCATTGGTTTTTGAAAAAAACACAAATGAGAAAAATTTCAAAAAGCCAGGAACCGCGGAGTCTCCCCCTCCCTGCTACAAAACTGGCTTGCCGCCGTGCCACAACTACTTTGAAGTGCAAGCGCGGTGTCTGAGTTGTAAGGAGTAACGATAATCCCGACTTTTTAACTTTATTTTGTGTCTTTTCAAAAACCAATGACGTATTTTTTTTCATTTGATGTTATAGAATGTTAGTAGACCATGGCCATAGTGGTGAAGAACGTTTAAAAAGTCACCGTGTATTTGTGTGCTAATAAAGAGGTAAAAAACAAACTATTTCACATCATTATTTTAGTAGGACAAGTATAGTAGTATATACTACTACTATAGTTGTAGTATATTATATTATGATAATTATGTATAATATTTTCATTTCCAATAAAAGCTAAAGAATCAAAAGCAAACAATTTATATTTTCCAACAGATTATGAATAAAGCGCTCAAAGATCAGCTCGATTGGGGAAGTACTTCCACCTTACAGAATACTGCAGCCAAATAACTTTATGTCGGCCCTGATTCTGTTGTTCACAACTAAACTAATTTTAATCTCGCTATGTCTCTTTCTAACAAAGAACATAAGAAAAGGATGTAAGAAATTTAATCCTGTCAAATTAGTCCAATGCTTGTTTTCAATATAAATTTAGTCGCCATCTATCGCGGTTACGCCTAAATACACGCAAAATAAGACGGCAAAGATTAATTTTACAACTTAAAATATGTTCTATCCTTTTTCAATAATGTTCGTAAGAAAGAGATGAGATGTGATTAAAATTAGTTTAGTGCGATTTACAACAGAATCAGCACCGTGTCCCTGTGTGTCCCTGCGCGTGAGTAAGGTCGCCAGAACTTATTAGGGGCGGGGAGAGGAGGGAAGGGTCGATAACGAGTGAGTGATGCCCCGTGTGTTGCAAACGTCCATATGGCTACGGTAACCGCTTACCATCAGGTGGGCCGTATGCTTGTTTACAGACTTAGTTGTATATAAGAATAAAAAAATATTAATAAATTTGGGCATTTTTATACACTTTGCGATACTTATCGACCAACATTTTTATGAACTACAAAACAGAGCATACACGGTTACCTCACATTATCGCTGGTAAACAGTTACCATTGATACGGCCGACGTGGGTCGACTGTTTATTTGCCTCCAATGATAAATAAACAATGAAAAAACAGCTACGGATTGAACGTGTGCACGGTGCTCCTATATTTACTTGTAAAACAGCGGTGTATCAATTTACCTCAGGCAATTTTACACATGCTTTCCATAACGATGTGTGGAAAACTATATTTTTAGTTCAATAATTAAATAACGACAATGCAAAATTATTTGATTGAGACTGCTAAGTGACGGTAAGCATCGTAAGAACACCGTGTTTGGGCACACTTTTAAAGGCGATGATAGCTCAATAGCTACGTCGAATGCCGTGACGGAGGTCCCGGGTTCGAATCCTACATTGAGCTTGAGCTTTTGGTAGAGTCATTGTGAGGAAACCATAGCACGGTGGTAGGATATTTTGTGGTACCTGCCTGGTTGGTTGCCACCCTCAAGGTGAAAATCTGTCGCGAAGCACCTAGCGGTGTACTCTGAGACTTGAAAGTCAGTCTCTTTCTAGGCTCTGTGTGCTTACCACCTTCGGCTACAAAAGGTCAAACACAGGGTCTATTCAGAATTTCAAAAAAGTTGCAAGTCTGTCACCAGTCAATTACCTTCCTTCTCAGCCTTGTAAAGATCGATTACTATTTGGAAATTTTGATTCTGTTAAGTTCCATGGGTAGGTTGCCATCTCTAAAATTTAGCAACCAGGACAAGACGCGTGAAAACCCCGTATTTTGGAGCCCAGAACCTGGACATGTCAACAGACTTTTTTTTTAAACTTAGTGTGATAAAAAACAGTTCAAAATTTCATAAATCAACTTTTTATTTATTTTCAAAGATATTAAAATTAAATTTTGTCATCTTTTATCGTAATTTTAAATGTTACAAAATAGAATCTCAGACTTTTTAAACCCGGACTACAAATGAAACCCCGCCCGGACGCTCCCCGGACGCCCTCTAAACTAGGACAAATCCGGGGAAACCCGGACGGATGGCAACCCTATCCATGGGCCACAGTGGTGGCTACGTACTTAGTTAACCATTAGGTGAACAGTCCAGGCTTCTGGTACAAAATAGATTTTAAAGTTAATAATATAAGATTTATTTTCAGTGGAAATTGTACAGGTTTCGTAGATTTTTCATCGTCCAACAAAAATAAATAAAACGCTATAGGTACATACATCTATTGTAGTTGCACGTCTGGCACGTATATTGAATGGTGTGCAAACCCATACATTTTACTAAAATGACGTATGTGGCGCACTCGTAAACTCATGTTGGCGCAGACGTAGGCAGTTAATAGTTCACAATGTGTTTACCTAATATTAACAGTTACAAAACTGTCGCTATTTTCACGCCTACACATTGTAGCTGGAAGTTCGATCCGTTTCAGCATGTTGTGTCGATTAAATTTTGAAACGGAGAATAATTTTATACAACATTACAACTCAGAATCAGTTATATAATTTTTTTCATGTTTAATATTTTTATTTACAACATATTTACAGACAATATATTCGATATACAGGTTGTTGTTTTGGTCAGCGACGAGCGACTCAGGGTCGATAATACAACAGATACTGGTGCTAAAAAAAAAAAAAAAAAAATACTTTATTTTTTTATAATAATAAAAATTAAAATAATATTATTTTGAAAATCATGTAATAAGCTAAAATATAGACGTAATACTCAACGGGAGTGCGAGGGGGTAAAGGGGTGGGGTGATGGCGGCTTGTGCCTAGCTCTAGTCAGTGCACGCGGCTAGTGACCATATTTTGCGGTAATTTTATTTCAAATTGAATAAGGTATTTCTCAACGGATTTACAGTATTTAATGGAATACATTTTCATACAACAAAAAATACATTTTCCAAAAATGGACTTAATTTTTGGAAAATGTATTTTTTGTACTACCGCTCCTGGGTCGCTTGTCGCTGACCAAAACAACACCCTGTATAGAAAATTTCATCGAGGCTGCCGTTAACAGTTCCAAGCAATTTGGCAGCGTTCCTCTTTGCACGACCAAGCTAATTCTTTGGCGGAAAAAGCTCCCCGCCCGCTGGTCTCTAGGGGCCTCGATTATTATAGATGGCGATGTGATACTCTTGTTTACAAGCCGCGATACACTTATATCACTTCTATTAGAAGCAATTAGTGTGATACCATTTGTTATTCAGGATCTGAACCATAACCCGAGATAATATAGAACAATTTATTTTTTATTTTTAGGACTAAGTCGGCAAACATGTCACTCACGCGTTACTGACCATTGAGATCCAATGAGCTCTGACAACGTTATTCACACGCAGGAACACAACATTGTTTTTGGCTGCGGTAATCTGTAAAGTACTTCCCCAGTCGAGCTCTTTGAGCAAAAAATCCTATACTCTACCTCTCTTTAAACCCATATCATAACCCATATTATTGTACCTTTCATTCTAAATTTAGTCATAACGGTAGCAGAAATACAAGTAGGTACAGTATTACCCAACTTATATGGCGCGTCGTGAATCTTTGTTTGCACAGAAAAAACTTACAATCAACCTTAGATCACTACGATAAGGTTCATAATACACTGCAGCTGTTAGTTTCGTCTCACTCGCAAGTTACGCCCCTCCGCACGGCGCGCGCTAATATGGCGGCTGCTGCCGACCAATAGCGTTTCCCGCGCTTTGAAAATGTATCTACTGCGCAGGTACATCGGTAAGCCATATTAATTGGGTACTACTATACAGTATTACTCAACTGATATGGCGCGTCGTGAATCTTCGTTCGCACAGAAAATAAAGTATGGCTCCGAAGATTAACGAAAGAATGCTTCAAACTTACAATCAACCTTAGATTACTACTATAAGGTTCATAGTACACTGCAGCTGTTAGTTCCATCTCACTCGCAAGTCACGCCCCTCCGCACGGCGCGCGCTAACATGGCGGCAGCTGCCGACCAATAGTGTATCCCGCGCTTTGAAAATGTATCTTCTGCGCAGGTACATCGGTAAGCCATATCAGTTGGGTACTACTGTAATACTTTTTATCCATATCAATACGTATCGGTGGTTTACCTATTTAGGTAACTCCACCATAAGTTTAACGCTCTAATAATAATAAGCCTTATTACAGAAAATAACTCAGTTTTACATATGGTTATCGTTTTATCGCAATCGGGTTATCCTATCTAAAACTATGCTAATTTTAAAAAGAAGGGAAATTATTTTATGAAACTACCTACGTTATATAAAAAAATTGGAGCTACGTGTCTTTTCGACATCATCGTCTCTTTCTTTTAACATCAGCAAAGCATCATAATAGATTTATTACTTATTATTTTAAGGATCAAAACGCAAATCAAGTATTTCAGCAGGATTTTGAGCTTAATGCATTAGCATAACAACTTTCAATATGATAGAATTATTTGAAATAATTATTTAATCGTTTATTCATACAAAGAGCAGCTGGTGAAGTACCTCCACCTTACAGAATACCGCAGCCAAATAAATTTATGTTGTGTTTGTGTTCGCTCGCCAAATCTCATTGGGGAGGTAGGAAGGGTCGTCGGTTACTCGTGAGTAATGCTACTTGTGTTACAAGCGTCCATCGCTACGATAACCGCTTACCTTCAGGCTAGGTAATATTCCTGTCAACCCAAATAAATGACATGGCCCTGTCCTTTCCATGTCCTTTCCACTCAGTTTTAAAACTGTAAGTTTCCAATCAGCGTATATTATGCAATAACCATTAACAAGGCTAAGGGCCAGACGCTACGTAATGTGGGCGTGGACTCAGTATGTGGTTTTATCACGCGTCCCAACTTTCAGGCGAACTGAGTTATTATCCTAACTATTATAAATGTTAAAGTGAATTTGTTTATTTCTTTGTTTGTTACGCCTTCACGCCTCAACTACTCAACGGATCATCATGAAAGGCATGCATATAGCCTATGGTATGGAGAAGGTCATATATTTCTTTTTATACCTGGAACGCGGGTGAAACCGCGGGGGACAGCTAGTATTTTATAATTAACATACAGCTCGTTTAACGGATGCAAGATTGAATAACTATGTCCTATAAATAAATGGGTACCATTAGTATTTATTTTGAGATTACAGACAAGCGCTCTGTTGTTCGTTATACAAGCTTTGTGATTCATCTGTGCCTGACAGTCCTTATTTAGGATACTGAGGCTTAATTTCACGTATCAGTGATATTCGCTGGCATGTATTAAAAGCAATTTTCTTCTAACTAACCTAAATAACGTTTTGTAAAACATCAAAAAAAATGTTCTCAACATGTTAGTTTTCTTTTATGATCAATGTCTTCTCATCCGAGTAGAAAATTGAAAATATTTTTTGTAGTCATGTTCAATGTTAAAATTTTGATAGACTGTGTACACAATGAAAATGAACTACCTCACCACATATTATTTTACGACATAAAAATAGCTGCATCAATAACATTATTAAATCATGAAACCAGGTGTTAGCGCGTACTTAGAAGATAACTGACTGGCATCTCCGGAAATCGGTTGAATGTTCACAAAGAATAAACACTGTTTTAGTCTACCCACACAATAAGATTTATACTCACCGATAAAAATACCACATTGGTTCATCAGAGTCGCGAACGAAACGACCCAAATCCACATGCGGCTATCTACGCCTCGTTACGTGTCATGTAAATAAATAAACAATTGCGAACAGTGTGAGGTAGGCTGAAGTCACAAATTGAGCGAAAAACCGAAGACATTGTCGGTAAAAAAAATGGCCTCACGCACACGGTACGGCATGTCGTTAATTAAAAACAATATTTAAATTTGTATTTTCGCCAAACCATATTATTATCGCTGTCGACTGCTTTCGCGCAGTTACCTCCGCTTTCTTTGAGTATATTACACAATTCGTCAAAAGATGAGATTGACATTCTAAAATAATTAAAAACCTTTTCTTCATAACGTCTTATTACTAAAAACAAGTGATTAAATTATCCATTATAATTTCGTGTTTCTAATATTGGATGAATCTAAAATTTTCTATTTCTACGCCACCGTCGTCGTCATATAAGCAAAAGCAGCAGTAGTGCTTCTTCCTCAAAATTCATGATGCTACTCACTGATTTGAATTAAAATTGAAATTGAACTGCTCGAGCAGTTAAGCCAACTGCAACGAGAGTCATCAATGGCAGCTTCAAGCTGTTGACTATCCAACCTAGCAAGAGCGGTCCGTGTATGTTGATCAATGGCTAACTGCTCGAGCAATCCGTGTATGGCGGCCCTTAAATAGGTACTTTTCTAGAAAAATAGGTTGAGATTTTTGTTGTGATTATCCCAATCTCGCACGCCACGCGGAGTCCAGGAAGTTAAAATTAAACCTAACGGTCGTATTGTTAATGAAAAAGTATTATCTACACACACAGCTTATGTGCTTATATAAGCCTTAATATTCGTATAACTTTTGAACCTCTGTCAATTTGGCGCTCTCCCATCATTTCTTCGTTTTTTCCTCGCTAACACTGTGACCATTGCCCTAGCCTTAACGTTACGAAAACATTGTAACAACAGGAATAGCAGTTTATATTTTGAAACTAGCTCCGTCACTGTGAAACGTACTTCCAGCTAATATTAACAAGAGTTAACAAACAAGCTTCATATGAGTATACCTCTGTGTCTGTTTGTAGCGAAACATACGTCAGTAGACCACTGCTGGAAAGAGTAAGGGTATCACTAAGATATTCAAGAACTAGATTAAATTTTCGGTTATAGGGATGATTCCTGGGTATAAAAGATACACTAAGATTATCAAAAAATATTGGACACGTATTTTTTGCTTTATCAAATCATTAAAAAAAATACAAAGACAAAGCGAGTCAAAGTTCGGGAGTGGGGGCTCGTGACGTCACACATTAGAGTAAATAGTGTACTCTAACGTGACGTCACGCGGAACTTCAACCCTTGATATACAGATGATATCTTCGTATTTATTGTTTTTGACCAAAGAAAAAATACGTGTCTAATATTTTTTGATAAAGTAAAAGATGGATTGAATATATTATTTTAGCTATCTAGCCCCAGAGTATTTGTGCATTTATTTGTATTTATTGACACATTAAAAACAACATTTGGTCAATATTTTTTATCTGAAAAAATTTTAGGACTGTCTTAAATAATGTAGGTTTCTCCGTAAAGGCTGTATGAATATGCTGAATATTCACTGTCTTTCAACGTATTTTATATACCGTACTGAGGGAATCGTAATATATAAGTCGCGAAGTCGTTATGATCATTTTTTTTATAGGTAAATTAAGTCTCATGGTAACAACAGAAATGTTGCATTAAACTCTACCATCTATCCTAAGCGAGCATCGTCAAACTAAATTATTTATGGAGCCCATTTATTTTTGCCTATATTTAAAATCTCTTTCCATGACAAGTCTTGAGATTGATTTCATTATGTCTTACGGTCCACATCGTAAATGGCCACCTACATAAAATGTGGATTCACATTTTAAAACTTTGTACGGAGCCATGCTATAATACGTAAAATTCGATTCAAGAGAGGTAGAGCATAGCGTTTATTGAGAGAGGTACAGCTAGTGTTTATTAAGAGAGATAGAGTGTAGCGTTTATTAAGAGAGGTAAAGCAGAGCGTTTATTGAGAGAGGTACAGCTAGTGTGTATTAAGAGAGATAGAGTATAGAGCTTATTAAGAAAGGTAGAGTAGAGCGTTTATTAAGAGAGGTAGAGCATAGCGTTTATTGAGAGACGTACAGCTAGTGTTTATTAAGAGAGATAGAGTGTAGCGTTTATTAAGAGAGGTAAAGCAGAGCGTTTATTGAGAGAGGTACAGCTAGTGTGTATTAAGAGAGATAGAGTGTAGAGTTTATTAAGAAAGGTAGAGTAGAGCGTTTATTAAGAGAGGTAGAGTGTAGCGTTTATTAAGAGAGGTAGAGCATGGCGTTTATTCGCTCAAAGAGCAGCTCGACTGGGGAAGTACCTCCATTTTACAGAATACCGCAGCCAAATAACTGAATGTTGTGTTCCTTACTGCGCCAGTGCTCATTGGGGTGGAGGGAAGGGTCGGTAAAGCGTGAGTGATGCCCCGTATGTTGAAAGCGTTTGTTTATATGACTACGGTAACCGCTTAACATCAGGCGGGCCGTACGCTTCTTTACCGACTACGTCGTATAAAAAAAAACGATGAACGCTAATTGACACAACGTATAATTACGCCAATAAATGAAAACATTCACACACTATGAATACGTCGATAGGTGCCCCGCTTTCTTACGACATCGCCGGGTTGTGACGATCATATTATTATGATTGCTTGTATGAAAAGCAAAACGTCAAATGGGAAAATAGTGAGCGCACATAGAAAACCTGGATAAATCTGGATAGCCCGCTCAAAGTGTTAATTAAACAATGATATATTAATTAATAACCATAATATAAAACGAATCTATCTAAGAGACAAGACGTTTATATTCTCTTTGAACGTTATAGTTAAAATATTATTAGTTAAATATAAAAGACTCCAGAATTAGCAAAAATAAACGCAGAATGACTTACAAAAAAATGCAATTTATATAGATCCAGAGACAATAATTTTGAAAATGGTCACCTACAAATAAAACTTACATTATTATCATAAAAAAACTATAAAAGGCATAATACTGGAAAAATGAATCATACAATCCCATAATTTAATATAATCGAGAAGTGAGAATCCACTCACAGTAATAATGTTTTTATGATCCAATATGAAATCGGAATGCAGTAAATCTCTAACAGATAATAACTAGGTAATCGTAGATTAAAATTGACTAAGGTCGAGATTTACGACGCCGTTTCAACCACAATAAAATTTGGACGATAAATAAATAATATTATCATAACGATTTGACGGAAATGGATTTCAATGATGATTTATTATTTTAGTTCCTAGTTCACCTCGTTTCATCTAACATTATCTAAACTTACTAATAAAATTATCATGAACCAGCAAAAAAACATCAGCATTATTCAGAAACGTTACCAATAGATTTTTTTTTTTTTTTTTTTTTTTTTTTTTTATTGATTTAAACTACTTACTACAGACACGTGGTCCGTACTCTTTTTAGATTAAGTTTTACAAATTTTTTTTTTTCTTTTACATTTTCACAATTTGGACATCTTGGTCCGCGCAATAAATAAATTATTCTAATACATTTATATTCATTATTTTTATACATACTATATATATACTGTGTTAATTTATACTATCTAGGATACATATTATTAACTTTTATGTGTTTATTACAATACCTATTTACACTACATATTACTATTGTTATTATTTTGATTTATAATATAATATTAAACTTGTTACTTATATTTTCTACAGTTTGCATTTTACAGTCTAGTTTGCTTGCTTGTTTGCCCCGGAGGAAATCCCCGCGCGTATTTGAGCTTCTACGACATTATTGTCTCTATTTTTCATGGCCATTTTTAGGTTTTGAGAGAGGATTTGGTCGGTTGTTGCTGCCATCGCCCGTTTTGCGAACCTACCTATGGCGTCATCACTGTCATCTGTGTAATATACACAGCTGACAGTGTGACGCGACACTGCTACGACCGCATGCGGTACACTCTCGTGGATTTGCAACCTTTTTGGTCTTGTTTGGAGAATGATTACCGACTCGTACGTAGATCCCTGAGCTTCATGTATGGTAAGGACGCGTGAGCCCGTGGCAGCCCCGTATCCCTGGTTGGTAAGGGATGCCTTTTCTTCCTGGGTGTGAACCAGGAATAAGGTGTTTGGGAGGGTGCTAGGTATTTGCGCGTCTGTGTACCTCTTCAGCTTCAGGGAGTGTACGTGGTGTTTTGAGGAGTATATACCTGAGTATATCTCATTTAGGGCATACGCTACATCCATTGGGTTCCGATGCGTGCATAACAACTCCTGGCTGATGTTGGCTACCAGGTTTGGTCTGTTGTACTGAATATTGAACAGATTGTCTCTGTCAATATAGGGTAGTTGGTTGATATCTCCGATGAGGACAATTTCGCTAGCACCAGACAGCCGAGTTGCCAAAATAATGGATCCGAAGTGGTTCATTAGAGCCTCGTCAACCGTTAGGCGGTTACAACTTTTCGGCTCTTTGAATCCATTAGCTAGCACGGAAGCCATTGTCCGCACTTTGATCTTGGCTGCAGCTTCTCCTACGCGGGGTGTTATTTTTTCGCGAAGGTCTTTTGCTGCCTCGATTGTGGTGGTGATTATAACTTCCTTCTCCTCATCGAAATTTCTTACTACCCATGTCGTTTTGCCGCACCCGGGGACCCCATTCACCCATTTTATTTTTGGTACCACCCATTTTTCCCATGCTGCTCCGGGACCAAGAGTGCCTGAGATGGTTTTCGCCATTTCCAGGATCTTATCGTCCAGCATGATCTTTGTGCAACGGGCGGTGACTACTATGGGGTCGTTTTGTGGAGTGTAGAATTTTGGTAGGCCATCCTCTAGAGTCTCCCCTTCGACTAGGGTCACGAAGCCACTTGTCGCATTATATGCCGCCATATAACTCCCAGACATTTTCCCCATGAGGACTTGGGATGTTTCGTTGTTGTATATGGCAGCATCTGCTTCCTCGAGTCTAACCTTCAACAAACTTAGGTTCTGGTTTTGGAAGGCCTCTAGGATGCTTTTACAAGTCTTAAAATTGACCTGCTTGGTCGCTCTTGTGATTGCTATAAACTCGAGAAAAGCGTTTAATGCGTGGTCTACTGTCCCCGTCGCTGGTATTCGAGTAGGTGGGATGACCTGCCCCATGTCGGCTCTCGTTCTGGTTGCAATTTGTTGTCTTGGACCAGGAGGGGGCCTCCTCACAAACTCCTCCACTGCGGCAGCTAGTTGTGCCGTTTGATGTGCGTTTTTTGTGTGGTCTAGTGTTTGAGTAGGTGGGATGACCTGCCCCATGTTGGCTCTCGTCATTGTTGCTTTTGGTTGTTTTGGGCATGGCGGGGGCTTCCTCACAAATTCTTTCACCGCAGCAGATGGTTGTGCTGGTCGTTTAAACATTTTTGATTTCACCCCCTTTACTACTGCCCCAATGAATTTTTTGAAGGCTCCTATGCGTTTCGTCTGGTTTTGACCCTCTTTTGGACTGCCGCTCTGTTCTGCTGCGGCTTTTTCGTCAGCTACTTTTCGTTGAAGACGCTCCGATCCGCTTTGCTCGGTCGAGCCCCGTGTTGGGTCTTTGGTCGCTGTTTCTGCTGCGTGTCTGTGGGCTTTGAGGAAGCTCAAGTCTTCCTTTCTGTCCTCATACACGATTACCTCATGATTTTTTGAGGCTTGGATGCAGCCATAATGATCAGCGACTTCACCCTTCCGGGTACAGTGCATGCCTGCTCGAACGAAGTCTTCACTCCCCATACGAATAGCACGATCAACTTGTTTTGTGTTCGCACCAATCGACATGGATTGTTCAATATTTCCGTTGCAGGTAATGCCTCGAACGTTTTACGTTTCATGCTTGTTTTGGATGTACTCCCCTTGAGCAGAAGGGCTAGGCCTCGTGATATGCCAACACGTTTTTTGGGGCCCACAAAGCAGAAGCTTATACCGAGTCTCTCGCTGTTGTTGTCCATGAATAAGGCTATACTTCTAATCCTCACACCCGGTTCACCGTGCTCTCCACCTGCCAACAATTGCTTGATAGGCATGTGGTTTGGAGCATTGGGTAACACAGAGATTGTTGTTTGTGTTGGAATCGGAACGGGAGTCTGGATATTAGACGATGTTTGTTGTTGGGGGTGTTGGTTGGCTAGAGTACTATTTCTTCTAACTGCTATGCGGAAGATGTTGTCCACATACTCCAGAAAGTGTGGTCTTTTGGTTTTATTTTCAAGGACATCTTGTAGTCCCGACATGTCTAGTCGCGTGTCTATCTCTGCTTCTAGTTCCCGTCGAGCTGCCAGAAAACGTGGGCAATCTAGGATGATGTGCCACACGGACTCGCTGATGTTGTTGTCACACTCACATCCGGGGCTGTCTTTTAGTTTGAACCTGTGTAGGTATTCGGCTATCCCACCGTGTCCTGTGAAGGCTTGCACTTGATGGGGCGTCAACTTTATTGCTCTCACGATTCGGTACGCTTTGTCAACATCCGGGAGTAGCTTTTTGGTGACCGCCCCTGTATTGGAGGTCTCATAGCGGTCCTGCCATATGCGGACCGACTCCTCTCTAATTTTCCTCTTGATGTAGGACAGGGGGATTTTGTCGTAGTCTTGGGTTGCTGTGGATAGTGCTGCTGACTTTGCCAGCTCATCGGCTCTTTCGTTGCCGGCAGTGCCCACGTGTGCCCTTAACCAAAACAGCCGCACCTCTCTTCCCTCTGCTCTGATCTCCTCTATGCACTCATTGATGGATTTTGCCAGGGGATGGGTGGCTTTGGGATTCTTTAGTAGGTCGAGCGAGGATCTTGAGTCACTCAGTATACTCACTATGGGTTCTCTACTGGATTTCACCATTTGTGTCGCCCTGTGGAGCGCATACATTTCCGATTGGAAAACTGTACACGAGGGATGCAGATTGAAAATGGAGTATGCGGTCTCCTTTCCCCCCTCCCACCATGTTACGGCAGCTCCTACTTTGCCCTCTATTTTGCTGCCGTCCGTATATATTTCAGGGCCGGTTACTAGGTGGGATTTTAGGGTTTCGGGGTCCGTGGACTCCAGGAGCTCGAAATTGGTGGTTGTATATGTAGACGGATGTGGTTGGTCTAAGTGTTTCACACTGCTCTCGAGCTCTTTTCCAGGGGGAAGGTAGTTATTGGTGATGTTCTTCTTCACCTTGTACAGGTTCGCTGTCTCTTGTATTCTCAGGTCGAGTGGGAGTAGGCCTGACAATGTGAGTGCTGACGTGAGTGATACCGTGCGGTACGCCTTACAGATTTTTTGAGCGAAGCCTCTTTGTACTGTGTTTAACTGTTTTTGTATTAATTGGAGCTCTGTTGCCTGTGACCATGCGCTGGAGGCATATGTTATAATGGGCTCTATGACTGAGACGTATATAGTTCTTATTATCTCACCATTTAGACCCCACGTCACTTTAGCAGCTCGCGCGAGCTGTTTGTATATATCCACAGCTTTCTTGCATTGAGCGGAGACGTGGGATTTAAATGTAAGTTTCTTGTCAATTACTAGGCCTAGCAGCTTAATCTCATCAACCAAATTGAGTCTTGTGCCGGCCATGAAGAGACTTGGGGAGTCGTACTTGAGCTTCCTCGTCAATAACATCGCATTGGTTTTGTGCGATGCGAAGTTTAGCTTGTTCTGGCTGCCCCAGTTCACTACGGTCTCTAGGGTACTGTTCACTGTTTGTTCTAGAATATTAACCGATTGACCTGTAAACACTAGTACTACGTCGTCAGCGAATGCTTGGCAGAAAACTCCCTCACTTTCCATTTTGTGCAGCAACGAGTCTAGGATAACATTCCAAAAGGTGGGACCGCCTATGGATCCTTGGACACAGCCTTTTGTAGTTTCCTTCTCATATGATGCTCTGGCGTAGTTGACCTTGATCTTACGGTCATCGAGGTATGAGCTCACCAGCTTGAATAGGTTTTTGGGACAATTTTTCCTCTTTAATTGTTGTTTTAGAGCTGGCCACCATGCATTATCGAAGGCACCCTCTATGTCCAGAGAAATCACGAGGACGATGTTTTTCCTCTTCACCTCTTCCTGGATGTGTACTACTAGGTCATAGAGAGCGTCTTCGGTGCCTCTTTGCGGCATGAAGCCGTACTGTTGTTTGTTTAGGGTGGGGAAGATATGCCATTGGAGTCGGCCTACCATAAGTTTCTCAATGATTTTTCCGAGTATTGACAGGAGGCCAATCGGTCTGTAAGACTTTGGATGTGTGTAGTCTTCCTTTCCCGGTTTTCGGAGTATGACCACATGGGCTGTTTTCCATTGCTTGGGGAAGTGTGTTAGCTGCAAGCACTTGTTTGCTATGCTTAAGAACACCTCCCACTCACAGCGGATAGCCGCAGTGCAGATATCTGCGGTTAGCCCATCAGGTCCCGGGGCTTTTTTAGGATTTAGGGCTTGAAGCACCAGTTCTACTTCCGCCGATGTAAATGGCGGATCATCCTCCGATTGGGAAGTTGTTCCGCTCTCCGTCTGTTCCCGTACTTGTGTGTGGCTTGGTTGGTCTGTTGCCACACAATCGTCTGGGTAGAAGGTTTTGGCGAGGAGCTCTGCCGACTGTTGTGGGGTGAGGGTGTTACCATCTGGGTTCCTCAGGAGCATGTCTTCTTGCCTTTTTGCGGTTTTCCTAATCACCCGGTAGATTTTGTCCCACATACTCTCTTTTTCTTGAGTCGTGCAGTACTCCTTCCAATTTGTTGTTTGGGCCATTTCTGCCTCATTTGCGTACTCCAGTTTGGCAAGTTGGTACTCTTCTATGACAAAGTTTCTTCTTGAGGGGGCTGCATTCTTGATTCGCCTCTTTTTTCTCAGGACATCTCTTTTCAGGTCATCTAGCCTCTTTGACCACCATGGAGGTTTTGGGTTCCCTCGCCCCTTCCTCATTGTTGGGATGGATACCTTGCAGGATTCATGGATAGCGTCTGTGTAGGCTGTGACTATGTCCTCTAACTCCTCCGGGGTTCCAGATTCTCTGACGGAGAAGGAAGTGATGTTATTTTCCCCTAGTAAGATCTTGAAAGATGTTTTAAAATCGGACCACTTAGCCTTTTTAGTGTTATATCTGCGCGTTGTGACTGGCCTCAGAGGTTCTAGGGCCCTACCCAAGCGCAGAGTAAATGTGATGGCGTTATGATCTGACGTTGTGAGATCTCTGTCCACTTTCCAGTTTTCTACTTTACCCAGAAGTGGCATGCTACAAGCAGTGACGTCTACTATACTTGTGCACATTCTGCCTCTTCTGACTGTTTCGAACGTGGGGGTATCTCCGTTGTTGAGGATCTGGAATCCAGATTCATTTAGAAAGGCATTATATGCAGCTCCTCTCTGATTTTCAGAGCTACTTCCCCACCAATGGCTCCAGGCGTTTACGTCTCCTCCTATTATGATGTTATTGGTGTTGAGCTTTTGACTGAAGGTCTTTGTTCGTTGTATATATGGATTAATTTCTTGATCCCCCTCAAAGTAGATGGATACTACTCCTAGCCTCAGTCCCCCTCCGACTAGTAGTACGGCTGACTCTGTTTCGGTTACCAACTGGGGGTCGTGGATTACCTCAAGTTGGTCACCGAAAATGATTATTGCCGCTTTTACTGGTTTTTGTCGGTTTAGGGTACACTGGATGACTTGTGTTCCGGGATTTTGTTCAAGGACGCCATTTTTCCCTACGTATGGTTCTTGTACTAGGGCTATGGAGATGTTTCTGTCCTTCGCCACCTGGAGCAGTTCCGCTGTTGCTAGTTTGGAGCGGTGTAGATTCGCCTGGATGAAGTGCAAACCTGTTCCGCCTATTCTTTGGGGGATTGATCGATGTGTTATTTGGGTGCCTTTAACAACAGTACGAAACTCTCGATCGAGCTATGGAGTCCCACTTTTCCCTTTCCTTACATTCACTGCTGAAGGCGTTGTGTGCGATGTCGGGGCTGTCTGGTCTTATAGTTTTGCAGTTTTTGCAGATTGGTAGTTTACCTGCAAGCCTGGTCTTGCATTTCTCCCAGGAGTGGACTTCCCCACAGTAGCTGCAAAGGTCATCTTTCTCCCGGCAGATAGCTTTAGTATGGCCAAAGCCCAGGCATTTAGTGCATTGCACAAGTGGTGAGTGGTCTTCTACGGGTCTCCACTGGATGTCGATGTGGACCTTTCCAGCTTCCACAAACCTCTTGTGCAATTGCGGTGACAGCTCTAAAACTGGATGGCACGTGAGATTGTGGCGCGCCCTCTTACGGTATTTTACTCGCAACGTGCTCTCCGTCAGATCTACGCCTTGAAGAAGGCCCTTATTTTGGGCAAGGAGGGTTTTCGCAATTTCCGCGTCTGTTAAGGATGAAATCACGTCCCGAATGATTACCTGCGGGTTGTTAGGCTTCGCGATCTCCGCCTGCAGGTTCTTATTTAATTGTACCCTTTTCTGGACGAGGCTGAGGTCCTCCTTGCTGCCGCAGCTGAGAACCACCTTTTGATTCTTTGCTTTCCTGACTTTGTCCACCCTAGCGCCGGTTGTCTTCGTGTCCAGCGCTATCCTGATCCTCTCAATAAGGTCATCCCCGGTGTTTTTGGGGTCCTTAGATGAGACTATCAATGTGTGGTTAGGTCTGAGCGGTGGTGGTGGTATTCTATTGGCCACGTTGGCGTATGTTGGAGGTGTAGATCCCTTTGGGTCTGCAGGTCCCTCTGCTTTGGGGGTCTCTGTTTTCCCTTGTTGCGGCCTGCTTGTCAACTCCGACATCCCTTCTTTTATGGAGACCAGTTGTTGTCTGACCTCCGTCATTGCAAGTTCAGTCTCCAGGTTGGGTGCCGGTTGCACAGGCTCCATGGGTTTCTGATCACGCAACTCACGGAGGTCCGACGATACAATCTCGAGTCTGTCAGACAGGGGCTTTAGGTGGCTTGCCAGGTCCAGTGGTGGTGTTGGCATTGGGATTGAAATATATATTAGCTAAGTTACCAATAGATTTTATTAGTTATCCTTTTATATGCCACCCACACATCATGAAAATAAATTAAAAAAATTCAAAATATTTTATTCAAATAGACCTTCGCAGGCACTTATGAAAAGTCTGACTCTAATACTCTAATACCGGTTCGTAAGGTTGCATTTGCTGAGAAGAGCCGGCAATAAACTCAGCAATTACTCTTTTCAAAACAAGCTTAGATTCATTACATAATATTTACATTCTAATTGCACTGACAACAATTGCGTGCCCCGGCGCAGCGGCAGCACTACAAAGTAGACTGAATCTATATTTAATAAGTAAATAAATAAATTGCAAACTTAAGCAGGGAGAATAAATTGTATTCTTCTATATTCATTACAAATATTTCATCTTTAGTTAAAATAGAAAGTGTTCGAACATTCGAAGCTCGTGGTATTTAATGATAATAAAAAACCATTTGGCTGTTTCCATTTTTTCCTTTAAAAATAAACTCTCTTCTGAATATCAAGTAAACCTGCATTGTGAATGCTCGCTGTGGCTTAGCTCGTGAAATGACCTCAAACAGCTCGTAGCGCGGTGTAGCGATAAGGTACCGGACGTTAGTGGAAAGTAGAACCCGGTATCTAGCTAGCAAACGACCTCGTATACATAATATAAAATGTTAGCAGCCTCACGCCCCACGGGGCGCGTATCTATGTACTCTAACGCTATAAAGGGTTTAGCAATAAAAATGGTACGAGCGTTTTTAATCAATTATGGTATACTAATATTATTATTAAGTATATACACGTTGAGCTAGTGTTATGCAAATGTATCCATATTTTATTATACTAAAATCTTTGATGTTATTAAAATTTGCCTAGAAAAGGCTATGATAGGTTCGTCTTCGGTCGTAATATTAAATTGCAGATACGCTATACCTACAAAGTAATAACAGCTCACTGGTTATGCCTATAAGATATAGATTATATTATAAGTTGAAAAATTTGATTCATCCATTAGTGGTCTTTTCATGAGAGTCCTATAGGACCGAAATTGCTTATGCTCACAAAATAAATGTTGGACAAAAAATAAATAAATTAACTGCGATGTAAATTAAATTACGAAATAGTAAAAATATGGTGATTACAAGTCGCATCCCAAACATAAAGATAACATTCAGATTTAAGTGTAGAAACGGTCAAGCCACATATTTTGACTACGGTGTGTAGTTTGTGAAGTTAGGGCTTGTAGAGTTAGGACGTGTAGAGTTATAAGCTTGGCTCTACATGAGATCTGATAACTTTTTGACAGTTTGAGCCATATGGTCTCGTCTTGGCAACATTTTCCATGAAAATGTTTTGGTGGGATACTTATTACTATGAATATTTGGTTTGCAATTTTAGGAGTTATACAAATATACACAAACTTGATGTAAGAGAATACGTATAAGACTATAATATAGACTACGGTAACCGCTTACCATCAGGCGGAACTTATACTTGCTTTTCACCCGAGAGTAGTATAAAAAAAACATTCAGTAAACAAAGAGAAAACTATAGTTTAGAATCATAAAATACCTAAATTTTATGATTCAACTACAAATTAATCTCTCTAAGTACTTTTTAAAGTTCATAATTCGCTATTCTTATTATATTTTTGAGCCTCGATGGACTATTAAACAAACATTATTGGCAAAATAACAAACAAAGAGACAGCGTATTAGTTTTATGTGTTATAGATATTTGTTTTGTGTGTAAAAAAACACAGTAGGTAATCTATTTGTGGCTAATGGCGTGTAGGTATCTTGTTTCGTCTGAGTGACAGAAGTGGGGAAGCTATGTGGGACAATCCTTGAAAAAGAGACTTGGATTGAATAAATACTTATGAACATGTTTTTCTTGTTGTTTCAGAGTGTACCAACTATTTGTCACAACCTCTCATGGAAAATGGCAAGCATTCCGATCCAGCTTACGATGTAAATATAGCTAGTAAGTAGCTTTATTCATTTTGTTGAATTGGAATCCGTGTGAAATGTAAATATCTTATTCAAGTAGGCCTTCATAAGCAATTCTGAATAGTTATTTTAACGTTACATGGTAAGAATTTCTTGTGATAATTTCCGTTTCAATACTACAAGAACTATTGAATAACAAAAAAAGCAATGAACAGTGAACACATTTTTCACCTTACTCCCATGTGACGGTAGCAAAACGGCCAAGCCACAAAGGACAATGGCGAAATTGGCCCTAGCTGCGTATAACGACATAATATATATCAAAAAATTGCTTTATTAAAGTTAAATTAAATAACATAATTCAATATTTTTCAGGACTAGCAGTATGTCTAGAAAATAGAAATATACATTTATATATTTTAGGCTGTTAGTTAAGCTGATTGTGATTTGGAACGCACCCATAATGTCGTTCCGTTCCTTTGAACGGTATTTATCTCCACATTGTTTTTTTAATATTTGAAACATTTCTGTTAGTTATAATAATGATAAATAATTTTATTTTTAACAGAGTTTAGTTGAAAATGTCATTGCATTTATTAATACAAACTCTCTATGAGAAAAAAAAACGTTTTAACACTGTATAACACGATGACTATTTTTTGACGTCAAATGAAACGCGTACGTAGTCAATGGTCAGCGAGCCCTTTGAGTGAAGTTGATTGATCGACTTTTTGGCGGGAAATTATAATATAACTTGACACTGGCAGAAATAAGTCCTAATTTGGATTTGATTGCCAAACTTAAAACTAATAAGTTGATTGATTTGTCTGACATTGTGTGACTGTCACACAATTCGAAAGGTACTTTCTTTTTGTGCGCGTTCCTACGGTTTTTGGTTGACTCCTGACTACACCACGACCCTTTGCTTTTCTACGGATACCGATTTCTTTTCTACACGTGACTACGGCATTTGAATGGACGTTAGATAATCGACAATTGGCTGTATTATTTGTATTTGCATGAACGCAATATAAATCCACTGGCAATATTGTCATTGGATTTTATTTTGATGAATAAAAACCTAAATAAAAATGACCTTCTTTTATTGAAAGCCTGTGCATGTCCCGATACTTCAAAGTACCTACTACCTACCAGTAAGATATACCTTCCTGGGTACCTATACTAGAAACAATTGTTAGGTACTTAAATAACATATTTATTCAGCATCTATCTGTCTCTAATGTCTACAAAACTAGTGTAAAATCATAATTAATCGCTTGGCTCGCGGTTAAAAATATAACAATGACATCAATTGTTATAATAGGACTAGGGAATGCAAACCGGTTTCACCGAAAATCGAAAAACCGGTTATTCGGTACGGTTTTGACCAACAAAAAAACCGGTTTTACATAAAACCAAAACCGGTTTTTCGGTTATTTTCGGTTTTTATTTCAATGTTTGGAAATACTAAAAAAAGGAAGATTTGCCGCCGTTTTGTAAACTGAGTGCAAAACAGTGAGTATTTTTGTGATGAACTGAAGTGTATTGATGTGTAGTGTGTTGAGCTGGTAAGAAAATAACTTATAATGATTATTGTTTTTATGATATAAAATATGTTAAACTTTGTTTTACAATACATATGCAAACTAGCGTACGGCCCGCGCCTGATGATAACCAGTTACCGTAGCCTATGGATGCTTGCACTGGCAACATAACGGTTATAACTCGCACGTTGCCAACCTCAACCTTTTTGAAACGGGGAGCTCATTCCACAGCCTGAGCGTCCACGATAGGAAGCTTCTTTGAAACCGCACAGTACGAGACCATTTTGGTTCCAATGTGTGTGGATGGACTCCCCGTCGGTGACTACGATGGTAGAAGGTAACTGGGCCTGATGGTCAAACAATTCTTCAGACCACTGCCCGTTGGAAAAGTGGTATAACACACATAAGAAGGCAGTGTCTCCTCAGACTAAGGGGCTTTAAAACACTTGTGAGCGCGGGATCGTCGACAATTCTAACGGCACGTCGCTGAACTGAGTTTAAATACCCAAGCTGGTATCCAGGTGCCCACAGAAGTCAGAAATACTCCATTTGGGCCAGACTTGCGACTTATATAGTTGCTGTCTTTGTCTCGCTATAAATATTAATGCGAAGGATCCCAATGCTTTTCGTGACATGTTCTAGAAATGAAGAGCCACAGAAAATGGACTTTTCTAAACGGTGAATGCGCAGGCTTGTGTGTGACTTAGTGGTGTTGAAATAGACTAGGTTTAGTCGACCCCAATCGAATCCACTAGTTTGTATACTCTCGTTTTAAGACGTAAGTTCTTCGCGCCTTTTCTCCAATATAGAACGAGGGATATCTGCACGGCTCGTGTAATGAGCTTCCCCTGTAATTTCATCTGCATAGCAATTAATGCTGGCAATCGAGAGTATATCATTGATATGCTGGAGGAATAGTGTTGGGGATAATTCAGAGCCTTGCGGGACGACAGCATTAAGAGCAACTACTGTCAATGAAGGCTCTTATGTATCTGCCAGAAAGCAAGCTGATTGATTGGTGTTATTTTTTACCCGTCTGCACGACAACAAAGAATGGGTAGTGTTTTTATTTTATCTAAAGACAACATTCGTATAGTAATATACACGTTTTTGTGTACACGCAAGTTGCTGTGCCGCTATAATAAGCCATGTTCATAATATTACGTGTGAAATGAATATTATAACGTACGAAACATAATTTAATAAATGTTTAAATAAGTACTTCTTAATTACTGATCTATTTTTTAACATAAAGTCATCATATCTCATAGCAATTAAAAACCAAGCAAACGTGATATGTTTTTATGATTTCATTCGTATAAAATAAAATCAAAAGCAACGAACCGAGTAGTCTATATAAACGAGTCTCTGATGAAAACGAATCTACAGAGTTAAATAAACTATTATGTCCATCAGTTTGATGAAAAAGAGATGGATGAATTGTATGAAAGATGATAATGGATAGAAGGGACGAATGGAAGAAGCGTACATATTGCGCCGATCCCAAATGATTGGAAACAGGGCAGGCAGATGGTGATGATGTTTCTTTTATACCCACTTCATTACCTTTAACAGATAATAATTCCTCAGTTTGCGATTTTTACATCTTAAGCACGGTTAGTATCTATAATTCAAGCTATAGAAATAACGTCCCGAGCTCACAAGCGGTTTAGAGTCACTCAGTCTGAGGAGAGACTTTGCCTCGTTATGTGTGTTCTACCGCTTGTACAACGGAGAGTGTTCTAAGGAATTATTCGACTTGATGCCCACAGCTACCTTTCACCATCGCAACTCTCGCCATCGACAGGGAGTCCCATTGGACACACATTGAAACCAGAATTGTTTCGAACTGTGCGGGCTAAAAGGAGTTTTCTTCCGCGGACTGTGGAATGAGCTCCCTGCCGTGGTTTTCCCAATGGAGTACAGCATGGGGTTCTTCAAAAAGGGTGTGAAGTGGTTTCTTCAGGGTCGGCAACGCGCGAGTGCGATACCCTTGGTGTTGCAAGCGTCCATAGGCTACGGTAACTGTTTACCATCAGGCGGGCCGTATGCTTGTTTGCCACCTAAGTGGTATAATAGAAAAAAACGAGCGAACATTAAAAAAACCGGTTTAAAACCGGTTAACCGGTTTTTACATCTCATAACCGAAATAAAAACCGGTTTTCATTTTGCCACGGTTTTGCATTCCCTAAATAGGACGCGCGTCCCTCGCGAGAACCAACGGGTAGAACTAAATGGATTTCATCCACATTTTTAAAATGTACTTATAATAGGTATATCGAACGTTACTCATTTGATACGTCAAAATCGGCATAACCTATAAAACCTTTTAACTCAAATAAAAAAAACTGCAGCTTTTTTGTTAAAATATTTTTTAGAAATAGCATAACAGTTTATTAATCTACAGGAATTCAACAGTGGTTGTCATATACGCTACAAAAAAATGTAGGTCCAAGCATGTATGGAATCTCGCCATTCTCCTTTTGACTACGGTGTGTAGAGGTTGTGAAGTTAGGGCTTATAGAGTAAGTGCATGTAGTTATAAGCTTGGCTCTACATGAGATCTGATAACTTTTTGACAGTACGAGCCATATGTCTTGGCGGCAACATTTTACATGAAAATGTTTTTGGTGGGATTGCTTTTTTAATTTCCGAATTCGAATATTTTTGATATTCCTTTATGGAAATATCAATTCGATTCATCGAAAAGTTTTCGGAAATTAAAATAGCGATTGCTGAAATTGGCCTCGGTTTTTTGGAATCCGTTTCCGATATCGCTACTGACATTTTAAAATAGCCCTGCAGGAAACGTCGTGAGCATCTTCTATAGGTACCTACGGCTAGTATTTAACTGCAAGTCAAAATCTTCCTTCTGTATATAAAAAATACCAATTCTAATGAAAAGTACTGATCGCACAGCAAAATAGTTACATCATAATAATATTAGCAACAATTTAAGTTCGCTAGTGCTACTTTATTTCGAGGTTTTGTATGGGATTATTACCTATACATAAAATTATCGAGTATTAAAATCCTTTTTGAAGCACTCGTGGTGTAGCATGATTAGCCGTTCTTAATCGATCGGCAAAGTTAAGCTTCCACCGTCGTGGCCGGTACCTGGATGGGTGACCGCTTAGTGGTATTTCAAATCGAGCACTTCCGTGCTTCGGAAGGCAAGTAAAGTCATTGGTCCCGACTATCACTTAATTGTGATAGTCGTTAAGCTAGTTGGATGCCTCCTAGGCGGCTTGAAAAATTCCAACAGTAGGTTGACCACTAGCCTACCTCCACCGATCCGCAGTGGGCATGCGTGGTGGAGTATTGCCCATTCCCTTTTACCCTCATTTGTGAAAGGAGGCCTGTGCTCAGCAGTGGGACATTATAGGCTGATGATAATAATGATGGAAATACTTTTTATAGTGCACAAAGTTGGATCTACCACTCGCCGGCCGCTGCCTTGGCACCGCTTGCTTCACTCGCTCGGCTCGCGCGCGATTTTCTCACAGTTCTAACCTACTAACCTAACCAAATCCAAATGTATTTGGAGAGCCCCCCGAGTCGGTTCTGGGTAGTAAAAAAAAATTACTTATGCCCGCCCTGATTAATTTGATGTGTGATCAGTATATTTAATGTAAATAAATTGATGGCTGATAAGGTTTTTGATGTGCATTTAAAAATTAGATAAATTTTCCAAAGTAGACAGAAAATGAAAAGTGAAGGCCGTAAAGTAAAGAAGTTATACTAACTACGTAACATAAAAAATGAATATTTTCTTATGAGCGCCTACTTATGATTTCATAGCAAAGCTGAGTTTTAGTAAAGTTATAATACAAAATGTTCTAAAATAGTCATTGACAAGCGTTAGGTATCTGTGCTAGTATTAACATTATTTTCCTTACCAATACTTTTAAATCTTATGTGTATTTTTCATATGTTTAGATTACGTAAGAACAATGATATCGTTCGGCATCATCAGTTTGTTCGTGATGGCGATGGGATGCGGGTTCTCGGTGTACACTTTCCGCAACCCTCGGTATATGTTCAAGCGGCTCGCTGCGGGCATACACTTTATCAGCAGTAAGTATTATTAAAATATATCCACCTATTGTATTCTGACATAAGGATCAGTTTTGAAAGAAACCCCACCCCATTCCAAAATATGTTCATATGTTAGTCAAACAAGGAATACTTACCCCCTTATTACGTGAGATGGTTAAAGCAAGTCTAGCTTACCCATGTTTTAGAATATCCGTCATTTCACATCAATCATTTCAAATTCCTTCACAAACAAATTTTGTTATGCGGTCCGATGTTTTTCTACAATTAGGGCCCAAACCAAGAAATTATACTCCTAGGAAGGTCAGAATCCTCGGTGCGTGAGTTCCGACTCTTGGCCGGTTTTTATCTAATACCTTTAAACGAGCAATTCTTGTATATCCTATAAGTATATAATCTGAATCTCGGAAACGGCTCCAACGATTTTCATGAAATTTTGTATGCAGAGGGTTTCGGGGGATAAATCGATCTAGTTAGGTTTCATTTTTAGAAAACGTCGTTTTATGCGTGTTTTCAGGTAATGAAAAACTGCTACAATATCATTAGATTAGAGAAGGTAAATTTCGCTACCATCTACAAGCTTATAATAGCTCAGGGGGCCAACCACAAGCTCTTAAAACAATATTATTATAACCTTATTTGTCTTTTGTCCCGTTTTGACGTCGGATGTCAAAGAAGGACAAAAGACAAGTTAGATTATAATAATATTGTTTTAAGAGCTTGTGGTTCGCCCACAGGTGGGAAATCGGGCGGTCCCGTAACCAGAAGACCCCGGTTCGAGTCCGGATGATTATTGTTTTCCCTTTTTTTCAAGTTCCTTCTTTTGTGAGAAAAACTATTATGATTTACCAAAAAAAAAAACGAGCAAAGCTCTGTCGCCCATAGGTACTTAACATAATAATTAAAAGTTTGTTAAAAATATGTTACTCGTTTATTGCCTTTTCACAAATTGCTACATAATTTTTGTTTTCTTTCTAGCTTCCTGTACATTTGTCGTGGTGCAAGTAATGATGTCTTCAGTAGACCACATGATGAAAAGTGTGAAGTTTGTGTATCCAGAAGGTGCTTACCACTAGTAAGATATTATAGCATTTATCTTTGCCCTACTATCTATTATATAAATGCGAAATACCTACTCACTCACTAATCACGTAATCGGAGAGAACTAAGCCTCTAGGCAGAGATATTTTTGTTGAAGGGCAAACAAATGATATGTAAGTTCCGGGTTCGAATCCTACAATGAGCTTGAGCTTTCGGTGAAGGAAAACATCGGGAGGAAACCATAGCATGGTAGTAGGATACTTTGTAGTACCCACCTGGTTGGCTACCACTCTCAATTTAAGAGACTCTCGCTATACCACCTATCGGTGTGTTCCGACAGCTGCACTTGACAGCCAGTTCCTTCCAGGCGTTGTTTGATTATCACCTTCAGCCACATCATCACTTACCATCGTGAGATTGTGGTCAAACACGCCTTTATATAGTAAAAAAAAACGCTAACGAAGAATTTCCCAAAATTCAAGGGTAAGTGAAAATACGGTTTGTACGTAACTTTTTTGGGAAGGTATTGAAATACGATACTTCAAGGATTTTTAGCCCCTAATACCATAATTAGGTATCAATAATCAGCATAAAAATAATAGGAATACAAATTCCTGTTCTAAATTGTACTTCTTTGTCTACAGCTACCACATCAGCTTCTACCTCGCGTGGTTCGTGGTCCTCGTCAACCTATTTGCTGCAGCGTCGTTCCTCTGGTATTCTCGCAAGAGGAAAGGTGACAAAGCTGCCACAGACGAGCTTGCCATGGCCGATGAACCCACCATCATCGGCCGATGACGTTACACGCTACGCACCTTAAAGCAAATGCTCCAGTTGCTGAATAGCTTTCTCAAGTCTTTACTGAACAGTGCTCAAGTGACCAATAATTGTAACAATGTTCAAGTCTTCCATGGAATTTACGCTAAAATACGAGAACGGGGTCATACGCAGCTTTCCAACTATTCCTGACTGATTCATTTACCTTGAAATTAATTACACCAAATGAATGCAAATCGTAACATTTATATTGTATGCTTTGTTAATCTATAAGCGATGGAAAAATATATTTATTGCGACATATTTTATAGCCGCCTCACAATATTTTCATTTGAAATATGTACGTATTTCAAATTTATCGGACTTATAGGCTTTACGAAGTTCGTTTATGAGCAGCAGTGTTGTAAAATAGTGGTTTCTTCGTAATGAATCTGCGTAATCTTTGCGTTAATTGTACGTTAATGTATGAATGTATAACTATGCTGACATTGATTTATTTATACCTACGTACCACTTGATTACTTATATTTAATGCATAATGTTTGTAGGATAATTTCCGTAATTCGTTTGTAAACAATTTAAGCTGAAATATTTTTTTTTTTACTACACTTAAAATATGAAATATTTTAATTATTAAATGAGTCAGTCAGTTTCAGAAAAATTTGGCCAAGTTGGGCAAAAGGCGTATCTATGACTATGAGGCACAAAGAAGTAAGTACTAAGGCGATGGTCACCATACTTTTATGGTTAGACAGTTGAAATGCGTAAATTCGAACTTAATCATTTGAACAATTACGGAATGTATCCTGGTGTGGTATTGTTTATTCCATTGTACTTGCATTATCGTGTGTATTGATGTTATGTACGTTGTTTCTACTATTTATAATTCTTTTTTAAATGAATAAACTCCTTTAAACTAAAATAGCGTGTGATTATTGACCTTCACCTAACAATGTAACAATGTGACTACAAACCAGCCACAAATAATCTCTTTTAACAACAATGTAATAACCATTATGACATTTCATAAATTAGGTACACATTTAGTAGGATATTTATGATTCTTTAATTTAAATCCTCAACGTCCAAGTCTTTGATCTTTTCTCTGATCGTCATGTTATGAGTAAGAAATCACGTCTCAAATGACACCACCGTTAGGTGATAAAATGTTAACATGTTCTGGTGAAGGAATCAAAGTGAGCCGTCGGAACTAATGTAGTGTGGTTGTGAGCTTTATAACAGAAAAAAATATCGCATAAACTTTTCGATGGTAGCTATTTTAAGATGCGCATTGTCGAAAGTCTGGCAGCAGCCCAGCGCTGAGCTGTGACACTGCCAACGTCAACAGAGGTTAGTGTCCTAAAAAAATCTGTTGAAGGAAAGGCCAGTCTCTAATGAACCAACATTTCAAACACCGTTGAGGTATCACATAACTAGAAACTGTAAATAAATAGTGAGAACGCTCGTTTACCACCAGGCCGTATGTTTTCTGCCTTAAGAGTATGAGAAAAACTTGCTGATAAGAATGTTAGATCGACACGCCTTTCTCTTAAAATAAGTAGTGTATTATTATCTTTAGAAATTGACTACGTTGTAAATCTTTTAGGTGAAGGACGAATGTTTGCTTTATTTTTCACTGTTTTTATTACTGCTGTCTTTGAAGTCTTTCGTGGTGATAAATAAATGTGTTTTTTTTTTCGGCCATATCGGCAAACGACCATATGGCCCGCCTGGTGGTAAGCGTTTACCATAGCCCTATTATGGACGCTTATAATCCCACGGATGTTGCATCACAAGGGACGCTTGCAACACCCAGGGTATCACGCGTTCCCGAATGAGCTCTGGCAACCTTACTCAGACGCAGGAACACAACATTGTTATTTGGCTGCGGTATTCTGTATGGTACTTCCTCCGTCGAGCTGCTCTCTACCTCCCATAAATAATTAATCATAATATTATAGTAGCTACCATCATTCATTCAGATCTCATCTGTCATTCGTCATCATCAACATTAATGCCCAGAGCAGATTAGCAAACGGTGGTTGCTAATCTGTTGTTGTCTGTTGTTTTAGTTTTCGGGTACATACAAAGAATTGTACATACGTTTAATCACGATGTTTTACCGAAAAGTGAAAGACGGGCCAGTAATCAAACGTTAAACCTTATAACTGGCCAAAATAATCAACATTAGAAATGCCATAATAAAACAAACCGTTCGATACTTGTTGATCCGTCACCATGGTAATCCTTCCGCAGTCTTTGCATGTTGTTTTGTGCAGATAATGGAATAAAATAATTTCGTTTGTAACCTTATACAGATCAATAACAGCGGGGTAATTCAAACCAATCACGCGATATGGCGGACTCTAAGGTATGCCTTGCTACATTTCTGTCCCTTTCAATTTAATTAATGTGGTTTACGTGACATGCAACCTGGTTGTTACGTCAAAGTTTGCCATCAGAAAACGACCTGCACGAAAGGCTCGTTACTTTGCGGTTTATTTTCTATTAGCTTTTAAACCTCTCAGGAATTTACTTGACTGTGAAATTTAGATTTGTCCTAATGTAATCGTTTTTATGACGTCCGTTCCATTTATTTCGTTTAATAAATCCTTTGTATTTTTTTACATAAGTACTGTTTTATGAACCTATTATAATTATAAGACTAAGAGAAATTTAAGTGAAGAATTGATCCCAGGCGCCTAATATATAGGCAGGCATTTAAAATATAGAACCCCAAATCAAAGTATATGATTTTCCTTGTGATTAAATTATACGATAGTTGAAACTAGCAAACCTGCTATTTTTAGTGTAGAATGTAGTATTTGTTGTAGTGTATTGCCTTAGTATTATAAACATGCTTATTATGGTATGGATTATTAAGGACAGATCTTTGCGCGAACTATTTAGTGAGCGCTGACGTTTCTCAACCGGATAGAACCACGAGGAAATACACGAGATTATATTTTAGTATTGAAACGCATTAATAAATAAGAGAGTAGTATCATAATAAAGATATGTTTCTTGCAGGATTCTAAGAAAACTAAATCAGTCAAACCATCAAAGAAACCCAAAAATGAAGTAGAAGAAAGTTCTAGCGGGTCCAGTAGTAAGTAGTTTGTAAGTCTGTCTAAAATTGATTGGTATCCTAAAATTAATTGTCATAGGAAACAGCACTTTAAGTAAAATACCGAATATGTGAAACAATCGGTAGCAAAAAAAAACTCTTGTCAATATTTTGATTCATTTCAGTCTGATTTGTATTTGATATTTATTCGGTAAATTGCGAAAGATATAGGTGTTTGCTTATCAGAACATAGACATAATTATTTGAAAAGCAAATAATATAATTTTAGCTATAAGTGATTCCAAAGATGATGATGATCAAATCGGACAAGGTGTTGGAACTGCATCCATCACTATAGACCGAGACGAGTATCTTCAAGCTCATAGAGATCTAACTTTCGATCGTAATCAACAGCAGCTGAGGAACAATATATTGCATCGCCGTTTGGTTGAATATTATAAGTGAGTATTTTATAAAAAGTTACTGAAGATTAACTAGGTATTCTAGGTATTGAAAACTACTATACAAATTTAATCATAACCATCATCATGAGCACGTAATGTACCACTGCTCAGCACGGCCTCCTTGCTTTTAAATGAGGGCTTTTTTTTATACCACTAAGGTGGCAAACAAGCATACGGCCCGCCTGATGGAAAGCAGTTACCGTAGCCTATGGATGCTTGCAACACCAGGGGTATCACTCGCGCGTTGCCGACCCTGAAGAAACCGCTTCACACCCTTTTTGAAGAACCCCATGGATGAAAGGGTGAAAGGGAATGGGCAGATACCCCCCTACATGTGCCCACTGCTGATCAGTCTGGCTCCAACTAGTTTAATGACTATCATAATGAAATGGTAGCCATTAAGCATCAGCTTTACGTGCCTTCCGAAACACTCAATTCAATAAAATTCAATAATAATAAAGATATAATAAGCATGTATATTAAAGCTAGACAGTATATTCTTTGCAACAATCAATTTACTCAGAAAGTATATCAATAGCCACAAAAAACGAATTATTTGGCAAACCTCGATATAGCCGTCACAAGTGGCCTAACGAAATATTGTCGTGATTTGTGTGATATAAAATTCCGACAATATTTTACGAGTCAATCAACGTTATTAGCATCGTCTATTGTTGACATCTTATTAATTTTATGATCATAATATTATTTTGTTGCTTACAGTTTAATTGAACATAGACCTACATCTTTTACGATAATGATTGATTAATATTGCCTTTTCAATAATAACTTATTTACGAATATTTCAGGAAACGTAAACTTGAACATGTTCTTAAACCTTTGGAAAATTCTCAAGATTTGGAAGAAAAATACCAACAAAAGTTGATCTCTTATGAAGAACTAAAAGAAAAAGAAGAAAGAGAAATAGTTGATGTAAGAAACATTATATTCTGATAACAGAAAACAATCGTTTAACCTATTCTACATAGATCGTTAATACCCCGTGATTTTCTCATTTTCTTTATGCTTCCAATGAAATATACAAAAAAAAAGTATAAATAAAACTTTAAAAGTTCAGTTGCATTTATTTTCTTGGCAGATATTTATTACTAGGTATTTGAAGAAATGATTTGATGCGTAAAGACGATGTTTTTTGTTCGAATTTATGTTTTAGTTTTAAAAATGTGGAAATGACAATTTAAATTGTAATAAAATGGTTTCACACCTATGTTGTGCCCATATCACTCGCCCTCATTCAAAAGTATCATCACCATCTCGTGTTCATATTATTAGTAGCTGTCCTCCGCATTCCTGAGATAAAAGCAGCCTATGGTCCTCAGCTTACTAAATGTTATCGCAATGGATTTAAAAATTCGTGAAACATATTCAAGTAACACACAGTCTGAGAGTCTACTTATGGATTAATATAAACCAGAGGCGCCGTGATGTTACGGTTGGTAATGGTAAGTACTCAAGTATACAATTTTAATATATTTATCTACAATTTAACAGATCCAAGCAAAATTACAAGCAGTAGAGGTACAATATTCCGAACGTTTGCAACATGCAGAAACCAAGTTTGAAGGATTGCAGACATTGGAAAGAAGCACTGGTACGGGACTAATCTTTTCAAAAAAAGGAAAACCTATAGCCGATAAGGTTTGAAAAGTTTAATAATCTCTAATAAGTTGACAAATAAATTAACTTTTTAACAAAAAAATAAACCGCCGCTCTTATCTGAAAGTTTTGAAAATTTTGAAGTGAGCGAAATCGCATGACGTGTTCTATAGAAAATATTTCGCTGACTTCAAAACAGTGTCAGATAAGAGTTATTTTATACTTTTTTCGTCCTTTTCTTAAAGTCGGTTAAAAAGTGTTTAGGCATCCCTAACTCCAAATCACCGATTTCTTTCCAGTCTGTTTGTTTATTTGTTCGAGCATCACGTAAAACTATGCTTTATCAAGGTCTATCTCTTAAGATCAAAATCTGTCGTCAATCACCGACGGCATCTAGAGAGCTTGATTCGTTCGCTTTGCCTTAACCTATCCTTTTTAAGCCATTTACATTATTCATGACTGCAACTGCATAGTGTACTAAAATGCAAATAACAGTTTTGCATTTCAACTAAATATTTATTATGAATATTGCTGGGTTCAGACGTGCACCCGTACTCATAACTATCTACATGCTATATTATGTGTATGTCGTCGACAATAAAAAATAAACATATTTTTTTAAATCTTGCTATAACTTTTATATTTTGTCGATAACTTTCCTGAATAAATAAAAATATTGTATTCCTCACAGACTGTTGAACGATTCCTAATGCTACAACGACGCAAAAGCGAGCAATCCTCTGCCCTATGTTTGAGATACATCCGAGCTAGAAATGCCGTGGCTGAACTAGAAACAATAGTGAAAAAGCTCGAAACACTTGGACCTGGACTGTATGTTGCTCATTATGAACAACTTCATATAGATAATCAAAATTTAACCAACAAGATTGAAGGTAATTTCTAAATTAATTTTAAACCTTGAGTGAATAATTAGCATTTTAGAAACATATGGTTACAAAAATAATAATGGTCGCCTATACAAGAAGTTGTTGTAATATCGGGAGGACCTGCGGTTGCGGTGTAGTACCATATAACACAACGCTTTGTGCCGCTGTAGGTACAGATCCGAGTCTTCATAACCTTACTTTAAGCCCAAAGATTGATTGAGAGTGAAGAGATTTTTGCAGGATCAGTAGCGTGCAACATATACCCTTGTTAACCTGAGGTAACCGCTTACCGTCGAGTAGGCCGTATGTTTGTATACCTTAGAAGTATAGGTGTATTTGCTGATTATGTTCTTTTTTATTTTATTATTCGTAGAACGCGATGATGAATTGATAAAAAATCGAACAAAATGCACAGAGCACAATCAAATTTTGGCACACATTAGAGAGAAGATGCATCACACTGATGAAGTTATTGATGTTACTGAGTGTGATCTTGGTGATGCTGAAATTGATTACCAAGGAGCAAGAGAGGAGCTTGGTCAAGTCAAAGTAAATGCACATTTTTTTTGTTTGACACAAGACATTGTAGTTTATAAACAAAATCGATGTGAACTGAAAAACGTAAACTACAGAACAACTGATATTTTATTCAGGGATTTATTTTATTTAAGAGCAACCTTGGGGAAAAAATTATAAAATATGTGATATAGGATACCTAGTTCTCAAACACTAACGGGCTACACGAAATTACCTGCAATTCTGTTGAATACAGGCTGTTGAATTTGTTATTGTTGTAGTTTTTTTTATGTTTGAGTCAAATCCAAAAATCACTAAATTGTACTCTATACTTTAGTAAAAAAAAATAGTATCATTTTTTTTTATATTTTTATATTTATTACCTAACACCACTGTCCCCCATACTTTTACCACGGTTAACCATATCTATCTTTTACCACATTACGAGTGTTGTTTTTTTGTCTTGTTAATTATTATCTGACTGTCCGTCCAGTTATTTAGGGTCTTCTCCGATAAATGATACACGGTAGACCGATATTTTTAATAACTACACTGACGATACATAAATTATGTGGTTTTTACAGAGTCGCCGAGATAGACTGCGGTGGTCGCTAGAGGCGGAACGACTGAAAGCTGGCCTCCTTACTAGAAAAGACCTGTTGCGTGACTTCCAAAACGCTACAGACGAGGTAAGTACAGTATATAGTGATTTCACTGACAGGTTTCGTTACCCAAATAACTTGAGTAAACAGTAGACTAATTATGGATAGTCAACAAGAGTTACAAGTAAAAAAAAACTGTGTTTGTTTGCAAATGCTACATTCAAAACGGAACTCTCAGTATTTTATTTATTAGAGAATTTGTAAACAAGAATATTGCAATTGTCATTACGGATCCCGAGATTAAGATAATTCATAAGGAAAAGAAAATTAATATAATTAATTAATGAATAAAAGAAAAATGATAAGGAAAGTTTCAGAGCTAGCTAGTAAACCTGTACTAGTGATATTTTTTTTAAAATACAATATCCTATACATATATTTTAAAATAACTATACTGATTTTTTTATTATTTTGGACGTTGGAACTAATTCTTTCTATAATATGAAGCCATACATTGTCCCCGAGTAGGGCTACTAACATTCGTTATACATAGTATTGTAAATAAATTATTGTGTGACTCTCTCAACTTTGTAAAGGCTGTTGAAAGGATTTTTATGTATAGTTACTTTAAGGCCTGAAATAGAACAGAGGGTCCATTTCAACCTGGAAATGCTCTTCGTAGGTATATATAATTGTTGCCTCTAAATATATAAATTTCTCATGAAAATACTGTTTTGTTATAAAATAAAATACAACATACGGATATAATATCTAATAAAACATATACACTTTTCATCAGATTAAAAATCTTATTTAAAAAATTCTTTAGGTGGTAAAATTGCGAGAGAAGAAGGAACGCCTGGAATCACAAATAGCAAAGACTACGCGAGAACTAAGGGAATCACGTAGGCGCGAACAATTACAACGGGCGCCAAATATTGATGATGAATAATTTAGTTTAGTGATAGATTGATGATAACCAGAATACTGCCAGTAAATATTTTATTATAATCGATAAAAGAGCTATTAGTGAAAAATCATGCCCGTAGTTATATTTATTATCTAACTACTATAATTATTATACCGCAATTTTGATGGTATAATTAGTAAATTGTTTTTGTTAGTTACCTATCTGTTATTTTATTATATTATAGTATAATCTTAATATTTTTCCTACGTAGAGATTTGCTAATTTTGTATTTTTTGTTAGCTACGTTCTACTTTTGGCTCCAGCCTTATTCCTAAGTAGCAAAGTTATATCTATCGAAATATTAAAATTGTTGTTGTTATAAATAAATAGAGAGTATTTTATTTGTTAATCTATGATTTATTATCGCCTTTTCTTATACTAGTTAGTCATAGATCGAGATCCCAGGGCCGCCACACCTTCCTTATTTTATGACGTACAAAATGTATAGAATTGAGTAGGTATTATTAGTACTGCAAGCGTATGAATACCTGCTAACTTGTCCCGTCGGTCAATTTACAGGTAACAGGCATGAAAGGTATGTTATATCCCTTGCGTACCACCTACTTTACTTAAATTCTGAGAGCTGATTTTTATATGATACTCAGGGAACTATTTCAATACTTTTTGCAAGCAGCCAGACCAATCGTAGCAGCCAAACATCTCCTAAACATAATTAAAATATCGCTGGAGTATGAGTGTGAGCACTGCTGAACATAGGCCTCCTCCATTGATTTCCACTTCGAACGGTTCTGGGCCGCTTGCATCCAGCGGCGTCCAGCGACTCTGACCAGGTCGTCGGCCCACCTGGTTGGAGGTCGTCCCGCTCGGCGCTTTCCAGTACGTGGTCGCCACTCGAGAACCTCTCTTCCCCAGCGGTTATCGGCTCTTCGAGCGATGTGGCCTGCCCATTGCCACTTCAGCTTACTAACTCTACTAGCTATGTCGGTCATTTTCGTTCTACTACGAATGTCCTCATTTCGGACCCTGTCACGTAGAGATATTCCGAGCATAGCTCGTTCCATAGCTCGCTGAGTGACTCTGAGCTTATTTATGCGGCCAGCAGTGAAAGACCACGTCTCTGTCCCATATGTCATCACTGGTAACACGCACTGATTGAAGACCTTTGTCTTCAGACTCTGAGGTCTTTTGGACATGAAGATATGCCGTAGCTTCCCAAACGCTGCCCTGCCGAGTTGGATTCTGCGAGGGCATTATTATAATGCAAATAAGACGATAATTGGCATTTTTAATCCATAAAATAATGGATGGACGTTAGATGATACTCAATACAAAAAAGTAATGTCTGGCGGCACTGGGATCTCCTACTATTAGCAGTAGTGAGTGCCTTATTCCAGTCGTATCTATGAAGAGGACAGATAAATTTTCATTATATTTTATATCGTCATAATATTCATAATTTACAAGTGTGCCGCTTCGCCCGTTTGCCCCCTACTTATACCTATAGTGACGTCAATGCGACAGTATTTAGGTACTTATAGTTCTACAAACTTATCTGGCCCTGTGGTCATGAGAGGAACTAAGAACGCCATTTTGAAATGTCCATCGCCATTGGTCAAAACACTACATTCATTGGTTGTTTCATCCACCAAATGCGATAACAGCAACTCTCTCACCGGGCCAGATAGGTTTGTGGGACTACACATATACTTATAAGCGAATAATATCAACTGTCAAATCACGTCGCAGATTTATTTATATTGACACACACGTCTTCTCGATATTGGTTTCGATCAAGGTTCCGCTTATCATTCGACGTACGACGGTACCTTACTTTCCCACCTTTCAAGTGAACCTCGTGCCGATTGCGGAGTCGTAAACATTTCGCAAATAACTGGTATTTTATACGATATACCTATTTACCTTTCGATAACGCTTCTGGAATTACCCAATTACTTGGTAAGTGTTGTCGGTATAACTATAATTAAATACTGATTAATGGTGCAGTCCCATGTGATAAATATTTTGATAGATAGCAGCGTCTCAAGGATTAAAAATAAACATTATTTGTAAATTGTCTTTTATAAAGATATCTCTTATAAGTAATGTGGCGACATGCCACAAGCGGCATAAATCGCTCGTCGCCTATGGCCGGCACCGCCGCGAATAATGTATTCGCTCCACCGGCAAGCGGCGACGAACAATGCACCGGTCGACCACACCCGAGCTACAGCGGATCGACGAGACGGCAGACGCTCCGCGACATCCGTACTTCACGCGCGCTCCCCTAAAATTATTCCATCACATCTTTGTTAACGTTAATGTACTGTTTGTTAGATATCTTAGTAATATATCCTAAGTTCGTTTAAATCATTTATTTTATTCATACAAGCCAATAGTAACTTCATAGTAGCGTAAATTCCTGACCTACTTATATACTACATACTTTGAAGGGATACCTATCCTAGGCCCCTTCAACTGGTGACCCGGTAAGTATCACGCCTGTGGGAGTCAAGAGAATTCGGCAATGGCCCAGCAAGGTGAATTTAAGGACGCGGAATCCGGCGCAGGATCATCGAGTGGCAACTAAAATGACGGTCAGTACATTAGTGCATTAGGCGGCGGTCCAAGTGGCATAAGCGGAACGGAAAGTCAAGTGTTCCGAGTTGGTGTGCGTATGCCTACGTTCTGGCCCGAGGAGCTAGAATTGTGGTTCACACAAGTAGAATCTCAGTTCGCGCTGTCAAACATCACCAGCGACAGTACCAAATTTAATTATGTAGCCGCACATTTGGACCAAGAATACGCTAGAACGGTCAAAGATATAATTATTAATCCACCGCCCACCGCTAAATACGACACACTCAAGGGCGAACTGATTAAGCGCATATCCCATTCGCGTGAGAAGAAGACCCTGCAGCTGATGCAGCACGAGGAATTGGGTGATCGTAAGCCTACCCAGTTCCTTCGTCATCTCCGCGACTTGGCAGGCCCTCATATGCCTGACGAGTTTATAAGGACAGTCTGGTCCAGTCGTTTGCCACCTAATGTACAAACCATTGTTGCTTCACAGCATAGGAGTGATCTCGACGTAGTAGCTGAGCTGGCAGACCGTGTCAACGACATCGCGAAGCCTTCACTACACGTGGCCAGCACCAGCATGGCAAGTACTGCTTTGGAAGCTCGAGTAGCAGAACTGACGCGGCAAGTAGAGACGCTCCTTAAGGTACAGAGCCGTTTTAATAATAATAAGTGTAGTGATCGTCATCGCCGATACTCTCGCTCCCGATCGCAGTCACGCTCCCGTAATAGGTCCGGATCGCGTGAGCGCCCGGAAGGACATCCATACTGCTGGTACCATTTTACTTACGGAGCTAAAGCGAAGAACTGCAAATCACCGTGTTCCTTCTCGGGAAATGCCAACGGCAGTCATTAGTGGCCGAAAGTGTCTGCCCTACATCAGAAGGCCGCCTGTTCATCACTGACCGGAAAACAAAGATCCAGTATCTAATAGACACGGGTTCAGACTTGTGTGTATTCCCAAGGTCAGCTTGCCAGGTGCCACCTTGTGTAAAAACTCAATACGACTTGTATGCTGCAAACGGTACAGTTATTGCCACGTATGGTTTCATCAACCTCCATCTCGACTTGGGCTTACGACGTGCATTCGAATGGCGTTTTATCATCGCGGACACTACCAAGCCCATTATCGGTGTCGACTTTTTAGGCTTCTACAACCTGCTCGTCGACTGCCGCAACCAAAGACTGGTAGATGGAGTCACATCACTTGTTGTTACAGTTCCTCGACAGAAAACTGCTGAAGCCATTTCATCCATACGCACAACTGTCGGCGACACGCCTTATCACAACATACTGCGAGAATATCCAGAAGTCACCCGCCCAGCTGGTAAGCATAGTACACCTAAGCACAATACTGTCCATCATATTAGGGTTACTCCTGGACCCCCAGTCACATGCCGTCCACGGCGTCTCGATCCAGAAAGGCTGCAGATTGCCAAGAAGGAGTTTGATGATATGCTGCAGAATGGCACAGCCTGCAGGTCTGAAAGCCCGTGGTCTTCTCCTCTCCATTTAGCGCGTAAGAAGAACGACGGCTGGCGACCATGCGGGGACTACAGAGCACTTAACGCAAGAACAATCCCTGATAGGTACCCAGTACGACATATCCAGGACTTTGCTTATCAGCTGGCAGATAAGAAGGTGTTCAGTACGGTAGACCTGGTAAAGGCTTATAATCAGATACCAGTTCATGCAGACGACATACCCAAAACTGCCATCACAACACCATTCGGACTGTTTGAATTTCCCTACATGACGTTTGGTCTACGCAATGCCGCTCAGACTTTTCAGCGATTCATCGATGAAGTGCTTAGGGGACTCGACTTCTGCTATGGGTACATCGATGACATTTTGGTCTTCTCGGAGACCAGCGACCAGCATCAGAGCCATATCAGGCAGCTTTTCCAGCGGCTCAAGGAGTATGGCGTCCTTGTAAACACGAATAAGTGTGTTTTTGGTCAGTCAGAGGTAACATTCCTAGGCTTTACCGTTTCTGCAGCGGGAGTTTGTCCTACAGAAGTCAAGGTGCAAGCGATCCAAGACTTTCCTCCACCTCGAACCATTAAGGAATTACGTCGATTCTTAGGGATGATGAATTTCTACAGGAAATTTCTTCCAGGAGCTGCATCAATGCAAGAACCTCTGAACTCCCTTCTCGCTGGTCCCAACACCAAAGGTTCGCAACCTGTCGATATGACAGTAGAGCTCACAGATGCCTTCGAGAAATGTAAGTTTAGCCTTACTCAAGCTACCTTACTAGCTCATCCAGACATCAAAGCTGAACTGGCTATCCAGACTGACGCCTCAGACGTAGCAATTGGAGCGGTACTACAACAACGCCACAGGAACGCGTGGCAACCACTTGCCTTCTTTTCTAGGAAGCTCAGTCCGGCCCAGAAGAAGTACAGCCCATACGATCGCGAGCTATTGGCTATTTACGAGGCGATTCGTTATTTCAGACACATGGTAGAAGCGAGAACATTCACCATCTTTACGGACCACAAACCGCTAACTCATGCCTTCAGTACCGGACGAGACAATTGTTCGCCACGCCAGTTCAGGTACCTAGATTTTATTAGCCAGTTCAGCACAGACATTAGGTACATCGCTGGGAAGGACAACACAGTTGCTGACACTCTGTCACGTATCGAGGAAGTATCTCCATCGCCCATCGACTATCAGTCCCTAGCTTTAGCCCAGGAGTCGGACACAGAACTGCAAGATTTGTTGGAGAATGGTACCACCCTGAAGTTAGAGAAAATCAGGATGCCAGCCACAGACTTGCAGGTATTTTGTGACGTTTCAACAACAGAACCTCGTCCGTTCGTCACAACCAACTTCCGACGTCAAGTGTTCGACGCACTTCACAGCCTCAGTCACCCAGGTGTGAAAGCTACCGTGCGCCTAGTGACACAGAGATTCGTCTGGCCTGGAATTCGCAAACATTGCCGAAGTTGGGCGAAGGAATGTCTACAGTGCCAGCGAAGTAAGGTGCATAGACACACATCTGCACCTCTCGCGAAATTCCAACCACCATCTGCACGATTCCGACATGTCCACATGGACATTGTCGGACCCTTACCCATTTCTCATGGTTACAGGTACTGCCTCACTCTAGTCGACCGCTTCACCCGTTGGCCTGAGGCGTATCCACTCCAGGAGATCACCGCAGACTCATGTGCAGCCGCCTTCCTATCGGGCTGGGTAGCCCGGTTCGGCTGTCCTGAGTTCATCACCACTGACCGGGGGCGGCAGTTCGAGTCACAGCTGTTCCGGTCGGTCGCCGCACTGTTGGGTGCGACTCACCGCACCACGACAGCCTACCATCCCGCTGCCAATGGTCTCGTGGAGAGACTGCACCGGCAGCTTAAGGCTGCCATCACCTGCTACAATACCTCACACTGGACAGAAGCACTACCACTAGTGCTTTTGGGCATCCGAAGTGCCTGGAAGGACGACCTCCAGGCCTCCGCAGCAGAACTGGTCTACGGCGAGCCATTACGCTTGCCTGGACAGTTCTTCTCCACCACATTAGCCACACCAGTAGATGTGACCGACTTCACCAGCCGTCTACGCAGCCACATCTCAAAACTAGCACCTCAACCCACATCGTGGCATTCGGCGCGAACATTCTACGTGCCCAAAGATCTGAGCACCACCAGCCATGTCTTTCTACGTCAGGGTCCAGCCAAGAAAACCTTCGAACCAGCGTACTTGGGACCCTACAAAGTGATCCGGAGAAACACAAAGACGTACGATATAGATGTCAAAGGGAAAGAGATGACGGTGACCATCGATCGTTTAAAACCTGCATATGTTACCAGAGATGAGTCACCACAACCTTCAACACCATCAATAAGGTCAGACCAGATAGTCGATGTCGACCAAGTTCCGGAGAGGAAGACGAGAAGCGGCCGAACAGTAAGATTCCCCGATTACTATCGACCGTAGTCACGGTCTCAGCGGGGGAGTAATGTGGCGACATGCCACAAGCGGCATAAATCGCTCGTCGCCTATGGCCGGCACCGCCGCGAATAATGTATTCGCTCCACCGGCAAGCGGCGACGAACAATGCACCGGTCGACCACACCCGAGCTACAGCGGATCGACGAGACGGCAGACGCTCCGCGACATCCGTACTTCACGCGCGCTCCCCTAAAATTATTCCATCACATCTTTGTTAACGTTAATGTACTGTTTGTTAGATATCTTAGTAATATATCCTAAGTTCGTTTAAATCATTTATTTTATTCATACAAGCCAATAGTAACTTCATAGTAGCGTAAATTCCTGACCTACTTATATACTACATACTTTGAAGGGATACCTATCCTAGGCCCCTTCAGTAACATGTACATTGTACAAAATCTACACTAATAAATCAAAATGATATTTAAAAAATAAGTAAGGCACTGTTTACTTTTGTACTGTCGTATTATATAAGCCAAAATATTAATATCACTGACTAGTTGCACTGGTATTAAGATAGCGTTTACATTAAAATTCTCTATAATTTCTACATCTAACAATGAACTAACTGGTCAATGTTTTACATCAAATTAATCTATTTTCTAAGAGTATTCTTGAAATCATCCTTTATGGTCGGACAATCGGACTGTTTCTGGCTGCTCTGGGTTTTCATTGATGAGTGGCCCATGTTTCCAGTCTGCTGGGTACCCGTACTGACGTACGTCGTCCCACCACTGCTGCTTGCCATCAGCCCAGATGCAGTAAACCACGTTAGTACCAACCAACACGGCAAAGCACACCCAGAAGGCCACACGCCATTGTACTAAGGTTGACTGTAAAAATAAAAAACAGTCGAAGATAATCATCACTTACAGAAAAAATATTAATATTCTTTTATTCTTAAACGAAACTGGCCTATTCCTATATCCCACCAAAAACATTTTCATGTAAAATGTTGCCAAGACGGAACCATATGGCTCGCACTGTCACAAAGTTATCAGATCACATGTAGAGCCACTTAAATTACAGGACTTTTGGAAGCAATAACTCACAGTTTTAATTATAATTTGTTTTATTGAATAGAAAATAGAACTCACGTTCACAAAGTTGCCACACAGAGAGAGAGCCTTAACCCTAAGATATAGTGTTGCCATATAGATACTACCATTACCTTTGAATGAAGCCTTTATTAGATTTAATTAAACAACAGAGCCAAGCTTATAACTCTACACGCCCTAACTCTACAAGCCCTAAATTCACAAACTCTACACCGTAGTCAAAATATGTGGATTGACCGTTTCTTGTTTGCGTTTCTTGTCTTGTTTACTACCTTTTCACGATTAAACTGATCGCAACGGCCATGCATGCCCATAGCCTATTGTATGGAGAGAACTATCTGGTACATTTTATCCTTTGCACCTCTATAACAAAACTATGTTTTTAGCGTATGAATTTCGCTTTTACGGATCAGTTGGTATTTGGCATTAAGATCACCACAGTCTGTTACCAAGAACAAACACATATAGTTTGGGATTAGATGACCGTGTATGAATAATACCCAGGAAATTCAACACCATTAACCTACGCGAAAGACGAGGTGTTTTCAGTATCCTATATTATGACCGGATATTTCTCATATTTTTCAACAAATGTTGTTTAGGACATCCGCTATCCTAATATGTGTTTATATCCCTATGCTAAAGGAAGTTTCACTTTAGGACAATTAAAATACCTCATTAAAAATGCCTACTTTTATTGACTCGCCCATGAAGCAATTATAACCCTTATTCATACAGTAAGTACTGAACGGAAATTAACATTAATGTATCATTTAGAAAAAAAACAATTATAATTATTGTATTAGCTTTTGGGTGAAACCTCCAAGGTCCGCGCTTCCCGGGATAAAAAGTAGCCTATTAACTATACAGGGTGACAGGGAAATTCGACCAATTCCTTGAAAGTGGTTATACCAGAGTTCATTAGCAAAATAATTAAATACAGTCCACTAGGGGTAAAAAATGATTGGTTATCGAGCTGTGACGGCGGTTCTTCGATTTTTTAGAAAAGAGTTTTATTTCTGGAATTATGTAAGTTTTGGGCAAGCATTTTTTTTCATGATCACTCATTTTCTTTACTCATAGAAAAGTATCTATTATCGGCCTTACTCATAAACGCTATTTAACTAAATCTACTGAATAAATGGTCAAATAAATAACGTCACCTTGCTGTCATTGTCAAACAATTTGACGTTATTTAGGTGACCACTTAATCAGCTTATTAGTTAAATAACGTTTTATGAGTAAGGGGGTATGTGTTTAGAATGGAGTAGTTTGTTTAGAATTAATTGATATTGTTTTTGGTAACAAGGCCTTGCTCAAATTTCAAAAAAATCCGGCATCATCATTATACCCAGATCCGCAGCTAAAACTACGTGGAAAAAGCTAGAACATTTTCTGAATCTTAAAAATATTTTGTATAGTTCAAGATTTAATTTTAATTTACTTCTGATAATAGTTTATCAATAAATTAATTTTATCTTAGTAGTTCTAAATGGAAAGCATTCATAAATGTTCCTGCTTTCATAAATAAATAGGAATGTAAATTATTTAAAAACCAATGGTAGGTAAAAAAAAACTATGCACCATATACTTACATCAGGTGTCAACAACCCTATAAGGTATGGTGTGATGATGCCAGCAAATGTCGAAGTGGTGTTTACCAGCGATGTTAGCGTTCCCGCGTAGTTCGGCGCCAAGTCTAACGCATTAACCTAGAAGTAAGAACATTATTAATTCAACGGACGTATAAATGCAATTCTGACCGTGAATTCATTATGCAAGCATAGAAAGCTTGGAAAAGTATAGAAGTGGCATTATCCTTTCTGCACTAGGTACTCAAATAATCATTAGACAATCTAAACTTTATCTATCTAAGTTTCTATGAATATATATCACATTTCTTAGACGAAGCATGTGGAATTAATTTTTCGATACCTACACTTGCTCGTAAAAAGGCTTTTATTGCACCGCTTTTAGAGGTCTACAACGCAGCTTATAAGACACACGCGCATTTTACTTTACATTATCTTACCATAATAGTGTCACAGTTTTACTAGAGATGGTAATAGTGTTATTTACCTACGCAAACCCTTAGCAAACAGATCATTCTAAAAAATTATAAACACTTTCGTAAAACACTTGTGTGTGTTTATTTCAGTATTGCTACATTATCACTACAAGATTCACCCTCTTGTTGCACGCAATTGTTGTCAGTGAGATTAGAATTTAAATGTTATGTAATGAATCTAAGCTTGTTATGAAAAGATTAATTGCTGAGTTTATTGCCGCAACTGCAAATGCAGCCTTCCGAACCGGTATTAGAGTCAGTCTATTCATAAATGCCGGCGAAGTTCTATTTGAATAAATAATGTTGAATTTTGAAGCGTGAAAATAAATATTGTATATTGAATATTTTTATAAATACTGACTTAAAAACTAATCTCAAAAAGCTCTTTTCCTGAACTTTGATAAGATCGTTGGACAAGATTGTCTTCAGAAAGTATGATGCGAGCTTTTGTGAAAAGGTTGTTATTTCCGCAAGGAAAAATCTTTGGAAGAAATTCTTTTGGGCTAAAGAAAATCGTTTTGCTTTCATAACGTACCTTCATACCGCTGTAGAACCCTCCCATAAGAGCCATAGAGATTACGAAATATACCATAGCTGCTGTTCTATCGCATCCGGAGTATGATGCAAGGATAATACATATTGCGGGACCGGTGGCAGCTGAAAAATTAATTATTTTGCTTTAAATTATGTTTTATGTTACTATCTTCTAGGGGGGAAATATTTTACAGGCGTTGATATTAATTCAGACAAAGCAAATGTCATCCTTGCTGAGGAGAAGCCTACTTGTAGAGCAATAAATATTTCACCTCATACGCCCATTAATGGGATATCTTTTAGGATATGATACATGATATAATATTATGCACTTGTTTTTACTAAAACGTAATAGAATAAAAAAATACAGATAAACAAACTTTCTCATTTATAAATAAGTAGTCATGGACATATAAAACAAAATCAGGACGGAGTGTTGCCTTATACGAAGTGAAGTAAGCCGGGTCGTCTCGTAAATACAAGCCTTACACACACATGTATACCATAGTAAGCCGATTGGTTGTCATTTCGCATTGAGAAGTCGACAGTGACAATAAAGCTCAGTATCACTTGTGCCTGCTTGGGCCAGTACTGATTTTACTCACACAAACGTAGGAAATATAGTGCTTTACAGTATTACCCAACTGATATGGCGCGTCGTGAATCTTCGTTCGCACAGAAAAGAAAGTATGGCCCCGAAGATTAACGAAAGAATGCTTTAAACTTACAATCAACCTTAGATCACTACTATAAGGTTCATAATGCACTGCAGCTATTAGTTCCGTCTCACTCGCAAGTCACACCCCTCCACACGGCGCGCGTTAACATGGCGGCAGCTGCCGACCAATAGCGTTTCCCGCGCATTGAGAATGTAACTTCAGCGCAAGTACATCGGTAAGCCATATTAATTGGGTACTACTGTACCCGATTAATAAGGCAGTGCTTCGTCCTGATTTTTTTATTAAGGACGTGTAAAAAAATCTGGACGAAGTAAGTAGTATTATAATTACCTATAGTTGTGTGGATAATTCTCCCAGTCTTAATCGTGTGCCAACCTTTCTTGATGCAGATATCGCATACGAATCCGAATATGAATGAGCTGACCCACATGGCCATGTATGGTAAAGCTGTTAATGTTCCAGTGGTTGCTATGTTAAATTTGAGTACGTCATGTGAGTATTTTGGCAGGTCTGTCACCATTGTGTAGTATCCCCAATCGTGTCCAACCTAAGGAACAAAAAGTATGGTTTTATTCACAGTGCAAGGAGTCCCGCGCGCCTATACAGGGTGGAAATTTTAGAAGGGCATTTACGCCATTTATTTTGAAGCCTCGCAAATTGGCATTAAGTGACTGTCCTTTCTCCTAAAAATTCCACCCTGTATAGAGACAAAAACAATTACAATACTCTTGCACCTGAATTGTGAACATCGCATAATCAAGTGCGTGCGGCCGTCAATCTAATATCGACTCTATATCACAGCAGTATGCGTCAACATTAATCAATGATAAAACAATAATGTTATCTGTTGGTAAAACAGTGACGCCCCCTGACACTTTTGAATATTATGGAATCTGTTAAGCAAGGCCTTTCTAAGAGAGGGGCGAGTTTTTTTTTTTCAATACTCTGTGGTTTTCAAAGAATAATCCTGCCCGATACTTTTATTATAGTTCATAAAATTTAGTATAGCATCCAAGCATCAACAGCAAAGTAGAATCCATATTTCTAGTAGGTATTAAGTTATACAATGACAATCCTTTGAGTGTGTATTATCGCAAGTCTAGTATATCCACGATATCAATTTACCAGTTGTTATTGATGTATTATGTAGGTATGTATAAACGACTGGTCGCTGGCCAAGCTAAGTTTGTGGTTAAACATATCTGCAGGCAAAGGTCTCAGTATTTAAATAAAACTGCAACTATAGTTATCATACTTTTCTGTGCTAACAAACCATATACATATTTTTATAACAAACTATAACAGATAATTTCCCAAGCAAAGTAATAGACACTTTTTATTAGGGTACCCAAAGGATGCCAACGGGACCCTATTTCTAAGCCTCCACTGTCCTTCCATCGGTCGTCTCTGTTTGTCTGTCAGACGGCTGTATCTTTTTTTTTTTTTTACTATTTATAGGCCGGTGTTTGACCGCAATTTCAACATGGTAAGTGATGATGCGGCCGAAGATGGTAAGCACACAAAGCCTAGAAGGAACTGGCTCTCAATTGCAGCTGTCGGAACACACTGAAAGGTGCTTGGCGACAGATTTTCAACTTGAGGGTAGTAGCCAGCCAGGCGGGTACTACAAAGTACCCTACCACCGTGCTATGGTTACCTCACGATGTTTTCCTTCACCGAAAGCTCAAGCTCACTGTAGGATTCGAACCCGGGACCTTCGTCTCGGTATCCGACGTCACTACCACTGAGCTATCATCGCCTTCAATCTCATGAACCGTATGTCATGAACCGTAATAGGTGGATATTTGAAAGTTTCACAAAATGAGTATTTCTGTTGCCGCTAAAAATTACGGGGTCCCGCCCCCATACTTACATCTTAACTGAACCCTTCATGTGCGAGTCTGAATCGCACTTGGTCGGTTTTTATTATAATATCATTGAACCGCAGAAAAAACAGTCCCACAACCTATGAGTAACTTAATTTTCTTTGTTTGCGAGGATTTAATTTTTTTGGATATATTTTATGGGGTACTATTTGCTAAAAGTAGTTTAGTTTGCATGCAGACTATTTAGTGAAAAAAAATTTTTGTATTCTATTCCAATATGGTTTTATTCTCACGTTACAGATGCGTAACAATTGGCACCGTTACACCATCATTATAAGGGCAAATTTGTAATTATGTCCAGTGAGCTGACAAATAATGAGTCACTTCCATCAAAATTCTAATTACCTAATCAGCTAAACTATGCCTATTTAAATGATACTTACCGGATACATGGGAGGTCGCCATGACGTTCTCTATAGTTTAACTATCAAGTCAAGGCTATCCATGGCGAGTACCACCATAAAAACCTTACGTAATCACTTTAATTCTTAGCTTAGTTCTAGTTCAAATTGTGTGGGTGCGTGGGATTTAATTGAGAAACTTTCAATGGTAGACATTGAAAGTTCTACTCTACCACCGAGTTATAAAATCTAATTTAAGTATCAACGTACAATTTATAAGTTCCCAATAAGATCTAAATCAAAAATACTAAAATCATCATAAGCAAAATACATGTGTGATAGTAAAAAAGACACCCAGAACAAAGAAATGATTATGAATTGAGATCTAAATGTGTACTATTGATGTAAGTTAAGTATTGTAGAATTATGAAGCCCTCGTGGTGTAGCATGATATAGCCGTTCTTAATTAATCGGCAAAGTTAAGCTACCACCGGTACTAGATGCGTGTCGGCCTAGTGCTATTTCAACTCGAGTGTTTTCCTTGCTTGGGAAGGCCCGTAAAGCCGTTGGTCCCAGTTACCACTTAGTTATGGCTAGTTGGAGACCTCTTATGCAGCTTGAAAACTCCAACATTAGATTGCCCATCACTAGCCTATCTCTACCGATCCGCAGTAGTCATGCGTGGTGAAGTATTTGCCCATTCCCTTTCACCCTCATTTGTGAAAGGAGGTTTGTGCTCAGTAGTGGGACATTATAGGCTGATGATGATGAAGTGTTATAGAAGTTTCATAAACGTAGTTATTTTACTTTGGCTGATAAACTGCTGCGTTTGACCACTGCTATTATATTTCCGAATGGCATTGTAACAAAGATTCCATTAGTGCTAAGCAGTTATTCTATGCTAAAACAGGGTAGTAAAGAGCTTTACGGCTTTAGTTTTATTATCAAATTATCATAATAACTGCTATTTCCATAGTTATCTATTCCATGACAAACATAACAATAAGGTTTCTTGAATATAAATCAGTGAAACAATATTAAAGATTCTTGAGTAATCAATAAGAATAAGAGTTTCTGAACATTAAAAATCTATTTAGGCGCCGATCTCACAGAGAAGAGTTCTAGAGTTCCGCGTTCTGAGTTCTGCATTCCGCCGCGCGTTGACTGTAAGCAACGTGGGGCCTTTGAAAGTAAAAAAAAAGTGTATGATGTGCGATCAATAGCGAATATTGCAGAACTCTAGAACTCTAGACTGCTTGCTGTGTGCACAATAGTCAACACGGAATGCAGAACTCGGAACTCAAGAACTCTCTCTGTGGAATCGGCGCCTTACTATTTGGGGGACGCAATTTTTTCACAAGTTTCATCTACAATACATATAAAAGTAATGTATGTGCCTTGGTTCGTCTTCTATGCATTAGCGCATGGTTCATCCGAATTTGTTGAATACTTGTACAAATTGTTAATGACAATTTGTGCATGTTTCTGACAATGAGAAACTGTCTTTGAAATGCATGTTGGATATTAGCTAGAAACCGATAGATCACATTTTTATTTAAAATTTGATATAAAAATCTTCTGGAGTCTTTTATAGGAATTTTAGTTTAGAGAAACTAGAGAGAGAGTCACTTTAGAGTTAAACTTTTCCCCCTTTCCAAATTTTTCCTTAACCACGTAATGGAATACGTAGGTTATACGTCTGTTAAAGAACCGCAGTATGGGGCATTCCCACTTGTATTATAGCTTAGTAATGGGTAATATTTATTTTACAGGGGTTTTCACCACGTCTGAAACATTCTTATTGTATACGAGGCTAATTTATAATAGCCGGAAAAATATCCTTGATGACTTCGATAGATTTTTTAATTCATCGTTATTGTTTGTTGATCCTATAAAAATGCTTTAGTAACAATGACATACATAAGTATTCATTGTTTTCATTAGTACCTACATTGCGGCATAGAAATATCAACGAAATAACCAGATGACTTTTGGAACTGTATGAAATACCGCAAATAATCATTTTTGTATGCGGTGAAAACCAAACTAGTGATAAAGATGTTAGGTAAATAAATACAAATTTTGCGTGCTTCAAACTAAAATCCTTGTTTTTTCCGTGTTAAATGCTTTGGCATGGTTTCCATATACATCTGTTTTTTCGTTGGATCCCTACTAGGCTTTATGTGTCTAAATCTACAGCCACATCATCGCACATAGAAAGTAAATACCATTAGTTTATTGGGCTCTACATATCTGACAAAAAAAATTGGCTCATAGTGATAGCATTTCACAATAACTTACTGTACTCATGGTTTTCAATCATCAGATGAGACAAAGTCCAATCCTATCGTGATAACATTAAGTTTTAAATAGTCAATTTCGAAAATTCCTTAATTCAAACAGCAACAAGAGCATGATTAAGTACTTACAGCAGCCCAGACCAATGCCCAGACAGGCGCCGATCGCAATATCGCCTTCCATGGCACCGGATCCTTTGCCATCTTATTTTCTGCTGTCGTCACGTTCGTGTTTAAGTAGTTGAGCTCCTTCTTTGATATGTAGGGGTGCGTGTTGGGAGTACTATAGCAAAGGAGACTCTGAAAGACATAATGATTTATACAGGGTGTAACGGAAAGTGTATATACGTTACAGTAATCCACTTTTTTGGTACTAGGCGCAAAGATAGCGGAAGATAATATTTTATAGTAATATTAGCAAGGGTCGCAAAATGATAATGACCTTCATAAACCGGTGACATGGTGGTTACGATTTTAAATCAAAAAACTTGAATTCAAAAATTTGGTATGAATTTTTGAGTAATTTATTTTGAGCTGAAACTTTGTATAGACATGATGTAGTCTTCACCCCATTCGGATGTTTATACCCTTTCCGTTACACCCTGTATATTTTTCTACTACGACGGGTACAGTACAATATTTATTATAAATGTATGCAAATATAGTCGCTCGCTATTCAGTTTCTAGGTCATAAAGCTCTGTAATTAAATATCTATATCGTCTGTTTCCACAGTGAGTGAGCACTGAGAAACTGACAATTCTGTGTCAAAGGATTAATAAAAGTTCTGTTTTTTTTTGTAAAGTGTGTCCTGTAATTTCTAAAAGGATAATAACAAAGTTACACTTAAAATGCACTCCAAAATCAACCAATCCTAATACTTTACATTTTAGCTCTCAGAAAGTATTTTTGTACATAATATATTCACAGTATATCGGTCCATAAGAGCTCTAAGATTTTTAGGTCTAAAACGTATGCCAAATAGTAGTTTTCAACATGTCATGTGCCCTAAAATAACACAATAGGACTCTAAAGGATCGGTCAAAGGGTGTGAAAACCAGTGATTCAAAATGTTTACAACTTTGAAGTATTTATTGATCGTAGGGCAAATATTTTTAATTGTAAAGGGGCAAGTTAAAATGTATTTTTGATAGTCCAGTATTATAATAAAACTCCAGCAAAATACATACATATCTCTTATGGCTAATCTGTTTAATATATATTATAAGGATCTTCCAAAATCACTCACCCATAAAATGAACCACAGAATACCAAAACCGCCAAAGAAATAGAATACGTATGCCCAATCTCTTCCATCAGCTAATAGTATACCGGACATAAATGATCCAAATATGTTTCCAATTTGAGCTCCGCCAAAAACAAGCGCTCCTTGGAACGAACGTTCATGAGGTGGTACCCATCGTGCTAACATTATCATAAGGGCAGGCATCGTTGGTCCCTGTGAAATAATTATATTTATTGCAGAAATAACAATGTGTTTAAAACTAGCCCACATGATGGTAAACGGCCGAACTTAAAGATGCTTGCATAATCCAGAGATATCACACTTCGCTAACCCTGCAAAAATCTCTTCATATCAAGAAGGGGTCTGAGATACCCAGAAGGGGTCGTTATGTCCTTACTCTCTTAAAACACGTGAATCAACGTGATTAAATACATGTGTACCAATATTTGCATGTTAATCGATTTTACCTTCAAATTATGCTCGAAGATACATTAATAGCATTGCCTACATATTTGAAGTTAATTAAATAGTCATCTCTTTCAGGCCTAATTTCACCAACGTCGGATAATCTTTTCCCGGAGATAATTTGGTTCTTAAATATTGTACAGTAATAGAGTCATAGAAATAATAACAATGGTTTTCTAAAATAGAACTCCATCCAGTGATTCGTAAGATCATTAGTAGGCACAATATAACAATACAGCATATAGCTAGTTTACCTTGAAAATAACATGAATAAAATACGAGTAGGTAGGTATGATAAAAAAGAATATTAGATTTACGAGCGTACAACTGTCGTGTTAGATAGATGCCCAAATATGGCCGATACTGATTTGTGGGTCTCTACTGAAGACAGAGCGCAATAATTAAAATAATTGTTGTAACTATTTTGACAGGTTGCAACAGTAATTTTTGTACTCGGAAAATAATACTGGTCAGGTTCCTGATAACTGATTCTGAGAACTGCATGCAATTTAATTAGTTCAATGTATTATTCAGTACCTAATATATCATCCGGTGTACCCATTACTAATAATCTATTTTTATAGGTAGGTATAAAGTTCAATAAAATACTATAAATAAGCCCAAGTAATAAGTCACATTTGGATTTAGTAGAACTCTGTGGTTTACACGTCTCAATGGGATACAGGAGCATCAGGAAATAATTACAAATGGTAATATCTGTAGACATATACAGCGGATGATAATGTAATAAAACTCGTCTTACCTCTCCCATACCCTGAAGAACTCGCAATATAAATAACCATATGGCTCCACCAGCTCTTATAACGACAGGTGTAAGGAATGTAAAGAGTGCAGTACTGAGGAGTCCAACGCCCAATGTCCATTTGCCACCATATCTCTCAGCGAGGTACCCTCCTCCTACTTGCGTAGCCGCATATCCATAGTAGAAACCACTTAGAATTAGACCTTGAGTTTTCTCGTCCCAGTCAAATATCGCATACTGGAAAGGAAAAAAATGAGTCAAAATTAGTCTGTATTAGAAAAATATGGCGGTTAGACTTATGTCAATTTACACCAAGCAGTTAAAAATGAAATGGGTGTAGCGCTTAGGATTAGGAGACCCCTACACTAAAAAAAATTATCTACAAAACTAGTTATGTAAGTTGACGTTTTGTTGTCAGGAAACTAACTTTAGTTGTCGGGAAACTAACTTTAGTTATATTTAATCAAATAATTTAGTAACGAACAAAAACTAGTTTTGTTACTGGTAGGTATGTTTAGTTCGTAAGTCACTGTTTAGGTTATTGGTCGTCAAATTTTGTGTTACTTTTAAATAAAACTTTGTAGTCACTTGTAGTCCATTTTGTTCAGTGCAAAGCATTAAGTAGAAAACTTTATTTTGACCGTGTAAACATGAACATACAAATAGTCTAATTGCATTTATTATTTGATAAACATAATATGAATTATCTTCAAATACTTAAAAGCTTTCAATTCACATTATATCAGTGATAGGTATACTACATGAAATCATAAAACTAACCGTCGCAAACATTGCATATCAGATAGAATACATTACTAATTATTATGTAATACTGCAGTATAAAGCCGCTGTGAATTCAGTTTTATTACTTAAGTACCCTCAATGTTATATTTGAGTTGTCAAGTGCTTGCCATATGATTGCGAAATTAGTCAAATAAAGACAAAACAGATAATTTTGCAGAGATCTCAAGTATTTTATTACATCACTGAAAACGCCGATTCATTTTATTTTCCTAGTTTATTTGGAGACCTCGAATGGGTAGAACCTCACTATACCCACGTACATACATGCTTTTATAAACCACTTTAGATTAGCAATCACAATTTAATGTCGTATAAATGTCTGTGGCGCTCAGGATGTATAAGTAAGCTGTGACCAAAACAAACCACGCTGAAAAAAACATAATCGTGACCTCCAACCATAGAGTAAAGTGTCCAACTGAATTTGCACAGTTAGATTTGTTTCAGTAAATGAAACGTATTTCTAAATAAACATATATTATTTCTGAATGAACTGAACTGAATTTTTGAGTTGCTGATGAATAAATTTAATTGATCCATTTTTATTGAACAAAGTTATATCTAGTGTCAAAAAATATTGGTCACACATACGTACGGAACCCTAATGGCTAATAGAGGCCCGACTCTCACTTTTCTTATAAATGTAATATGAAATGTTTTATAAAGATCTATAATAATGATACAATACGAATCATAATAGATCAATTCCCATGATTTATTGTTTCCGTAGCTATTATTAAACTTTTTGCATAATAAAGGTCATACAAGTGTATGCATAAATACTTACAATGATGTCATATTTCAATGCCAATTCCATCTTATGACTTTGTTGTGTACTTACGTTAATAAAAAAAAAGTTTTAATCATTCAGAATTTAATGACGACTGACATTTTAATTAAAGAAAATCATCCCATGGGCTTTTGTTTTTATCACACATAAATTTGGGTCATGGACAGGCTCAACTAATTAATCTTCATGATAAATATACATGGGAACTTCCATGTAAGGAATTGTTGGTTAATATTTGGACCGTGACATGGACATGTTAATTTTACTATGTCTATGCTTTTAAGGCGATGATAGCTCAGTGGTAGTGACGTCGGATAGACGAAGGTCCCGGGTTCGAATCCTACAATGAGCTTGAGCTTTCGGTGAAGGAAAACATCGTGAGGAAACCATAGCACGGTAGTAGGGTACTTTGTAGTACCCGCCTGGCTGGCTACCACCCTCAAGTTGAAAATCTGACGCCAAGCACCTTTCGGTGTGTTCCGACAGCTGCACTTGAGAGCCAGTTCCTTCTAGGCTTTGTGCGCTTACCACCTTCGGCCGCATCATCACTTACCATGGTGAGATTGCGGTCAAACACAAGCCTATAAACAGTAAAAAAATGTCGTAGGATAGGAGCGAAAACTTCGAGGATTATAGTATAAAAAACTAAAATATAATGGATGTCAAAACAAGGATAGGGAAGATGTTTGATGTGCAGGCTGACGTGGAGGTATCCTGACTGCCACGCCAAAGGAAGCGGCTCCATTCCCATTGAGCAAAAGAACTTATGTCCAACAGTCTGAGATTAATAGAAGTCAGTCAGTAGATATTAAGTTTTATCAGCTTTGTAGTCATTTATGAAGAATGCCCGAATGCAGGATATTTTCGCGAAACTTCTACGTTATTTTTATTTGTAAAATAACCATAAAGATATGAAAGATCTCTATAATCCAACAGTTTGGAATTAAACTTAAAAATAGGAGTAAAATAATGTTTAAAACCACATGGCAAGCGAACTTGACTTCTGTTAAATATTACTCAATCCATTGTATTGAATATACATTATGTATTATACAACGCACCAGTTGTACAAGGTCGATAAACCGGTTACGGGCTATTTAATTATAAGCATTTTATAATTTTACTTACTACAAATTATGTTGGAAAAAGACCAAGATCACAAGATTAAGTGCACAAATAAAAATCCAAAAAAGTACGTTCGCTGACTCCACTCAATTTGCCAACCTTTTAGTTATATTTAGAAAGAGTGACATTGCATTTTGCAATATTATCATTGTGCTGCCTGCATTCGTTGAATTATTGTTTATTTATTTCCTGAGTGATAAGACTTTGTTTGTATATTACAGTATACCATTACTCACACCAATATAAGTACCTATGTTACTTACTGGTTTTTCTACTACAGTAGTGCTGTTACCCACAACTTCATCATTCGGACAAGCATCAGGGTCAAAATGGCCGTTGCCGCCTCCAGTGCGGTTGACCATCTGTGTAATAGCCAGGTTGAGACACACCCGCATGGTGTATGCATTACACACTCCCAATAGACCCATCACGCCGAGGATGTAGCGTTGGGGAATCACACAACCTGGGTGGAATAAACTGATTAGTTTCAGAAGTGGTTAGAATGGAACTCCTTTCTTACTCATCAACGTACTTTTTTTTATAGAATTACAAAATTATGAAAAAGTCATCTTTATTTCTACTCCAATTTTCAATACAACATTTTATTTTACAACTCTAGCATCAATTCGATAAGAAATTTAACAACAAATGCAGTCTTGTCTGATGTTATCTCATATGAATTAAGTACTGGGCAAGAATTCCGAGTTCTCGCATAGGACATACTTCATTGTGTGCTTAGCATTTGAAATGCATTATTTGCATGTTATTAAAAATAGCTGTAGATGTTAAAATTAACATAAAGCTATAAATATCTACTCGTGTTTCTTACATTGAGGATATAGGAGAGTTAAATATGCTGGGTATCTGTTTTTACAAATTGCAGCCACCATTAAACTTTCATAGACGCTCGACACGCTTTCTCGTTAAGGATTGATCCATTTTTCAAAGGCTTGTAGGTTAAGGGTCTAATATATAAAAAATATAATGGAGAGTCATTCTATATAGATGCATTCACAGATATATCGTACACTACTTGATTTACAGTCAGACAAAATATCGATATGGATTCCTTGTCATTTGTTCGTGGTAAAAGTATCGATAAAAACGAGAATTGGCATTCATTATTTTTGTTGCTCAATTCTTAAAAAAGTTAAGCGGAATTACGAAAGAGAACTTATTAAAAATGCTGGTAAAAATAGCAAAAAACTGTGGGACACAATAAAAAATATTACAAATACAAATAAAGATCTAACATATTCGAAAGAATTACTAAAATTAGCAAACTCTCCTCAAGATTCTGTAAATTATATTAATAAGTATTTTGCCGGTGTGGGTAAGTCGCTAGCTGAAAAAATTAAACAATCACATGCCAGTTACACAGGTATTAAAAACTCAATTGAAGAAAATGTTAACTCATTTGTGCTACTTGACACGGACGAGGAAGAAGTCGATCATCTCATATCAAGTCTTAAAACCGATTGTTCTGTGGGTTGGGATAATTTATCAAACAAATTACTTAAAGAACATAAAACTATTCTTGTACCGCATTTAACTTACATATTTAACAAATGTTTGACGTCTGGTGTCTTTCCCAAGTACCTAAAAAAATCACAAATCCGTCCTATTTTTAAGAGTGGTGATAGAGACCGCATCGAGAATTACAGGCCTATCTCAATTCTGCCATCCCTCTCAAAGATTTTTGAAAAAATTATTAACACCAGGCTATTAAATTATCTTGAAAGTAAACATATTTTATCTGATCATCAGTTTGGTTTTCGCCGGGGCAAATCTACCGATGATGCAGTTAGCAAACTTACGGACTTTATAACATCGAATTTAGATAAAGGTAACAAATGCATATCCATATTCTTAGATTTATCAAAGGCTTTCGATACGGTCTCTGTCCCCATCCTTCTACATAAATTGGAAAGAATAGGTCTGAGAGGTACACAGTTAAGCCTTCTAACGGATTACTTGAGTGACAGATTTCAGTGCGTTAGGGTGGGTCCTCACACAAGCAATGACCTTCAAGTAACCTACGGTGTGCCGCAAGGCAGTATCCTTGGGCCTACTCTATTTCTCGTTTACATAAATGATCTCCTAGACTTAAGCTCATTCCATGGGAGAATTATTTCATATGCAGATGATACTGCGCTTATTTTCACGGCTAAAACATGGAACGAGACCTATGGTCGAGCACAAAAAGGTTTTGATATTGTCAAAAATTGGCTTCACGACAATATGCTTACATTAAACACTAATAAAACCAAATATCTTGCCTTTTCAATTCGTGACTCTTCACATATCGGGTTTAATTTGATCGCACATAACTGTTCTTCCTCTCCATCCATTGGCCAACAATGCTCTTGCCTACCACTAGAACGTTCTAAAACGATTAAATACTTAGGCGTTGTTATTGATGACAACTTTAGCTATAAATCCCATATCCAAGTATTGAGTAAAAGAATACGTAAACTTATTTACATTTTTAAAACATTAAGACATGTGACTGTTCCGGAAACGCTAAAGCAAATATATTACGCTCTTTGTCAATCCCTTATCTTATACTGCATAACTTCATGGGGAGGTGCACCTAAAACGACGCTTAAACAACTTGAGATCTCACAAAGATGTATCCTCAAACTTTGTACTTTTATGCCTTTCCAGTACCCAACTGCACTTCTTTATGAATACTGCGAGGTTCTGACTGTGCGTCAGCTTTTCTTGCTTAGTATTGTGCTGAAACAGCATTCTACTTTGAAGTACAATCCGGACTTGCTGACGAAGCGTAGATGGTTTGCAGTATGTGATACATTTAGACAACCTAAAACCTGTTTTATTCACAGATTTTACCCATTTTTAGGCCCTTATATATACAACAAAATTAACAAAATGATCTCAATTTACCCTTTAAATATATTTACTGCCAAAAAAACTGTTTCTCACTGGCTTTGGCAATTATCATATGAAGAGACAGAAAACCTCCTGTCTTTCCATCAATAAAATTTGTATTTGTATAAATATATTATAATAAAATATAAAATATAAATAAATAAAATATATTATAAATATATTTATAAATATATTATGTAAAAATCTACAACTAATAACTATGTTTTCACACTATACATTCTACTCACCCTCTCACACACACTCACATACACTACACCTTACACACCGAGAGGACTGTACTGTACTATTAAAATTTGTAGTATTTAAATTTGTATTGCACTTTCAAATTGTATTGCATTAGTCAGCTATATAATATTGTAAAACACTAAAATCCGAGGCTTGAGGCGCTGTATGCTGAAATACAGGCTATAAACCTAGTTCAGCAGCAGATGCTACTTTATTAACACAATAATATTATATAAGCTCGTTTAGTAACACTAGTTAATAAGCAATTTTGTGTAAAAACTTTTTGGTTGGTTCAAATAAATTTATTATTATTATTATTATTATTATTATTTTTGTCGTTCAAACTATGTACGTGCACTTCGTTTCAAGGCATTTAGACCGTACCCGTACTAACAGATCGTACTCTCGCTCTATAATATTCCAACTCTATGTTATTAATGCGTGTTAGAGTCACAAAACTAAGACTTAGTTTTAATAATGTTCGTGTCAAAACAATTTTCTTAGCTCATGAATTAATTGCAATCCTACGTCATGCTGAGGAACACAACATCAAGTTATCTGGTTACTGTATTCTCTAATAATTTTATTTTGATTGAAAAAGCGCTATTGTCTATAATGGGCGTGAAAGATGATTGACTCTATCATCTTTTACGCCCGAAACCGATATTCAACCTAATATTTATTTTGTTATGTGAATTGATATTTGAGAAAAGTAGTATCAAATATAAATCTAAGATAACAAAATCAAGGATAGAATATTGTTTAGTAAAAAGAAACAAAAATGAATAATTTTTGTATCTGAAATTGAATTGAACTGATTGAAATACTGTAATTAAACTAATATTTATCTTATTTTATTACCAACATATTTCTGATAACGCATAATAGATCCATATAATGTTGTCCACTTATGAGGATTCAAAATCATATATGAAATGAATATAGGTACCGAGACAATGAATATCCTTCATGCTCTTAACTCAGCTGATATAATGATTTGCAGTGGCAAAGTGCAAACTCCAAGTTACCAGAAAGCAACTTAGTGCACATTAGTATTACAATGTATGAGAAAGTTAGTGTGGGAAGTAAAACCTACTTTGTGTTTAACAGCCATAATGAATTCTACTGTTGCAATATCGTTAATCTTGTGCAAGATTAACGGAAACTGTACAGTTAATGAGTTTATTGCGTCAATTGTATCGTCTTAGCACGTGAAAATAGTAGCTATTGTACTGTTTTGTATTGATAATATTTTTTGTTTTAAACGCATGTTTAATAACTTTGATTCCTATTTTAAGCGAAACGTTGCTTACGGACTGTTTATGTGAGGGAAAAAGATATTCGCTTATAAAGATTTTCAAAAGTCTCCTTTGTAGTGGTAGTACAAATAAATAAGATTTTATTGGAGATGTAATGGTGCCGATTCTGTTGTACATCGCACTTAACTAATTTTAGTCACATCTCATCTCTTTCTTACGAACATGATTGAAAAAGGATAGAACATATTTTAAGTTGTCAAATTAATCTTTGCCATCTTATTTTGCGTGTATTCAGGCGTGACCGCGATAGATGGCGACTAAATTTATATTGAAAACAAGCATTGGACTAATTTGACAGGACTAAATTTCTTACATCCTTTTCTTATTTTGTTTGTTAGAAAGAGACATAGTGACATTAAAATTAGTTTAGTTGTGAACAACAGAATCAGGGCCAATATCAAAAACCTGAGAGAAATCAACAAATAACTTTCACTCAACTAAATATAGATATAAAGGAGCTAGAAGTATAGAGAAGCGAACCTATTTCGAGATATCTTTATCATAACATGTCTCAACATGTAGACATTAAAGTATTCTTCAACTTGATATTACTGAGTGTAGTCTGTATTGGACTGTAGATATAATATTCTTGACATTGTCTACACTTAAGAGATATAATAAAATTGCCTTGATGACTATTCCAGTCGGATTGATAACAGTTGCCAGGGTTAAAAGTTGACACCACAATTGGACATGTACGTATCAACCAATTTACACATTTTTCAATAATACCTATATCTTTAAAATATACGGTGAATTCATTTATTTTATATATATTCCACAGTATGAAGGACAAATTATTGAATATTTTTGTATGTTTGCAATAATCTAAATAATTAGCCTTTTCAATTAGATCACAAACTACAGCTATCTTGTATCTTTTACGTAAAAATGATATTAAATTTGATTAATATATTCAATAATAGTAATAATTTAATTAATCATACTTACAAGATCGCAGAGCTCGTGTAAATCCATTGTCTTTTCGTTTTGGTATTTGCGTTTTCTGACCAAGCAGCTCACGAGCCTGTGTCTGAGCTTCGTGGTGATCCATCTTTACCAATTTACCTAAATATTCTGCAGTAAAATCAACTTATTCCGTTTATTCACTTTTCTGTAACGAAACAACCTCATCACTTCATTTAGAAGTAATTTACTGAACACGATAAGCTTTGTTTATAATAAATCATAGCAAAAAGAAATTTGTCGCTTTGGCTTACGGTACAATTTTATAATTCTGTTCTTTTTATTGCATTAGCAATTCCCTTTAAGTATCTTTTTAATTATTTTTTTTTGCTGATTATAATGACGACGTTTGACCTAGAACTCTAGTTCAAGAGTCGAGGTCAATGCTATCAGCGGACTCTTTGAAAATTAACGTTTTTAGCTGTCCCATTGATATTTTAACAGGTCTTTCTTTGTTGCTAACCAATTATTTACTATTAAACTAGATCTATACTATGGATATGATTATTGTTGATTATGGTTTACTTTACTCTCTATCATTGATCTATATCTATTTTCTATTGTCGATTATAGGATGTTGACCTGCTTCTTTAATCTTATGACGATTAAATAACCAGGTCAACACTATTGTACTATTTTTAATCAAAGGAAAGTATAGAACTTATTTGAATCTACATAAAAATGAACGCCGATAAATAATCAATCATTTAAAATGTAACACAGTTAGTACCTATTAATGAGTTCAGATTTTTCAATAGTTAGATACCTAAACTTTGGATAAGTTATTCCTCAGACAAGTAAATAAAAAAAACTGTTCTAATTTCAAATTAACAGCCACATACCGCTTGACTGACCGTTAAAAATCAGCCCATATTTAATGAATAATGTTTTAATGTACAAGTTAGTAAATTATTTATTTTTGTATTTATTGTCAATGCACTCATAATTATATTGCAAATAAATAAGTGTTTCAGGTGCGTCAAAAATGTTCAATATTCAAAATTAATTTGTATTAGCTTTAAATTTTAAATTAAAATTTTGAATTATTTTTATCGTTGACAACAATAGTTTTAAAACTCACTCAAAATATTAAATTTTCTTTCAAATAAATCCAAAATAAACACTGAATTACCTCATTGAATTTCACACAAACTTTAATTCACATTATTTGAAAACATGCGAAAAAAATAATCCACTTCACCCAACACGATTTATGACAAACAAGAGTACAGTGACTCTCGCGATTTTTATCATATAAAATGTTATTTATCAATAATATTTTGCCGTCTGCGCGATTACGAGTCTGCGGATACGCGTGGTGTGCGCAGGCACATAGCGAATATTGCCATGCGCCGGACCGTGGTGTCACAGCGACTACACGAGGTTGCTGGCCTTGAATGTAATAATCATTTTTATCCAACATACATGAACTGGTGATACCTGTTGTAGGGTCAGTGTTACATTAAAGTGATACGCAAGTTCGATACGGCTTAGTGCATCACACACCAACACTCACGCAAATTATTTAATTTGGCTCACGACGATGTATCAAGCGATTTATTTATTTTGATCAGTGTTTTATTTATGTTATGTTTTTTTTTTTGAAATGCATAATGTGCCTTTACTCTTTGGTATTTATATCAAGAGTGATCTCAAGGCGCTTAGTTATAGCGGTACACGACGTAGTATTTTTTGTTTACACAAAGTTTAAAAAGTCTATATATCCTATCGACTGGGTACAATCAAGATACAATAGTAAACTCTGTTTATTTTTACATATGGTTGTATTGTGTTTTATGACAACTGATAAGGAAAAAAAATCATAATTTCCCTGTATCAGTCGCGTGACAATTCCTGTACATGTATAACTTAATTGCGGCTTATGTCTGTATGTTGAATGATCGTATCCAAATCAGATAACAAATGATCCTAAGTTAGTTGGTTTTCTTTTACTTTGATAACATTACAGTATACTTACTAGTAGGTAGCAGTCCATCGACAAATTCCGCTAAGCTCCTAATATATAAATCCAAAACTATCAGAATTCTTAAAAAATCTGCTACAAAACACCAAAGTGGGCAGTGTGTTTCAAAAGATGCTCTTAATCCTTTTTTATACTTTATGTGATTGCCACCTACTCCCACATATACAAAGCTTATAGAAATTAGACCAACAGACACTTAATTCTATGTAGATATTGAGGTGTATATGACTGTCAATTATTCCCAATCATTGTCGAACATTATTGAAGTCATGACATAATAATCTTTGCTCTGAGCAACAATAACCATGCAGTCTATTTTGGCCATGATATCGAATGATGTGCAATCAAATCTACAAAGATATTAATTCTTACAGTAAAAAGTAAAGAGTGAGGAAAGAGTGGTGGTATGGTACTTTGTAGTTGCTTCTTTCAAGGGATTGTGTTTCGGCACTTGAGACCCAGTCCACATTAAGGCTTTGTATTCACCTTAAGCTGCATCATTAAACCATAGTAAAATAGAAAATAAAATACAATTCATAGTCACAGATTCAAATCACAAGGAACTCTACGTGGTTAAGTAAATGATTCAACACTCAGTCATGCATTTGTTACAATAACAATAGGCACACACAGTAATAATGTTTACCGTTTTAAAGCAATTCTGAAGACGTCATACAAAAATACCGTCTCGTAGCTAATTAATAATAGTTAACTCGCGATGTCATTTTAGTTTGTATTAAAAATATTGCCAAATCTATTTACTTTGTGTTCATCTAGATAGTTTGTCCGCGTAAGGGTGCTAAATAAATAAATTTTGGGCCGGCTCCTTCTTATCACTTTAAAAAAACTAGCTAGGTCATTTTACATTGTTATATTAATTCAAACTCAAACTCTTATTATATGAGATGAGTTAATTCTAGTAAAACCCAGGATTTCACATAAACCCAACACTTTTTGTCATATGACGTTAGAAAGTGAGGAATATATTTAAAACCTGGGTTTGCTTTAAACCATCTAACGTAATAAGGGGGAAACTGTAAACAGTTAAAGGCCCTGATCAGGCAAAATTATTAACGTTTTAATTGACTCTACCTTTTTACTGTCTTCTTTTTAACCCGATGGTTATCGCGAGGGACGCGCGTCCTATTATAACAATTGATGTCATTGTTATATTTTTAACCGCGAGTCAACGTATAGTATCTTAAAATACGTACCACAAATATGATATTACATTAGAATAGCCTGTAGAGCGAATAATTCATTCTTCATACGTTCTTGTCTTCTACAAAACCATACAAAAATCCTCGTTGTGTCTCTCTATTTTAGTCAAATATAAGAACACACGTGCGTCGAACTTAGAACCTACCTTTTTTAGAAGGTCTTTTTTTCACATTCATTTTATAGCAAAGTTCAACTGAAAACTTTGAACAAAGACAAAAACTATGTTAGTTTTAAGGGGAGGCAGTTACTTTTTATAACTTGACAACTTTTATCAATAGATTAAATTAATTGGGCGTAGTTTGAGTCTCCATAATAAAGCCACCACATGTGTATTTTTAAATAGTTTTTTTTTTATTTTAAGTATCGGAAGTTTTTATTAGGCAACCGGTTAGCCGATGGAATTTTACATATAAAGAAGTTTGGCTATAAGAGTTGCTGAGCGCTATCATGCTCTTACAGATTTTGATTTTTTTCGAGTTTCAAGATCGATTGTATTTACTTAATTAAGAATGTTCTTTCAACTATAGTAAATTTTATTCATAGCACTGTGCGGCCTAACCCCGCTAAGGCCCGGTTTCAATAATTTACGGACCGGTATCGGTTAAGATTTATTAAAATTAAGACACTTATATCTTTACTAATAATGAAGCAAAGACCTCAACGCTTTGCATAGCAGACCCTCCCATATGGAAGTAGCTATCATAGGTAAAATTAGCTTACGAAATCATCTATATGCCCAGTTTGGCAATAAAAAAACCTACCATTGGTAAGCAAAACGATTCGTTTTTGTTTATTGAAACCGGGCATAAGTGGGTTAAGCACGTGCCCCTATTTGGTATGTGTGCATGAGAGTGCTCGCGTGGGAGACATACGTACCCCAACTTTGATAGCATTTTACGCAGCCAAATTATGTGATAAATAAAGCAATTAAAAAAGTATATATTAAATAAATTTTCTTATATTCATTTAATAAAAAAAACTAAAAAACAAATTTACAGCTAATTTTAGTTCATTGATTTATAATCAGCTTTATATAACAAACAAAAATATAAAATTAATATCCATAGGTATAATTTAAAACTTCCTCGAACGCACGCGTAGGGCTATGTGTACCCCAAGTAACTTCACAGACTCAATGCGCAAGCGATTGGGGCTCTCTAGTGTTATTATAATAAAATATTCAATGTTTTTTGAGTAGAATTGGAGCTTTTTAGGCTTCTAATCAAGTATTATAAAAACAGACAAAAAACCTAGGTAGGTACTTTAAATTAATTGTTGAATATAAATAAAATTATCTCGAACCATGGCCTTCAAACTGTTAGATTGAATTAATTAGTACTAAACATGTATTTATAGTGTTCTAGGTAAGGCATAGTATACAATTGCACATTCACTGAAAAAAAATGATCTACAAAACTAGTTATGTAAGTTGACGTTTTGTTGTCGGTTAACTAACTTTAGTTGTCGGGAAACTAACTTTAGTTACATTTAATCAAAAAATTTTGTAACGAACAAAAACTAATTTTGTTACTGGTAAGTTTAGTTTGCAAGTCACTCTGTTTAGGTTAATGGTCGTCAAATTTTGTGTTACTGTTAAATAAAATTTTGAAGTCACTTGTAGTTTATTTTTTTCAGTGTTTATTAAGTTAGACAATAATCGCAAATTAGTATTCATAAATCAAATTTTCTTATATGTTAATTTTATCAAAGTTCCTTTATTTTCAACACATTAATGTAAAGAAAAATACGTCATATTTAATTAATAATATCCTGGGACATATCGTGTACGCTGTTGAATTAGCGAAGTACCAAAACTGTCAAATCTGTTAATTTTGACACCAGCACTGAGATTTCATTGAAACACATTTGCAGTAACAAACTTTCTTCCGTGGAAACCTGATGATAAAAAAAGTGAAGCATAAAAAGTGAGTTAGTGGATTACGTCTTTACGCCTCAACGGCGCAGCCGATTTAAAAGTCGCAATCGCAAAAACGCATGTATTCAGACGATTTAAGATTACAAAAAACGTACGCCATAAAACGTACAATCAACTTTTATAGGTACCTCATTATTATTCCAGTGTTATCTCAAATTGCCGATTTCAAATTCAACATAATATCTGCGAGTTTTGTATTCTGAACGTCATTTTATTAACTGAGTACCGTTACATAACATAGTATAATAATCTGTTCATTTATGTAAAAGGATACAAAACGTTATTAGCGTCAAAACCGGGAAAATAATAGCCTAAACCAAGAGTGTGAGTCTGACACGCGCACCGAGGGTTCGAACCTTCCCAATAGTTTCTTGGTTTGGGCTATTCTTTTCTGTGGCTTAGGCCATACCCTAACCAAAATTCTACTATACGTGTAAGGAACTATAGAAAAAATTTAATTTATTTTTTGAAGGAATTTTGATGATTTCGTAACAACTGTGCTAGTTAGAATGTAGATAATTATAAGCCAGGAAATGGTATTTTTTACATAAAAAGAAAATATTATAACCGATTTGTAATATACAAATGAAGTCCTTTCGTATGATACTCCAATTAAACTTGAAGCCCCGCTTTGAAAAATTCCCCCATTTCGGCCCCTTTTGCAAAGAAACTAAAAATATTTTTTCAATTTCTATAAGATTGGGCATGCAATATTTAAAACTTACAAATTTCAAATCAATAGTAGTGGAAATATCAACTGTGACAGACGCACATACGGATGGAGTGGCACCATAAGGGATCCTTTTACCTTTTTGGTTCGGAACCCTAAAAATGTGATTGGGCTAAAAAGGTGGAGTGGTCAGACGAAAAAATATGGATTTGTGGCATTCGTTCGAAGTAAATTAATAGACAAAATCTAGTCTAGGCATTTAACTGATATGATGATAATTTTATTGACTTCCTAAAGACACCTATGAAAAGTGTATCTCTGTGTCAATCAATGTTTATACAACGATTTACATTTTGTTTGTCATGGCACTAGTTGTCTATTACTATGATAATGTTATTTAATAGAATTTAATATATTAATAGCGATCATTCTATGAAGGAAATATCGTTATTATTAGATTATTAAAATACATAGAGTAGAGCGGCATCTTTAAGCTTATCAATCAATTTTATCAGTTATGTTATTGTCAACAAAACTGATATCAATTCAAGGAAAGGCAAGGCAAGAGGCCTACTACTTAGAACTATTATAATAGCAATATGGATATTAGTCTTTCCGTTCTATACAAGGGCACTAAGGACAACAGGTACGCATCCAAAGGAAATTGCTCGCGTGTATTTAATTTTGAAACGCTCGTGGTGTAGCTTGATTGCTGCGCAAAATTAAGCTAGTGGTATTTCAACTCAAGCGTTTTCCGTGCTTCGGAAGGCACGTAAAGTTTTAGTCCCAGTTATCACTTAGTTGTGATAGTCGTTAGGTTGGTTCGAGGCCTCCTAGGCAGCTTGAAAACTCCAACAGTAGGTTGACCTACCTCCAATTCTAACTTAACAATGTCAATTACCTGATCGAGAATTCATGAAGTTTATACATAAGATAGTTATGACAATTGTGCTTTAAATAGTTAAATAAATTAGTTGATGATATAATAAATAAAACAGTCATGTAGCAAAGATGTTTTCATGGCTTCACATGATTTAATGATGGATACAACACTCGGTCATAAATTGGAAAATCCTGGAGCTATATGAGGTTTGACGACAGGGTGAGGAATGGAGGAGGAATTAACTAATGTTAGAGCTTATTTACATCAAACAAGCGCTAAAAATGATAATAAAGACACATAATAAAACTCTTCCAAACAGGCGGGAAACCATCTTGTTCCACACTAACAGCACCCACTCCACCATTGTTACAACGGACTTTAACGCAACTGCAACACTTAATTGGGTAAACAATAAAATACACGGATATAAAAAGCAACATACATGAAGTGAAAAGATAAATAGTTTATATATAATACAACCCTGCAACTTAGTCCAAGCCACCACATATTCAGACTGATACAACAACCACCTCCTCCCCAAAAAGGCCCCAAACTCATCGCACAAAAAAAACACACATATTCAAGAGCAAAAGGTCAATGCCCATCCACGGCGATTTTTTGCAGCGATACAATCGTAAAAAGATCGCGATACAGTTGCTGGTCGTATACCTTCGCCACGCCACATTGCCACGATTCTACTTTCGGGATACAGCATCAATGCAGATGCAGAATGCAATCGCTGCCTAAAACAAACTAAACAATAGATATTACTTATATCTTACTATCTAACCATTCTTAAACAAACGTTCATTTAATTTTGATTTAATCACACAATTTAAGGTCTACGCTTGAAATCACCTGAATAAAAAATAAGATACTTTATCATTTCAAATAAATTCCACAGCAAGAATAATTTAAAACAAAATGTACGAAAAAAATTCTTTAGAAGTTATTTCATTCAACTGCTAAAAACAGGTGTACTGTGATTAAAACAAGTATTATCGTGATAAATTATTGTTGTGTGTGACTTTTTAGACTTTATGCCTTTTGTATGTTATCTCAGTGTTCTTGGTCATAAAACGTAATAGGACGCGGTTCTACTTACGGATTGCTTTTCAGATAATGATGGCTCAGTCAGTTCTCTGAAGGCATTTGGCCATAGAATTTTTATTTGAATATAAAATCTTTATTATGTACAAAATAATATGATACATTAATTAAGCGATGTCTCTTGTGCTAGTGTTAACTACAAGATGTGTTATTATAATTACCGGAAATAAAGATTCCCAATGTAAATTACTTAAACTATGGATACCATGACGTCGGAAAATCGCAGCTAAGGCATCTGTGGCTAAGGTCGAAAGTTTGAAACCTGCAATGATCGAGGTTTTAATGAAAGAAAATATCTTGTCAAAACCGTATCAAGGCGGAAGGAAGGTCTGATATCTTGATACATAGTTTCGCATTTTTTCTAGATAAGTAGAATAGAAGAATAAAGCATTTTTTATACTACTTAGGTAGCAAACAAGCATACGGCCCGCCTGATGGTAAGCGGTTACCGCAGCCTATGGACGCTTGCATCACCAGGGGTGTTACTCGCGCGTTGCCGACCCTGCAGAAATCTCTTCACACCCTTTTTGAAGAACCCCAAAACCACGGCAGGGACCTCATTCCACAATCTGAGCGTCCGCGGAAGAAAGCTCCTTTGAGACCGCACAGTTCGAAACAATTTTGGTTCCAATATGTGGGGATGGACTCCCCATCGATGGCGAGAGTTGCGATGGTAGAATGTAGCCGTGGGCATCATCTTAAACAATTCTTCAGAACACTGTCCGTTATTCAAGCGGTAGAATACACATAAGGAGCATATGAGCATATGAATATTTCTATATGTTTATAGTTAAGCGAATTTATTACGAGATAAAATTATCTGGTTACCTTATCGTTATTCCAGGTCAATAATTTGGCCGTGAACAATATTTGATATTGGTCAGTCTTACGAAATTTATAATTATTCCATACAACTGATAATTACTTAGTAATAAAATCACTGAATTATATTATTAGACTGGTCTAAAGAATTCATGATGAAAACTGTTAACTGTCTTAGGTTGTAGACCACATCGTATTGACTATGGAAAGTCTATTGCAAGGAAGAGAGATGATTAAAGTTTAGAAAAAAGGACTGCAAACTCGTTCAAAGAAAGGGCAAACTCTTGGAGGGACTGAGGCCGATAGTGATTTACGATATGTGTCGAAAAAGATATAATAATGAAAAATTTATCGCTGCATCTTTTAGTCGAGGAAGCGATATTGCGACTTCCTTTCCACAACTGCAATCCACTACCTCAGGGGATATCACAAAAAATCACTTACTCTACCTCATGGTGGTGTGGAGATTAGTTTTTTGGCCAAAACTCGTGGTGGAGAAGACTTTGCGGCGCTCATACGCGAAAACTATTTATTTTGCAAAAAAAGATTTGACATTTTTATGTCAAGTTTAATTTATTTTACAACTAGGTATTTTCATCGTAAAATGACTTGAAAAGAGATGTTGTAAAAATTGTTTTTGGGTGCCATTTTACCAATATTGTAGCGTGAGCGGCATAGAGCGGTGGCAAAGCGAAAAATCTAAAAGATCACGTCGATCTCTCGGTAAAACTACCAAATGACTGGTCTAAAAATACCGAATATTTTTGGTAGTAAGTATAATAAGACATAATTTTCCCGATTAACAAATACGAGTCTATCTGAAGACCGTCTAGGCATCTAGCTATTTTAAGAACTAATGGATATGTCATCCCATAATTATTCTAAAAGACACGATCATAATACACACATCCATCCATTAATGTTAAATTATATTTACATAATACTCTATCGGCAAGGCTAAGTGACTTATTACTATTCGTATCATACTAGAATAGACGTGTCTGAGATTCGATTAAAGAATATATCACTGTCAATTATAGAACAAAGAATAGATCAGTTAACACAACTTAATATGCATCCACAATAGTACAGAAACTTTGATAGCATCAACTATATTTTTAGAGAAATAAATGTATTATTTATTTATTAACTTCCTGTGACCTAAGGGTATCTCTATATTCGTACTGTTTGCAGCAGAAACGGTTAAATGGTAGTTTTTTTTACTGGGTATAGGCCTGTGTTTCACCGCAATCTCACGATGGTAAGTGATGATGTGGCCGAAGGTGGTAAGCACACAAAGCCTAGAAGGAAACCAACAACGTTCACACCAACCTCTACACTCCACACATATATATTCTTGTTTTATTTAATGTCATCCAGAATATAGTAATAATGTGACTGCTTTAAACTATACTTAAAAAAAACGGATTAAAAAGAATTTTTATCCGTAATTTGCTGTAAGTCATGTAATTAAGTATGTAAAATTTATGTTAGTAGCAGCTGTGGATTTTGTCTTAATAAAAATATAAATAAAATAACTAAATAAGAAACTCTCGGGCTCCCTCTTAAGATTCCAATACTGGACACTGTAATACGCTTATTTTTTGTCGCACATCCCTCCAGTACCGCCACCCAATGCGGATCACCAACCGGAACCCTATTTCGGCCAGATAGAGCCGCATCGCGGCCGGCGGACGGGAAAAACCTAGCTGCCAACACAGCAGCCAACACTACCATTTTGTGCTTTACAATAACAGCATACTTTTTACTTTTCTTATCATAGTACGTATTCATATATATTTTATTAATATGTGTATTTTAATTTATTGCTTGCTTTAATTATTATATATGCTTTATGTGGTATTCATTATAAATTTTTTTGTGTTGTATTGAACACCCCCGTTTTTACAGTTTATTTTAATTCCTCTCCATCCAAAGGTTGCCTGGTAGAGATCACTTTTAGCTCAGAGTATATAAATACTGCTTTTAGTGATAAGGCCGCCCATTGTAACACTTTCTTTTTTAAGTTCTTGTATTTTTATTTTTTTCATGTGGTGTAACAATAAAGCGTTATCTATCTATCTATCATACTCCAGGGCCCCGCGTGTATTCGCACGCAGCGATACAACCACACCAAATAGGACCATCGTCCTTGATAGTGTTTCTAGTGTAGATGATCAGACGAATGACGATGATTCGACGAAAACAAAAGACTTATTCAAAAATATTTTAAAAAAATAGTATTACGATAAAAAAATCGTAAATTTTTTTTTCGTCGCGTTGTTCTCAAATTTTAAACTATCATATTTTATGTAAAGATAATAAAGGAAATTCAATCAACTAAATAATTACCTAAAAATCTTCCACTAATCTATAAATTTATTTATTGATTTAATGAAAACTGCAAAATTTCTTGTATTTTGGTGGTCATTCAATTCAACTTACATCAAATGCGTCGCTGTTTTAAACCTTATTTGTAAGCACGATCACGCCTTACGATTAGTTACCAAAAAATTTGTTTCATACAGAGCGTCTTAAATATGATAGGTACTTAAGAAAAAAAAAAACATTTAGCTCACAAACTATTACTTACTTTTCAGTACGAATATCTTTTGTTTAAATAGTACCTACAGGATTTCGTGTTACTTAGTAAAGTACTCAGTAAATAATGTACTATTTATATTGTTACTGTGTTACGTGTTACGGCATATTCTCGTTTTGTATTGTAGAGCTTCCAAAATAATTGTAACTTACTCAAAACACATTTAGCTGGTTTTGTTTTCATATGCCTTTTTATCGACAATATTTTTTGACTTATGACACTATGTATCTGGTTAAACAATGGTTATCTTGAATTTGTAATACATTATACTGATTGGCTGAACAAATATTGATGAACGTCGGCCTATGTTGGTTTTAACGTACATTAAACCAGGTAGTTTGTTTAGTATCATGTCACTGACTGATTGAATCGATTGCAATAGTTAGTAAACTCGGAAATAGAATTATACAAGGTGTAACAGAACGGGTATATCTATCCGAAAGGGGTGAAATCTACAGTTATAGACTATATAAAAAGTTTCAACTCAAAATAAATTACTCATAATTCATACCATTTTTTTTATTTTTGTTTTATACCATTAAGGTGGCAAACAAGTATACGGCCCACCTGATGGTAAGCAGTTACCGTAGCCTATGGACGTTTGCAACACCAGGGGTATCACTCGCGCGTTGCCGACCCTGAAGAAATCTCTTCACACACTTTTTGAAGAACTCCATGCTGTACTCCATTGGGAAAACCACGGCAGGGAGCTCATTCCACAGTCCGAGCGTCCGCGGAAGAAAACTCCTTTGAGCCCGCACAGTTCGGAACAGTTCTGCTTTCAATGTGTGAGGATGGATTCCCCGTCGACGGGGAGAGTTGCGATGGTGGAAAGTAGCCGTGGGCATCAAGTCAAACAATTCCTTAGAACACTCTCCGTTGTACAAGCGGTAGAAAACACATAAGGATTACTTCCAAGTTTATTGAATTAAAATCATAACTAACGTGTCACCGCTCAATGAGGGTCCTTATTGTTTCACGTCATTTGCTAATATTCATATTCATTTATTAATTTCAACAAGTATTTATACATACATTTAAAAGTAGTGGCATACGTGCACCCTGTAAGGGTATTACAATTATAAGTAGGTATTTACCATAGTTGGTACAAAATAACAGTAGGTACCTATATAATATTAATTTTATACAATATATATTTTATATTAATACTATTTATATCATCATTATATGAGAATACCATATATACAATATTATTTAACCATTTTATTCCTTAATAATAAATATTTAAAAGTAAGTAAAAGTAAAAGATACCTTTAATTTACATTAATTAACTTGCAGTAATGAATTGCTGTACGGAATAAAAACAGTTCTTAATGAGATATTGAGCTTTTTATAGAATAACTTATCGCTTACTTTAGATTTGATTGTATTGGGTATTTTATTGAAAATGATAATGGATCTATAATATGGACTGTTTTTGTAGATGCTTAATTTTGGTTTGGTGTAGATGGATATATGTTTCCTAACAAATTTTGCTGTTTCAAATATGTATATTGAAGGGAGTGTGAGCATATTCATTTCAATAAAATGTGAACGACAACTATCTTTTTGTTTAATGTTAACTATTATTCGTAAACACTTTTTCTGGGCTATAAATAAGTCATTTGCATCTGTGCTTTCATCCCACAGAAGTACTCTGTATTTGAGCCTTACTTTAAAAAATCTCTTTCGCGATTTGTGCGCCTAATAATAAAGAAGTAGTCGTGTACTTTCATGAATATACCCTTTCCGCAAAGAATTTAGAGGCACGATCCCTATGAAAATCTTTGCCTTTCCGTTTTTTTTCCGTTAGACGTTTTATAATAAAAGTGTAAAGAATGATTTAAATTAATTTAAATAAGCTTATTTTTTCAATCAGTTGTCACAGTAGTAACCAACATAGTCGAATTGTATTGAACAGTATGTTTACAACAATATGTTTTAAAAATTCCATGAGAACCATTTTTGCTATGAAAATTGTTATAGGCGCAGAATCAAATTCATCAGTTATGAATGAAAGAAAATAATCATGAATAAACGTTTATTTTCAAAATATTTTAAAAATAACGTGTGTTAATAAATCTATATCTAAGAATCTAAACATATAACATTACTATCACAATCACAATTTAAAATTAAAATAAATTTATTTAGGATTTTTATAAAGCAATTATTATAAATAGATTTACCTAAATATAGTAAGTACAACTACAAATATACAAACATTTGGGAACTGAATTTTAATAACCCATAAGTATTTTAAATACTGTTTAAATATGTAGGTTTATATGGTCACAAAATGTCATATATTTTGCAACGACAGGAAATTGGTCCATATTATGTGACAATTTTTTTAGTCAAATAGCGTGAGAAAGTAATGGATGTCAGGATTGTACCCTACTACTATTTATCACAAATAAACATATTTAATCCTTTGACTGTTTGACGATCCGCGCGGGCGAGGAAAACAATAGAAATCTATTGTTATTTTTTAACCGCAAGTCAAGGGATATTATAAAATTTTCCAGAAACGAGTTTGCTCAAAATTTCCAGTAAGATCGATCCCATATAAGTTTAGTGCCACGTTATTTTATGAAAAAAAACACACAAATAAACGTGTAAGGCACCTCATCCCTAGTATCTCAGAGTATATAAATACTACGTACAACTAGTATGTTCTCCATACTTTCTTTGAAATCTACAATTTTAAAATTGTCCATTCATGCTATGACAACTGAACTCGCCAACTGAACTCGCATTTTAATCCAACACGTTACGTGCGTTAAACTAATATTATGACTACTGGAAGACATTCAAAAAACTGTACTTAAAAAATAACAGTAATTACAATAAACATAATTAGAAAGCAACATCTATTATTTTAACGGGTAGTGTAGGGTGGACTCCACCAGTACCGATTATGTTCCTTTATGCACATATAATCGGTACTGCTGCACACATGCGCACATTCATGGCTATATGATCACAAACTCACAATAAATAAAAAAGGAGAATGCTAGCAGATGGTTTCTAAAAGAGGTTATTTTAATGAATTCGGATATAATTTCGGCAAATATAAACCGATTTTGAAGATAAGACGAATTGTTCAGTGGCCATCCAATACCGCGATTAAAGCATTCTAAAAATACTGTTGTAGAACGAAGCTACTTACATAAAAAAAATTAGTCTAAACAGTTTTCGACAAAATATGATGGCACTTTAAACAAAATTTATGGTAATCCTTGTGTATTTTTTTTAAATTAAAACATTTATCTATCCTACATTAACTTCTTCTAGGAACAAACTATCACTAACATATTAAATATCACATAGAATTATAGGGAGTTACAAACCAAATCTCAAATCGATACTAATAAAAACCATTCGTACCGATATTCGTCCCGCTGTTCTTGTAAACCTCTATGATGACTCGTTGGGTTTTCTTAATAGTCAGCAAAAGCGGACGATAAAATATTATTAGTTGGCACGAAAATGCGACGCAGATGTTCTCAATGACATTTAATAATATAAGAATTCCTTATTCAGCAATACACAAATGCTTTTTATTTTGTAATGTACTTAATTCTCGGATACGTGAAACTAGTCCATAATTATTATTTGTATATTTATCGTAATATATTATTAATATGATTTATTGGTCAAACTTTTTTTACATAGAGATAAAGAAAAAGTTGGTATGATGCACTAAAAATAAAAGGAATCCTACTAAATTGTAAATTTATGACGAAAAGCGGGTAGCCCTTGCTACGTCAAATCATACATAATCCCTGTTTTACTACAAATTTTCATTATTTTATCATAGTGAAGTTGCCTTAGCCTCTGCTTTTTTATTTTTCTCCTTGTCGGTGTCTGCCATTCGAAGAGGTCCATGCTTCCATTCAGCTGGATATCCGTACTGCCTTATATCGTCCCACCACTGCTGCTTGCCATCAGCCCAGATACAATACACCACGTTTGTGCCAACCAGCACCGCAAAGCATACCCAGAACGCCACACGCCATTGGATTAGTGTTGACTGTAATAATAATAAAAACAATAGTTTCAGCTAAAAATAAATTACCTGCACAAAAAATTATACCAAATGTTTGCTACTAAGTTTATTGAATTAAAATCATAACCAACATATCACCGCTCAATGACAGTCACTATCATTTCGTGTCACTTGCTAATATTGGCAAATATAAAATTTTCTCTTTAGCGAACATGGCTTATTCCCGTTTGTCTACGTTTCCGTTTGGCAACGGTACATATACAATGGTTATGTTTGTATATATTACGTACCTGAGCACACGTTAAAGTACAGTAAGAGTAAAAAAGCCTAGTAGGCACTAAAGACGTTGATTACTGCGAAATGGATGAACCTTTTCCCTTACATTACAAGTTGTAAGATACAGGTGACAAAAATATTCCTAGACTTTTGAACAGTGGTAACATTCGTATGCGAGATGACGGATAATTATTTGAAAAAAAAAATACTGGTTTATTATAGAATTCATGATCATAATTCACCTATCAGGGTTATTAATTAAGAAGCTAATTTAGTTTTCAACATTTTGGGGGTAGTTGGGAACAAATCTTCAAAGTACTGAAAGAAGGTATCTTCTCTTATATTTTGAAGGATGTCAAAATTGATAAATTGATTGATAGGCACTTCAAAGGCCTGCAAACTTCACAGCATTTTATTGGTCCTAACCAATAAATTTTAGATTTGAAAGCTTCTCTAACGAATATTATACAGAATTAATTATATTTGATTACTTTATTTAAAGAGGTTGACATAGATACTTAATTACTAAGAAAACAGAGTTTAAAAAGGAATGCATATACTCACATCCGGCGTCAAAAGTCCTATTAAATATGGCGTGATGATCCCAGATATTGTGGACGTGCCGTTGATCATCGCGGTTAAAGAACCGGCGTAGTTGGGCGCCAAGTCCAAGGCATTCACCTGAAATAATGCAGTCAAGACTTTCACAATATGAAATTTGTGTATTCTAAACTCATGATGTACTCGTTAACAACAATTACGTTTATTAAATAACTAGCTGTCCCCGTGGTTTCCGGATAAAACGTGAACTATAGCGCTCAAGCTACTATCAGTGAAGTAGGATCGGATCAGTTATTCTGGATATTACCCTCCACTCAATTACTCTCTACTCAATTCGAACTCATTCGTCCAATAGAGACAGACTACAAAAGTAGTGCTTCGTCTACACACCTATCAATTACATTGAGGTACAATATTAACATAATCGGGATAAAACTGTGCGGTAATATAAAGTAAAAAGCACTAGTGCGTAATAAGCTGCATTAAGATACTAAAAACGGTGCAATAAATGTCACTTTACGTGACATTTATTGCACCGTATATTAGTGAGGGCTCACTATGTTACTAATGAAAGGCGTATTGTAAATTACCCATAGGTATACCCACGCTATAATTATTAATTTGAATCGTTCTAAGAATTATGGGTATAAAATGACAATTTGTATGAGCGATATGAAAATAAACCTTATCGTTACTTCTACTAAATACAATAAAAGCATATTTTTTAAGTAACTGGTCTTTATTAGGTACTTCAAAATTGTAAGGTACTAATTTAATCTTACCTTCATGCCACTGTAAAAGCCCCCCATGAGGGCCATGGAAGCGATGAAATATGCCACTGCAGCAAAGCGATCACATCCCGAGTACGAAGCCAATATGATACAGATGGCGGGCCCCGTCGCAGCTGTGAACAATAAAATATAACAACAAACTTATGAGTCTTGTTTCGTACGTGCTCGTATATTACGTGAACGGATGAGAAACAATTCTCTTGTGAGAGTTTAATACTGCATTTCATTTTGTAGACGTATTGTACTAACTATATATTTTTCTTAATTATAAAGTGTATTTGACATCTTCACTCCATTTCTATTTTGTATACTGTATTTTCTATTGTAAATATCGTTAAAAAAATCATTGAAAATTGCGCATCCTCAGGAAAGGAGTGCAATTCAATTCCAGTATCTGTTTCCTGACATCTTTAACCTAGCTGTCTTAAGGGTAGAGTCAATAAGCATTTTCAGGGTAAGCATGTTACATCCTCCGCCTCGTAATAACTCATTCTGGCTGGAGTCAGTCTAAGGTTAAGACCATTTTATTTAAATACTATTTTTTTTTTCATTGCCTCCTCTCTTATGTTTAAAATGCCGAGTGTTATGAGATATCCCAAAAGATCAATCGATTTTTTGAGATCAATAGAATGATCAACAATTTTAAAGAAAAACTTAATGGTAATGTCATGAAAACTAATTCTAGCCACCAAATTCTAAAAATCTTCAATTTGGTAAATTACAAAGTTCAGTTTCAAAATTAGCAAAAATATGTAGCAATCGATGAGAATAATGATGTAAACTGAGGAGAAGTGATGTCTTAGTCACTTGTAACGATTATTAAGAGGGTTAACTAAGGGTATATTGAGTCAGCAGTAATATATTGAGAACATTGAATTAATACAAAACAGCATGATTGTTTTGTAATAATCCAATGTTCTTCCCGTCCCTTATCATTCCTCAGACAAACAGTTTATGAAACACTTTAGCTATAATTAAGAACTAGTAGGTAATTAAAGAAATATAGTTTCCATTTAACATCCCTTTATGAGAGACTGGTGTCTGTACTAGGATAGATCAGAAGACCAATGTTTGTTAACTGATTGCAGTAGAATTTATAAAAGAAGTGTCTAATAAAAAACAGCTTTTCTCTATAGTTACTTTTGATATAATCGTCCTTAAATATGGTGTAAGTAATTATCCATTGCTTAAAGGTCTCTTCATGAACTGAGCCAACTATTGCAGCACTAAGACATTTAAAAAAATACGACAATTGGTAAAAGTATTTGGAACATATAAAGAAAGTTGTTAAAGTTAATGACAGGTACAACTGAGGTTAATAAAATCTTGTTTGTAAAGATGCCTTAATTCTTTGTTTAAAAAAACATTAATCAAACATTACCTATAGTTGTATGAATAATTCTTCCAGTCTTGATTGAATGCCAGTTCTTCTTCACGCAGAAATCACACACCCATCCAAATATGAAAGAGCTTATCCACATAGCCAAGTATGGAATAGCGGTCAGTGTTCCAGTGGTCGCAATATTGAATTTCAATACATCTGTCATATACTTCGGCAAGTCTGTCACCATTGTATAGTATCCCCAATCGTGACCAACCTGCAATTAAGTAATTTAATTGAAATTATAAAGGTAAATTGCTAATATTCTCTTTGTGGATGCTAAAGTCCTTCATCTAAGCTGTGTTTGGAGGCCAAACCATTGTGTAGGCAACATGTTGTTGGAAACATTTACCACTTGACATACTTTAGGGTCTGCTTAACCTTCTAATGAGAGTGGTAGAAAACTGTCAGCTGTGAATAATTTTACTTTATGATGTGGTATATGGTCCTTGCTAAGCGTGAATGTCATACTAGAAATGATTACTGTTTCTGTGTATTTGTCAATTTTTTAAAGGTTTTGTGATTAAAAATGGGGAAATAAATTAATGCTCAACAACATAGACATTCCTCCAACAATTAAGTAGATTCATCAAAATTTAAACTTACCGCAGCAAATAATAGAGCCCAAACTGGCACAGATCTCACGATTGCCTTCCAGGGTACTGGATCTCTTACACTCTTGGTATCAGCGCTAGTGACCGTTTCATTTAAGTATTTTAACTCTTCATCTGATATGTAGGGATGTGTATTAGGCGTACTGAAGCAGAGGAGACTCTGAAATAAACAGATATTGTCGTATAAAGAAAAAAACAACTCGAATAATTACATCATTCTTTACAAGTTTCTTTTCCTAATGTATGATTTGTGTTGAATTTATATGAACATTTTGAAACTTATTTCCATCATTTTATATTATGTACATACCTGTTTTAACTACAATCCCATGGTAAGTAGTGATGTAGCCGAGGGTGGTAAGCACACAAAGCCTCGAAGGAATTAGCTCTCAAGTGCAGCTGTCGGAACACACCGCTAGATGCTTAAGACAGATTTTGAACTTGAGGGTGATAGCCAGGTGGATACTACGAAGTACAAAGTATCCTAACACCGTGCTATGGTTTCCTCACGATGTTTTCCTTCACCGAAAGTTCAAGTTCATTGTAAGTAAGATTCAAACCCGGGACCACTGAGCTATTATCGCCTTAAAAGCTATTTAAAAGTAACCATTGTTTCTTTCTTACTTCAGCAAGTAATATTGTGCATTCATTTTGGCACACTTTGAAACTTGGTTTAATTTTGAATGAACTTACCCAAGCCAAAAACCACAGTATGCCAAAACAGCCGAAGAAATAAAACACATTGGCCCAGTCACCATCACCAGCCATCAGGAATCCAGACATAAATGAACCAAAGATGTTTCCAATTTGAGCACCACCAAACACCAAGGCACCTTGCCGGGAGCGCTCGTGAGGTGGCACCCAACGAGCTAAAACTATCATCAGAGCTGGCATCGTTGGACCCTGTAATTGAAAGTGTTCTTTTTTAAATGAAAAAAGAGGGTAGTTTCACACTATTCATGCTTCAGATGACTGAAAATGAATGGTGTGTTTGTTAGTATTTGTGCTAGATAGGTACTACAGATAAAGGCAGCCTGAAGAATAAATGGTGAAGTTGGGATTTCCGATTTATATCAACATTTATTGGATCTTTTAGTTGGCTTCTACATAAACCCTATAATTGACCGATGCGGAAGAAAAAGGACGAGCATGTGTAAATTTCTTTCCATTCTTCAAATATAGGGAGATCGTAGAAGTAACATATGTGAACCAAAAATTTAATTCGAGCGTAGAGCCTTGGAATCTGCATTTGTGAGAGGTAACAGTAGAACTGGTATAAGTATTCAAAACAAAGGTGAATGTTATTCGATGGTCAATCAGCAGTCAATGTTCAGAATGACGCAAATATATGATTAATTTATAAAATTTTAAACACTGACATTTAAGAACTTTTTTAAACTATGACTTCATTTATTCAAGTGAAAATTCATCGAAAATAAATTGTATAAATAAAATTCTTAACATGAGTCTTTTATAATCATTATTGACTCAGATTGGTACAAAACGCATGTTACCAGTGAGTATTATGCATTTTCAGCCTTAATGCATCAGATATATTTAATGGTTATTATATAAAATAATCTAAAAAGAAAACACTAATAATAGTGACTTACTAACCTCACCCATTCCTTGTAATACTCTTAAAATGAAGAGCCAAACAGCTCCTCCAGCTTTTACGACCACTGGCGTTAATAGCGTGAAGATAGCTGTACTCAAGAGGCCGATTCCTAATGTCCATTTACCTCCATATCTTTCTGCTAAGTATCCCCCTGGGACATGAGTAATGGCGTACCCATAATAAAATCCGCTGAGTATTAACCCTTGCGTTGATTCAGACCATGCGAATAATGCGTTCTGAAAGGTATGGAAGAATATAGGTGATTTGCGTCGTTTGTGTGATTCTACGTTTTGTGCAACGGGAGTTGCAACACCCGGTGCATTATTTGACGCGTTACGACCCTTCTCACCTTTCTAATAAGCTCTGGCAAGCTTACTCACGCGCAGGAACACAATATTATTATTAGGCTACGGTATTCTGTTAGATGGGGGTACTTCCCCAGTCGAGCTGCTTGGTGAGCGAAGAAATGATATGCTCCGAGTTTCCGTCAAATGGAAATTCGCGATTGCGACTAGCTGGTCATATCATTTCAAGAAACCCATAATTATTTCGTAACGCACGCACACATACCTTAATCGTGATTATTAAGTATTTGATTTGATTAATTTAAGTACCAATACACTTGGGTCTGTGCTTATACACAAGTGTATTAATTTATTTTAAGTATATCTAATAACAATAACGAATTAAGCCCTTTCCTACACGTCATTCTTTGCTAGTGGAATATTTATATATAAAACTAAACAATGTATTACCCAGATATCAAGTTCTATGAAGGATCCATAAATTATAGCAAATTTAATAAGTATCAGAGTAGTAGTAATTGATTGAACAATATTATAGTAATTAACCAACGCAGGTGCGTCCACGCTACGCGAATCGAGCACGAGCCGAGCCACGAACGAACAGAATACGTTCGTTGTTAGCGATGTCAAGTGTGGACGTTGCAACGAGCCTACATAGAGCGCGATGCGAAACGCGTAGCATTGACGCACCATCATGTTTGTTCACCGTAGTAGTTCATATCTTGGGAAATGACAGGCTGGAAATCTATATTATGTATTTTATTTCTTTGTTATCCTCTGTCATATTATTCCAAAAATATTAAGGACTAGCTGTTAGTGGCCGGTTGAAATGTCGTTTACATTATTGGAGTTTTCCGACAGATCACTATTTTTTTTAAATACTACTTAGCCTATTTTATTCAGTGATAATTTAGCTTTCTCCTGGTGAAAGAATTTTTAAAATTGTGCCATTAGTTATTGAGTTTATTCATTACAAACAAAAATACAAAAATCCAATCCTCTCTTTATTGTTAGTGTAAATATATAGCACCTAATATTTTACATATTCTAAACAATTGCATTTTAATTATTTCTATAGACCCATTTAGCAGTATGTCAAAATAATAAATTATTCCAACCAAAATAAACGTTGACACGACAATCGACATTCCTAGGTACACATTAAGAATAATGATACTAAATTCATAATTATTTAATATTTCGGGATGAATAGGTAGGCATTTCTCAAGTATCTTCTAAAGGCGATGATAGCTCAGTGGTAGTGACGTCGGATACCGAGATGAAGGTCCCGGGTTCGAATCCTACAATGAGCTTGAGCTTTCGGTGAAGGAAAACATCGTGAGGAAACGGTGGTAGGGTACTTTGTAGTACCCGCCTGGCTGGCTACCACCCTCAAGTTGAAAATCTGTCGCCAAGCACCTTTCGGTGTGTTCCGATAGCTGCACTTGAGAGCCAGTTTCTTCTAGGCTTTGTGTGCTTACCACCTTCGGCCGCATCATCACTTACCATGGTGAGATTGCGGCCAAACACAGACCTATAAAAAGTAAAAAAAAAAAAAAAAAAAAAAAAAGTATTTCTCATTTATATGAAAACCGTTTCAGTAGTCATACAATAGACAGACAATATTAAGAGCATGGATTTAGACTAAGGACTAGCGCGCACAGGTGATTTTTGTCACCAAATCTAATCTAGACCTAAATATGTATGGAGATACTGGCATGTTAGGACGTGACTACAGAGTAACACTCTGTCCACTGACGAAACAGTAACGGTGACAAAATTCACCCCTGCGCATTAGCTCATCAATACTTACTGGTTTCAAACTGGTAGTTCCATTGACAATAATTTCGCTCTCATCAGGACAGGCGTTGGGATCATAGTGTGACTCGTCTGATTTGTTACTATATACCATCTGAGTGACAGCCAGGTTGAGACATACTCGCATGGTGTAAGCATTGCAGACGGCAAGCAGTCCCATGATACCGAGGACGTACCGCTGAGGAATTAGGAACACTGAGCGGAGAAAATGATTTTGTGTTGTTATATTTTTTAATATTGGTCATCTTTCTATGTTTTCACATTGAATAGATAGATTATGCGAGGTGGGTGATATGAGCGAGAAAAGCTCAGCTTTTTTCTGAGTAATTATAAAAATGAGAATTAATTGCAATAGCTTTTAATGTTTGCCAAGAATGTTTAAAAATAAAGTTGGATAAACTTTATCGATATAATTTATTTAAACAGTGTGCGTCGAGAATATTATTTTACAGATACAGCTAAAATAGTGAGTTTTCATTAATAAATTGTTTCTCAAATATATTTTCTTTGCCTGAATGTGGCTATAATGTTTTCTCTCTCCTATAGGTATTTGGTGAACGTTACATTGGCAATTACGCAGTAGGTATTAATTGTAGTTCAAATATAAAATATACCAATTACATTAAATAATTTTAGTTATGTCAAATCACAATATACGATTTATCATATAAACATTTTAACTTATGTTTATTTTTTTCAATATTAATTTAAAGTTGCTATTGGGTTATACATAAAGGAATCAGTCACGCGGGGTAGGTATACTGAAAGCATGGATTTAATATACAAACAGGATTGAACTCTCCAAAAATTTTATCATACAAAAATAAACCATAAGTCATGCACGTTAGGGTTTACTTTTGTTAGTTATCTTAGCCGAGGCAAAACGAGCCGAGAGAGATAGCCCGAACCGAGGCCGTTTGTCCCTTTTCCTCAATTGCCAAAAGATAAAAATGTTAAAGATGGTAGAAAATATTTCACCACAACAAGTAAAATATATTACGTATAAATATTTTTTTGCTATTAAACTAGTTTTAAATCATTTTATTTTGTAGGTTTACATCTGTACATAATAATAAATAATTGTGTTTAAGTAAAATAATCAAAATAATATGATTGTTTGGTAGCTATCAGAAAATTATTCTGGTAGCACTGAAATCTGATATCAGTGGTGTCATGGCAACATGGCGACTTTTTCTGTTGTTTTGTGGAAACGCATTTTAAGTTCTAGCTACGGTTTTTATACTTTTTATCGTGAAAATGGTGAAAAAAAATTGTATCAAGACATGTAAAAGTGAATCATGTGCTGGTTGTGGGATTTTATTTCACAAGTAAGGAATAACGATGATTTTATTTACTAACAATGGTGAGTCATAAGTAGTTTGACCATGGTTTATTAAAAAAAATTGTAGACGGAAGACACTAAAGTATATTGTGTGTTGTAATGTGTACCTATTGTATAAATTATTTGTACCTATGTATCGCATAATTGAAATAGCATTATTTTTTATGTTTGTTACAGCTTTCCATCGAAAGAAGAAATGAAGCAAAAATGCAATTTTGATGCGATTAAAACAAATGTTTTCCACAAGATTGAAACATCTTATTATTCCACCGCATCCTTTCAAATGCATAACAGATGAAGAACCGCAAAAACTGTAACTAGTAAAAGCATTGGCTAATAATTCGTACCTATTCACCACGCGAAATGTAATGCATTCAGAAACTTAGGCAGTGAGATTGGCCTAAGGCAGAAACTAAATAAAACAATTTTGTTTAGCCGTGTTTAATTTTAATAAATACCTACTTTGTCAAGCACATTCGAGTTTTATTTCCCTTTGCTATATTTTAATTCCCAAATAACAGCTCTGTAGAGCAAACTGAAAAAAGAGCAAGGGGAAAAGCCGTGGTCCCAGAATGAAATTCTGCATGCACCCTTGCCTATTCATACGTAATATTTGATGATTCGACACAAAACGTAACTCAAAAATTAATCATAACTTTTCTCAAAAACATGGGTATACACGGCTACACATCAAGCTATACATTTCCAGTATAAACTGATCTCGCATTGTATAGGATTTCTGTACAATGAGAGGTCAGCTAATATTGGAAATTTATATCTTGATTAATCGTGCGTACACGATTCAACACCCACATAGAACATAAAAATGTTCAGTTTCAAATAATGGGTTTTCGCGAAAAAGTATCTCGATATCTATAGTTTTTCATTATGGTTTTATCTCTTATTTTTTCTATAAATTATTATTTCTCTATTTTAAGTAACATAATGTTAATATTTTTGTAATACAAACAATAATTTGAAATCAACTAGTGTCAAAACGCCACAAACAGACAAAATTGGAGGAACTTTGCAATGCAGCGATTGTGCGCGAAAGGGACTAACAATGACCACGACCACTCTGCCAAGAGTGCACGACTAGGAAGAAGAAGTGTCAACCGGACACAAATTATCTCTCAAATCCAACTTTCCTGTTCGTTATAAAAATGTTTGGTCACCCTATTAGAATGGGATAAACAGCCTCGGTATGCGTTATCTCTCTCTGCTCGCGTTTTTGGCCCAAGAGCTCAATCCTGTTTGTATATTAAATCCATGACTGAAAGTTTCTGGAACTGGCTACTTATAATAAAAATAAAAAAATGCATTTCCGCTATTTGAAAATGGAACTTTCTGATTAGGTTATGTTTTAATTTATGTGATTGTAATTTTATTTACACGACCTCAAGATAATCGATGTGTAAACAATCACTCTGTGTATAATATTGTCACAACTAGGGAAAACTGAGTGTAGTTGCTTTGAATAGAAAAGAGAAAGACAATCAACTTAATTTTAAGACGTGTCCACAAAAGTTACGAAAATTCAATGGTAAGATAATTGTTGCATCTTTTTTCAGCAAGTCAGAATATTACACTACAATATCTCTCGATAACTTAAGGACAGTGACTGCTAATTAAATAAAAGTAGCTCATTATTAAAATAAATAGATCGCTGAAACAATACAAACATAAGAAAAAAATAGTACAGATTGTTGAAATGCGACCTCGCAACAAAGTCGTTCTTTCACATTGACAACGTGTCCGCATATTCTACTATGACCCTGTCCAGATAGGACGAATTCGCCGCGAATCTCTCGCGCGAATGCATAACGCGCGTACGACGAGGTACTTCTCACCAATGCATTGCGTCACAAGCATCGTGCGCATAAAAATACGCGCGTATTTTCAGTTCGCGAAATCCTTCTTTCTGGACAGGGTCTTAGGTAACGAATGTATTTAAAGGTCACAAATAAAGAACTGATGACACATATGTCATACAGTCCAGACATGCGATTTCTTTTATATTTCCGAAGAGGTGAAAGAGAATAAAATAATTAAGTACGGACGGAATTACGGACCTACGGGAGATTAGGCCCACCTCTTTTTAGATAGGGTCCGAAGAATGCATACGTTTGTAAATTGTAAAGAAATTAGACTATTTGAAAAACGAAAAATTATGAACATAATATGTGGTATTATTGATTAGAGTCCAGAAACTTTCAGTACCTAAGTATGACCTGAGTATTAAGTACAGAAAACCGTACAGAAAATTATTACAATTTCGTGATAAGATTTTGATAGTAAAAATATATAAGTAGATTACTAAGTCGGTATGAGGAGAATTAATTTATGTAAAACATAGTTTATTGACAAATACTTACTTTTTGATATTATTTGCCGCCATCTTGGTTTCATCGCAAACTTCGCTTCGTTGTCCTTTTAATTACCTGAAAATAAAGAAGTAGTTTCATAATACACTTGTAAAATAAATCCATGTGTAGATAATGCATGATGTTTATTATACTCAATAAATAGTACAGTAGATAAAGCACTTGAACAAAGTGTTGTTTATCTCGACTAACTGTCGTGGCTTGAAAATTATAGTTACAGAGTATATATGGGGCATAAAACCGTTTTTATTGTATACTGTTTACTTGTACTAAGCTACAAATGCTGATATTTTTTTATTTCAGAAACGCGGATGAAGGCGAGGCGACAGCTACTAATAAAATTATGCTGCTCCAAAAAGCCTCGTATTTTACAACATAAGCGATACTTTTCTATCCAGGAGAGTATTTAATAGTTTAATATTGTGGAACAACGCTATAATCGTTGCCCATGTCGTTGCCATACTTTACTTTGTAAACGTGACAAATATTAATATCGGAATTTGTAACGAATATACGACATAATTGAACTAACAATATTGTTGCTTTTATGACTCTTTTTATAGTGACGTTTTATTTTGAATAACAATGACCATGGAAAATGTAAAAGCAACAGTAGGTATACAATGCAGGATATGAATAAACAAAACAATCTCTTGGTATTCGGGTGAAGTAGTTTGTGAGCATTTTTGGTTTCTCATCGAGTAAAATGAAACGTAATTTACAAAATAGTATTATGGTATTTTTTTCGTGGATTAGGATGGGATTTTTTCTCGGTTTGAAACATGCCATACAACCAAGAAAAAATCGCCCATATAAAATGTTAGTACTAATGTTAATGATATTTGCCTACTTGTGTCAATACATATAAAAATTAATTCAAAGACAAGGCAAAGCAAATCTTTAATGATAAGACAAGCTTTAATTTTAAACCTGTAAATTACATTCAAATACAATATAAGGAAATTATGAGGGTGAGATATTATTTGATTAACATTTTGTGCGAACATGCTACGCGAACCGAGCACGAGCCAAGCCACGGAAGAACAGAATTCGTTGCAGTGTGGATCGCGGATGTTACAGCGAGCCTACAACCACAGATTACTAAATAGTTACTACGCTACAAGCAACGTCGCTCGCCTTGCAAACAATAAACGTAGTGTTTATATTCTCTTTGACCAATGGCGATAGACATTTCAAAAAGTCGTCGTTAGTTCCTATTTTGACCACCGGGCCAGATAAGTTTGTGGGACTAAGCGAAATTACACACATCGTTAAAACGTTATTGTATTGAAATGTCCCATCATGTAACTGCCAACCACGTGAAACATATCATTTTTATATTTTTTAAATGGACACCTGATTTGTTGTCATTATTTTGTACGTAAACTCTATTATTATTACTGTATTTAATTGTAAGCTATATTCAGCGCGATAATTTAAAAGTATTTTTAACGCCTCGCTGTAATTTTAGTTATTCTGTTAGATCTTGTAGATAACAAAATTACATCATTGATATAATTGTTAGAAATCTACTGTTTCGTACTTACGTAAAAATCATATTTTTTTCTGTAAATTACGCATAAACAGCGGAACGGATTTGGAAAAAACTTGGCACTGAGATATGGCAATTATATTAAAATAAATGTAGGATTCTATTTATCGAGAAAAAACCTTGGTTCCCACCGGGACATGGGTAACATCGTGAAGAGGCAGGTTTTATTTTATATTTACCTTAAAAGTTAAAAGTAAAATGCTCTGAAATACCATAAGCACATAACAGATATTTCAGACGAAAGCACATCAAATATTGCTGAAATGTTTAAATAAAATTGGAATGAAGATAGGTACTCGTACGGACACTATAGTCAATTCCACCTAGGATGTGTTGTGACAATCTAAAGTTGTTTATCCATATCTTGTAAAATTCCACTTGTTTACTCTAAAATACTACACAAAATATTTCATGAAACCTTGATTTATATATTACGATACTAGTTTTCAACCCAAGGTTTCACCTGCATTCCCCAACGGTCTTATGTTTTCTCGTGACAAAAAGTATTATAACTATATACTATTCCAGGTCATGATCTACCTGTGTACCAATTTTCATCAAACAAACAAACTTACAACCATTTATTTTAATAGTACAAATCTCTTATAATAGCGAAATAAACTTTAACCCTTTAACCATTGAGAGATCTTATATGACACCATTTGTCACCAAACTCATGCAATTTTAAATCAATAATAACTAAAAGCTGCATCAAAATATGATCTCAGCTGTATAACAACAACAAAATTCGTGTCATTAGCACGTTAAAACATTATTTGGCCACTTACGCAAGTTACCTCTCTTGAACCGGTTCTCAGTGCAATACAGAAGCACAAAATAATTTCCTTGAGGTAATAATATACCCTTGAAACGGGCTTATATGACACCATTTGTCACCAAACTCATGCAATTTTAAATCAATAATAACTAAAAGCTGCATCAAAATATGAGCTCAGCTGTATAACAACAACAAAATCCGTGTCATTAGCACGTAAGAACATTATTTGGCCACTTACGCAAGTTACCTCTCTTGAACCGGTTCTCAGTGCAATATAGAAGCATAAAATAATTTCCTTGAGGTAATAATATACCCTTGAAACGGGTCAAATCAAGCCGACTACTTGAAATTGGACTGGTATAAAATAATCAACGTAAAAAAAGGTCTGTGTAGATGTTTTTTTAGTTATTTACTAAACCTTCTTTTTTGGAAGGAATCGAACTCAATCTAATGAAGTTAAATTATACTTTTTAAATAAGTTATTTATGAATACATTAAACAGATGACTACTGGACAGTATAGGGCGAATTAAGTCTGATGGCCATATTATAACAATTCCCTATTATTATGTAGACATCAATAGCAAAGTGACCTTAGTCCCAGCGGCTCCCAGCGAGCTTCTTTGTCTGTTAGCCACTTAAGAGCTTTTCTTCACATTGAATTTTATCGCCATGAAATGTTTTTCAAGGGAAACACGATTCTGTAACACGGCACCTTGCCACATGTTTTTTAGGAACCTACCATCGAGTTAAAATATTATAGAATGATAGCTTTAACGTTACCTTGCGCTAAGCGTGAGAAGTTCGACGGGCCAGTTGGCGCAGTTGATTAAGGTTTACCTTACGTCGTGGGTTCGATTCCCACACAGGACATGCATTTGTGTGCATGAACATGTCTGTATATCCTGAGTCTGGGTGTAATTATGTATAATTAAGTATGTATTTACAAACAAAAAGTAGTATATGTATTATATCAGTTATCTGGTTTCCATAGTACGAGCTCTGCTTAGTTTGGACTCAGATGACCGTGTGTGAGGAATGTCCCAGGATATTTATTTATTATTATTTATTTAGTTTCCAAATATATGCATTCATAGATATATCGTACACTAGTGAATTTACAGTCAGACAAAAAATCTATATGGATTCCTTGTCATTTGTTCTTGCTGAAAGTATCGATAAAAACGAGAAATTGGCATTTATTATACGTATTTTATTCGTTCAAACTATGTACGCGCACTTCGTTTCAAGGCATTTAGACCGTACCCGTGCTCACACTCTATGGAACTTACTGTATTTATTCCAAATACTAAATGACACAACTATGCAATGCACTCACTACTCTACTAGAATTACATAAATTGTTTCTAAATTTCAAAGCATCAAATATTATAAAAAACTAATCTTATTTTAACCCTAGAAAGATAATCATATTTTAGAGTACGTTAAAGATAATCATGCGTAAAATATACGCATGCATTTTGACAGGCGATAACATTTTGTTTTACATGCTGGTATTAAAATAGCTATTTGATATTGTTTTTTTATACATTAATGAATAATAAAAACAATGATTTATGTGTATATAATAATTAATCATATTAAAATTAAGCAAAAACTTTGAGCCTCTGCAAAAATCATCAAAAAGTAGAAACTAATTTTTAAAAATGAACAGTAAACAATTTTATACTAATAGTCAGTAATTTTAACGATTATTCAGAAATTTTAAGATACCGCCTAATATAAAAGCACATGTAATGACTTATAAATCAGTCAGATGTAGTTTAGACACAAGTCAACATTATGCTCTCGAAAAATAGCATTTTGTCAATTATTGCCCAATGTTTTTGCCTTTCGCCGTTTCTTTGAGGAGCAAAATACACTGTATAATATGACTTTTTAGCATTGGCTCCTCTGTATTGTTTTCTGGTGCATCAAGGACATCAGGGACATCTTTTGGCAGGATGTTGGAGATAGTCTCCCGGAAATATTTCTACAGAGTAGGGGCTTCCAATCAATTGCCCATAAACGGTTATCTTTGAGCTAGGCTAAGATTTTACAAGTATTTTTTCCGGCTGAGAACCTTGTCGCCTTTACTGAAAACATTGCGGCTAGAAATAATGCAACTAATGCAAGCTGTACTTATTATTCCATAGAATACCAATAACCATATATGCCTCGATTCGACTTTCTGCTACATGACATCAGAGCTAATTTTCACCAGGAGCCGGGTCTTCTCTCCTTTCCTCATTTATGAAAGCCTCTTTTCACGTCATTTTCAATATCGTGATGTGCAGTTTCACTATCTGAGTCGTTAGTAATATGTTCGCCATCACTCTCTAAAAGAGCAGCGAGAATTCGCTCTTCTCCCATATTTCGACTCCCAATCTTAGCGTTGATGGGCCAAAATATTTATAGAAACATAAACAGTACAGTAACAATGCAAAAACTACACAACAATAACTTACAAATAAAAAACAACACGATTTGTCAAAGAAGTTGAAATCTTAAAAGTCACGTTAAAGATAATCTTGCGTATTTTTTACTCCGCCATCGTTATATTTCGAAATTGATGGCACTTACCTCAGCAAAACGGTCACCTTACGCATGCTCCAAGCTACGAGTGAGATTACCGAAACCCTCAGCGCCAGATTCGCGAAAATAAAAAAAATACAGCAATATTTCGATCGCGCATGCGTATTTTTTACGCAGATTATCTTTCTAGGGTTAAAGTAAACACTAGCCCCCATATTACAAAACATGGTTTAAAAATAAACCAGGTTTTAAAATAGTCTCGTCTCTTTTTATTATATGACGTTAGAAAGTGACCGAGTGACAGTAAAACCTGGTTTTGCTTTAAACCACGTTTTGTAATAAGGGGGCAAAAGTTTATACTGTAACTAGCTTTACGCCCGCGACTTCGTCCGCGTAGATTATTTCTTTTTTCTAGATATGAATCATTGTAACAATATAGAGCTTTGTTCATGGCTATTGTCCGCCACTACGTGTGATATTGACAAAAGTTCAGGTAGATTAAGAGCTCATATGCGAGGATGCCACATAAAACTGAAACAGTCCTGCCGCAAATCAACTCTAGCAAATTTCAGAGTTCTTCCCTGTGACTACAAACCTTAATTAGGAACTGTTATCTTTTAAATTCAAACGGAAGGTGATTTGGGATCAATGGTATACGCGGCAAAAAGACTGTTTCTCCTCTGGCAGAACCAGTAAATATTTTGGCCTCAATAACATTGCGGCGGAGAGCTGTTACTTGTAGTCTAGTTCCACAGCACAATTTTGGAGGCCTTATCTCTCTTTCCCTCATGTCTGAGGATCGTGTTCAACATCGGGTTTGCTTCTAGAGCGAATGATCTGCCTCCACTGGTTTCTGTCTTCTGGTTTCTGTAAAACTTGGAGGACGATGAGTCTTTTACTTGATCGGACCATCTTGTTGGTGAACGACCACGTAGTCGTTTTCCTTCCGTGTTCCCAACTATGATCAGATTTCCAAACTTTCATCGCCTTTGCGCACCATGTGGCCGAAATACGAAAAAATACGTTGGTGGCATATGGTGGACAATCGTGTTTTAATTTGGATCTGGGATAGGATTGATGCATTATTGCGTTTAGCGGTCCAAGGTATTTCCAATATCCGTCTCCAGCACCACATCTCGAATGCATCAATCCTTTTTCTTTCTCGGGCCAGTATAGTCCACGCTTCCACTCCATACATGAAAATGAGGAATACCAATGCTCGTATTAACCGGATTTTTGTTTTCCTCTCTTTTTCCTGATGTTGTTGAGGCGAGTCATTTCAATACGCCAATACCATAAGACCAAAAAATATATTTTGAAATTTTCACTCCGAAAACAAAGAACTTCATATACTAAATTTAATCCCCCTTTTCACTCCTTAAGGGTTCAAATTCCAACAACACCGATATTTGTTGCGTTAGTTTATAACCATAAGCTAAAATAATAAATTTAGTGTACTTCCATACACAAATTCATCCCCCTTTTTACCCTTTCGGGATCGGAATTATCAAAAACGTTGAGGCACATATAAATTAATTTTCAATCATCAACCTAAACACAAAATTTGAAGGTCCTAACTTCGAAACTGATGGACTTTCATATAAACTTGCATCCCCTATTTTACCCCCTTAAGGATGGAATATCCAAAAATCCTTAGTGGTTACCTACACTGTATAATATTAAATTTAGTGAAGTTTACTTTGAAATTGAAGGACTTGCATACACAACTTCATCCCCCTTTTCCTCCCTTCGATGGTGGAATTATCACAAACGCTGAGACAACTATACATTAATTTTCAATCGTCAGCCTAAACACAAAATTTGAATATCCTAACTTCAAAACTGACGAACTTGCATACAAACTTTCATCCCTTATTTTACCCTGTTAGGGTGGAATTTCCAAAAATCCTTCCTTAGTGGATGCCTACGCCGTATAATAATACATTTAGTGAAGTTTACTTTGAAATTGAAGGACTTGCATACACAACTTCATCCCCCTTTTCCGTCCTTCGGTGGTGGAATTATCACAAACGCTGAGGTAACTTTATATTAATTTTCAATCGTCAGCCTAAACATAAAATTTGAAGATCCTAACTTCAAAACTGACGGACTTGCATACAAACTGTCATCCCCTATTTTACCCTCTTAGGGGTGGAATTTCCAAAAATCCTTCCTTAGTGGATGCCTACACCGTATAATAATACATTTAGTGAAGTTTACTTTGAAATGAAGGACTTGCATACACAACTTCATTCCCCTTTTCCTCCCTTCGGTGGTGGAATTATTACAAACGCTGAGATAACTACACATTAATTTTCAATCGTCAGCCTAAATACAGAATTTGAAGATCGTAACTTCAAAACTGACGGACTTGCATACAAACTGTCATCCCCTATTTTACCCTCTTAGGGGTGGAATTTCCAAAAATCCTTCCTTAGTGGATGCCTCCACTATATAAGGTATCTTTGTGCAAAATTTCAAATCTCTAGATCCAGCGGTTTGGGCTGTGCGTTGATATATCAACAATCAGTTAATCATTTTATATATTAAGATTACCCTCTTAGGGGTGGAATTACCAAAAATCCTTCCTTAGTCGATGCCTACACCATATAATAATACATTTAGTGAAGTTTACTTTGAAATTGAAGGACTTGCATACACAACTTCATCCCCCTTTTCCTCCCTTCGATGGTGGAATTATCACAAACGCTGAGACAACTATACATTAATTTTCAATCGTCAGCCTAAACACAAAATTTGAATATCCTAACTTCAAAACTGACGAACTTGCATACAAACTTTCATCCCTTATTTTACCCTGTTAGGGTGGAATTTCCAAAAATCCTTCCTTAGTGGATGCCTACGCCGTATAATAATACATTTAGTGAAGTTTACTTTGAAATTGAAGGACTTGCATACACAACTTCATCCCCCTTTTCCGTCCTTCGGTGGTGGAATTATCACAAACGCTGAGGTAACTTTATATTAATTTTCAATCGTCAGCCTAAACACAAAATTTGAAGATCCTAACTTCAAAACTGACGAACTTGCATACAAACTTTCATCCCTTATTTTACCACCTTAGGGGTGGAATTTCCAAAAATCCTTCCTTAGTGGATGCCTACACCGTATAATAATACATTTAGTGAAGTTTACTTTGAAATTGAAGGACTTGCATACCCAACTTCATCCCCCTTTTCCTCCCTTCGGTGGTGGAATTATCACAAACGCTGAGATAACTACACATTAATTTTCAATCGTCAGCCTAAACACAAAATTTGAAGATCCTAACTTCAAAACTGACGGACTTGCATACAAACTGTCATCCCCTATTTTACCCTCTTAAGGGTGGAATTTCCAAAAATCCTTCCTTAGTGGATGCCTCCACTGTATAAGGTATCTTTGTGCAAAATTTCAAATCTCTAGGTCCAGCGGTTTGGGCTGTGGGCTGATATATCAACAATCAGTTTATCATTTTATATATTAAGATTTATCTGTGATATACAAAAATATGTTTTAATATTCCTAGAAACCTACATCAGGAAAGGTAATATTTTATTTAAGATTGTGGTTTTATGTATAGGGTAGTAAAGTTGAGAATTTACAATTCAAGGGAAATAAGACCGGTAGCTTAACTTGCTTTGAGGTAAAAGCCACGCTGCAGATGAGATACCAGACATGCCCCTTAAAATGGGATTTGCGTTTTGAGAGCATGGCAATATCCAGCTACAAACTGGAATTTGCCATCAATCACACCAATAATGCTCACTTAGGATTACCATAATTATTATTATAAATTATCACGTTATTTCTAGTGCATTGTTTAAAGCCTATTGTAGAAATTGCAACATTTCTGCAAAGTGCTTGACGACAAAATTATAATTATATGTCTGCTAATGAAACTCATGTTTAAAACATCAGGCAGTTTTTCTAGAAGACAAGAACGCATTTAAGAGCACTCAATTCGTCATACTTTTCATACAAAACCTCTGTACTTATTATGGCGTTATTAAACATTTTTCGTTAGATTTTTTGGACAAATTAGTATCTTGTGCACTATATCTAGCCGTGTATCTAGGCGTAATTTAAAAAAAGTGTGAAACAAATTCAGTTAAAGCCTCCGAAATGTTGCGCCGGCCACAGAGGGCCGCCTTAAGTTCGCTTCACATTCTATTATTGTAAAAATGATTTTTTAGATTATTAAAAAAAAACCTGCTCGCAGTTTCTTGCCAGAAGTCTTCTCGGTGGTAGAATCAATTGTAACGTTCGTAAGTGCCTTATAAGGGCCTAAATTAAATAAACGATTTTTGTATTTGAATTTGAATACACGTTCTATACCTACGTACTTATTATTTACATAATGGTGACTTATAAGAAAGATGAGTTATGTATGTAAGTATGTCCGAATTTAAGTAAAGTTACTATTGTTGCTACCAGCAATTTTATGTGAGCAAGTTTGATTGTTTGAACGATAGTATTTTATAGATGTAGGCAAAACTCAGTGAAACTCATGCTTGTATCAGCTCGAGTGTAAAAGGTTAAACCTTGTAAATAAGTAATTTTATGTGAGACAACTTTTATTTCGACCAAAACAACGAAGTTGTAGAGAGAGGTAGAGCCTAGCATTATTTCGCAGTTCGACTGAGGAAGTGAGTATGGTGCGGACCTTACAGAATACCGCGACCAAATAACTTTATGTTGTATTCCTGCGCGTGTGTAAGGGCACCATAGCTCGTTGAGTGGGGAAAGGGTCGGTAACGTGTTAGTGATATCCCGTTTGTTGCAAGTGTCCATATGAGTACGGTAATCGCTTACCATCAGGCGGGCCATACGATTTTTCACCGATTTCGTCGTATCAAAAAATTCGTACATTTTTATTAAAGGCAGTTAGTTAAACTTTTGTTTTTAGATTAAAATATGTTATAAGCACATTTACTTGACTCTTGAAAACCGGAATCAAAAAAAAACTGGTTAATTTAATTATCATGTAAGCAACCTTTTTTTTTTTTGAAGATACTAGGATTCAAAAGCTGAAGTCAAGTCTCTAAAAGATTGTGTTAGTCGAAAATAAACCTTATGTCATTCATCCAGGTTCCAAGTTCAATTTCATACGGCACTCATAACTCGTTTTGGGCTCTGATTGACGTTTTTTATTACCGACTCACGAAACTCTTAATAAAATGCTATAAACACCACCATTTTCACCTAATCTGATATATTATTTTATCTACACCCATGCTATAAATCCTGAAACAGTTAGCTTATTTGTTGCCAACATTAAAACATCCGGTGTCATGGTAACCATTATATCATCCAAAACAGTGTATAATGTAGTGCTGAATTTCATTATGCAACACCTTCTTTTTTTTGCTGTGTCGGTCCATTCCTTACTCATCAAACAGCCACATTCTCCGTCGTATCCTTATGAATTTCAAAAAAAGAACATTTTCATGTAGGCTCGTTTCACTATCACAGCGCCGGAATAAAAAAAACTTAGAGGATATTCGAATTCACGTCGTATCCCGCCATTTTGGTTCGATATTAGAATTGCAGAAAGTTATTACTTTGTTGTTAACAAAAATGATCATGGGCGTAGATAAAGTCTTGTATGCAACTGTACATAATTAGGTATTAAAACCCTCATGTGATACTATTATCACACTTGCTTCGCTTCGTGTGATAAACCCACATTCGTGTTTTAATACCCCTTATACAACAGTTTCATAAATAACTATTATTATTGAGTAGATCAGTTCTATAAAGATTAATGGGTCCTTTAAAATAGCAATGGTCGTTCAACATCAGATATTGTCGGTTTTACGCAATGAACCGTCGGTGAACGTGTCTAATCCGTTTAATAATGGTGAGGTCGACAACTTTCTGCCGATCATTTCGCATGTTATTAGTTTATAGATTTAGAACGTGTAGGTCTCATTCAAAATAGGGAAATTTTGGATGAAAATAAACAATGTTTGTGATGCTATCCCATTTATTATTGTACTAGCTGTCCCCCGCGGTTTCACCCGCGTTCCCGGAATAAAAAGTCATATGTCTTTCTCCATACCATAGGCTATCTGCATGCCCAATTTCATGATGATCCGTTGAGTAGTTGAGGCGTGAAGGCGTAACAAACAAACAAACAAACTCACTTTCGCATTTATAATATTACTAGCTGACCCGCGCGGTTTCACCCGCGTTCCCGGGATAAAAAGTAGCCTATGTCCTTCTCCATACCATAGGCTATATGCATGCCAAATTTCATCGCGATCGGTTCAGCGGTTTAAGCGGGAAAGCGTAACAGACAGACAGACAGAGTTACTTTCGCATTTATAATATTAATATATTAGTTAGGATAAGTTAGGATAGTATAGTTAGGATTGCAGAACTTATGATGAATAGAGCATTTTTTTTATATACGACTCAGTCGGCAATCATGCACATGATCCGACTGGTGGTAAGCGGTTACTTTACCCTATTGGATGCTTGTGATGCCACATATGTTGCTGTTGCATCACAAGAGACCCTTGCTACACCCTGGGCATCACTCACGCGTTACCGACCATTCCTCCCTCCCAAATGAGTTCTGACAACCTTACTCTTACGCAGGAATACAACATTGTTGCAGGAATACAGCTGCGGTTAAATGTAAAGTAAAAAAAAACTGTTCTACCTCCCTTAAAAGTTTTTTTTTCTATGTAAATACTTAATTACCCATCTCTAGAATTAATTCTAAAGTAGTGATAAGATATACATAATTAAATAAGGAAATACTCAAAATATTTTCATTCATGTTGTTGGATTTTGTACAACTCAAATGCTTTACAAAATAAGAAACATTGTGATTAGTATATATTATCTCCCTTACTCATAAAACGTTATTTAACTAATATACTGTTTAAAGGGTCACGTAAATAACGTCACTCTATTGGCATTGTCAAATAATGTGACATTATTTACGTGACCATTTAAACAGTATATTAGTTCAATAGCGCTTTATGAGTAAGGGGGTATATATATTATTAAGATTTAAAATCCGATGTCTTTTTTATCTTCTTACTAAATACGTTGTCATTAGAAGCCCGTTTGAACGTATAACAACAAAATGAAAATTCTTATAAATTTTGCTATCCTTCATTAAAATTTCGTCATAAACCTATTGATGTAGATTGTAGATGATCCGCTTTAATCTGGTTTATCCAGTGGTCTAATGTCAATCATGTCAAGTGTTTCGATAAATGGTTATTTTGTTACACTGTTTTTGTTTCCAAATATTATTATGACCTACATTATTATGAAAAATAAATAAGGGCCTTTATAGATGTAAGTTTATCAAGATATAATAGTAAAAGAGTGAATGCCGGGATAACAGATAGAGCGTATGAATAGAAGAATCATATATATATATTAAGGGACAAATGGTGAATACTCAAAAAAAAATGTAACTCTTCATAGTAAATGTCAACCTTGCTCGATCATAATGTATGAAAAGTAAACATATTTTTTTTTTGAGAATTCAGTGTTTGTCCCATAGTAAAAGTTATTCAGCATGACTAACCCAACATAGGTTTCGAAAATATGCCATCTCGAAGTCTCCACCTGTTATAGGACCTTAAATGTTTGGACATCTATTATTTCTGTTTTAATTATTTATGGAATAGATATGTAGGTAACCTAAAGACGGACTGTGGCTAGTAATATTTATTTGGTTGACTGCAATTATGTTTCAATATAATATTATCATTTTATGTGTTGAGTGTTTATTATATTAATACGGGAAGCGTAGTAATGTAAGATTTGACATAAAGTTTATATAGGGAAGAAGTGCACAATAATGCATTTATATAATTCATTATTTAAATAAAAATACTTTTGACTGAATATAATATTGCTAAACGGACTTGATTTAACTAAAAATCTCATAAAAATCTTTTTTTAATAGTTTTCTAGTTAAATACCATATTGTCAATTTTGGAATTTATTATTATTGTATTCGTGAACCCACCGTGCATGAGTTCATTATGCACTTGGGCGCGTTTTTTTTATTCATACACAATTACTCGATTATACATACAGGTTTCTTTACGAATTGCAAAATAGCCTGGGGTAACTGAATTGTACCTGTACTGTATCTGATGTGACATCAATACTTCCTATTGAGCAAAAAAAAGTATTCTCAGTCAACCTGTTATGTTAATTGGTACAAGTTACGTAAACTTTACCAAATAAGCGATGCTGAACTGTAGTTCCGTGGCTGAACCGACGAGAACTGGTTATATGTGGTTTGCAACTCTGATAATGACAGTGGTATACAATCAATTATTATGCCGTTGAATAGGGTTAAAAGTTCATCAGGTCATTAAGGTGTCAGTTTATGTAGGCTGTATTATGCGAATCTCTGTTGGTTTACGTAATTTTACTTAAAGAGCCTTTAGTGAACTTTTGGACATGATAAACAGTAAACCACTCTCCAAAATACTACGGGTACCACAACCAATGGCTGGTGTAGGTAGCCAGGATGAAGATGGGTAAATAATTACCATTGTTGTACGAAGTAATTCCCCGCGTTATTACAGAGCTTCGTTTACCTAGTAACTATTTAGTAATCTGTGGCTGAGTGCCCCTTCCATGAAAACATTGTAGATAATGAAGTATTTGTTCATGGTGATTGACAGGAAAGTGCAAGATTTAAAAATATAGTAATTGGAAGGTCACAACAAAGATTACCTTATTTTCCTCAATCGTTTGTATCATTTATACTGTTTGTCTGCAGCAATGCAGCATTTCCTTATTGACTTTCCGGTAATTCCCTTTTTGATCATGCAAGAAAAAACTCGTTGAATGTCAAATTCTTTCTTGTCATTATCAACTATGACACAAAAAAATTTTTTCTTGAATTTTTTTATGAATACTCCCAAATAAATTACAAGTATTTCGGTTGGCAATACGAAATTGGGATATTTAGCAACTATCCGGAAAGTTTTGGACGTCCCGATTGGTTTTGATGATATCCAAAGTTCAAACCGATTTCGAACCGGAACCCATGAAACAATTTGCAAAAGTTTTGGGATTCAATTTCAATTTCCGCATAAAGTTTAGCGAATTTATTATCAAAACAATATTTATCAAAGAACGATTTTATATTTATTCATATTCATATTCATTTATTAATTGTAACAAGTACACATACATTTTAAAGGTTTAAAGTAGTAGCATACATGCACCCTGTAAGGGTATTACAATTATAAGTAGGTATCTACCATAGTTACATAGGTACAAAATAACTTAGTAGGAACTACGTAATATTCATTTTTTATAATATATATTAATACTATTTATATTATCATTATATGAGAATATCACTTATACGCTATATATTATTTAAACATATTATTCCTTAAAAATACATATGTACCTATAAGGAATACTAGGCTTTAATTCATTAATTAACTTGCAGTAATGAATTGCTCTACAGAATAAAAACAGTTCTTAATGAGATATTCTTTGAGCTTTTTATAGAACAACTTATCGGTTACTTCAGATTTGATTGTATTGGGTATTTTATTGAAAATGATAATGGATCTGTAATACGGACTGTTTTTGTAGATGCTTAATTTTGGTTCGGGAAGTGCTAGTAAGTTATTACGACGTGCATTTTTTGTATATGTGTAGATGGATATATGTTTCCTAACAAATTTTGCTGTTTCGAATATGTATATTGAAGGGAGTGTGAGCATATTCATTTCAATAAAATGTGGGCGACAACTATCTTTTTGTTTAATGTTAACTATTATTCGTAAACACTTTTTCTGGGCTATAAATAAGTCATTTGCATCTGTGCTTTCACCCCACAGAAGTACTCCGTATTTGAGCCAAGCATATGCATACGCGTAATAAGCGGTCAGAGCACATTCTGTATGGGTGTTTGATTTTAATATACTTAGGGCATAGATAAATTGTGATAACTTCGATTTAATTTTTGCTACATGATCTTTCCAGGTTATATGTGTGTCTATTGTTATGCCTAGTAAACTGAATTTATCAACTTCCTCTATATTTAATGAATTAACAACCGTATTTAGGCGTAAATGTTTTTTTTGATGTGGTCGAAATTGTATTATTTTAGTTTTTTTTGTATTTATTTCCAGATTATGCTTTAGAAGCCATGTTTCAACATTTTCAAAAGTTTCTTGAATGATATCTAAGGTGCTTGTATCGTTTGAACATTTGAACAGGAGAGATATATCGTCGGCGAAAAGGATACATAAAGGACTTGATATTTTAGGGAGCTCATTGATATAAATAAGAAAGAGTATACATCCAAGAACACTTCCTTGTGGAATTGACCAGTTTGTGGTTATGATGTCAGATTGTATGTGACTCATCTCCCCAGTGTCATTATTGTAATGTTCTATGTGCACGTATTGTTGTCTGTCAGCTAAGTACGACTTAAACCAATTATTTGCTTCCCCTCGGATGCCTACTTTGTTGAGTTTGTCAATTAGTATGGTGTGAGATACTTTGTCGTAAGCTTTTGTCATATCTAGTAATATTCCGACGGCATAATTTTTGTCCCTAATGTAATTCAATATTTCTTGTATATATTTATAGACCGCAAATGTAGTGCAGTAATTTTTTCTAAATCCATATTGGTTCTCATCAATAATATTGTATTTTTCTAAGAAAGATGTGATTTGATTTGCCATTGCTTTTTCAAAAACTTTAGATATTGTCGGTAAAAGTGCAATTGGTCTGAAATTAATAGGGTTGTCAGATTTACCTCCTTTTTTAAGAACTGGTCGAATTTTAGCAATTTTTAATCTATCTGGGAAGGTATTTTCTTTAAAGGATTGGTTTATTAATCTAGTAAGAAGGGGAGTAAGTTCATTTATACATACTTTTATAAGATTTGTGGGAATATTATCTACACCACAACTGTATTTATTTGGTAATTGACGAATAATATTAAATACTTCAAGTTCGGTCACTGGTTTTATGTAAAGAGAGTTTATAACAAATGTATTTGATGGGCGATGATCACCTACTTTTTTTGGGTTCCCTTGTGATTTTAACGGATCGCCTACTGAGGCAAAATATTTATTGAATGCGTTTGCAACTGAGAGGGGGCAGTCTATATTTACACCATTTTCAGATTTTATACTTAAGTTTTTTGTGTTTTTGGGATGTGTTTTCATTGTTATTTTCTTAATTATATTCCACATAGTTTTAGTTCTATTATTTGAGTCAGACATTTCTCGAACATAATTTATTTTTTTGGATTTTTTAACACACATTTTTAATTTCTTTGAGTTTTCTATATAGTTATATTATCAAAGGAATAGCATAAGTAGTTAATTTACCAATGGCATCGCATATAATCTATGTAAATTACAAGCTTTTATTTAACTTGCAATGTATGTATGTTTGTTTGTTCGGGTGGAATCTTGCAGGTCGAATTTCACCCACTTCCATTGGTCGGATTGACTTGATATTTGGTATAGATTAGTATATTGGATAACAATGCAAGTACAGTCAACAAAAAGTACAGTCACTCAAAAAAAGCTTGTATAAAATTGAAATTTTTAACAAAGAACTTTTTATTATTTAACACTATCTGACCCAACAAACTTTCTGCTGTCAAGCGCATATAATTTTTGTTCATATAGATATATTACCATCTTCATAATAAAACAGGTACCCTAACGCATAACATACAAAAAACCTAAAGTGGTATAAAGTATGAACACATATTGAATTTTAAAGATCTTAATGTTCCATTCCTTCAAATATTTGAACAGGAAATAAAGTTGTTGAGTTTGAATCAAAGTTGTTTTAACGAACTCCACCTCTGTTCTAGCACTTCTAGCTTATATATAATTCATGAATCTAAAAAGCACTTATAAAGTTATCTTACTTAGCCAGAGTAGAGTAAATAGGTGAAGCGCTACCTTCGGCACATATAGATCCTAATGAATTCGATAGCCAAACCTATAAATACGTTCCCTGCATTAAATCGATTTGAAATAGTAAATTGTTCACGAAAGGTTAAAGTCACAAATTCCACACGATATAATTTGGTTATCACCCGAGTTAAACATTCTGCTTTTCATTTCAAGTACGAGGAAAGTAACAAAAGCAACTAATTAAAAAAAACCTTCCGAAAAATTTGCACTAATCTCGCTTTTCCAATTTTTTTTCTTCGTCGCACTCTATATGGCATTTATTTTTAACGGTATAATGCCAGCGAGCTTTTTCTTGTGCCTGTAGCCTGTATAGCATAGGTAAGAGCAGCCTGACCCCGAGGAGGACGATGAGTCGTTGTGGCTACGATTCATCGTGCGATAGCACCGCGAGGGTGCTGGGGGAGGTATCACACTTCCCTCGGGACGGGCTATCACAGCGCCGTGCGTGGAGGGGCGAGCAGGTACGCGATCTGCATGAGAGCCCGCCCCCTTCTGTAGCGCAGATGGCGACCACCGTGGGGTTTTAGCCGGTAAAAGTCCGGCATAACCTGGCCGCTCCCCCCAGGGCGGTCGGGTATCCTATGAGAATTTCCCCACGCTAATAAAAAAAAAGGTAATAGCAGCCTGTAAATCATGGTCACTGTCAACTCATGCTATGTCAAGGTTGATTATTTGATCTTAATTTTCACGGTCTAATACCTACGCATTATAATTTCTTAAACTAACCACAGCTAACAAAAGTAATTATATTTATGTCAAGGTTATCAATCAAATGTTTCTACGGTAAATTAAGTTGCAACGCACTCGAAGTGCTTCTGTGAATTAATTAGATGCAAAGTATTTAGTTTATGAAAGTGATTTGTTACGCAAGGACGTGTATATTTTTTATTTACCTCGTGACCAATTAGTGTATAACAAAAAACATATATTATTTTAGGATCTATATTTACTTGAATTTAGGAAAATTAAGACTGAAATAGTATTGATTGTTAGATGACTGTAGGTACGCCATGATAATTGTGAATAGAAGCAATACATTGGCAAATAACTATGTACTGATCTGATAGAGTATAATCGTGAGGGTTTGCCAAAATAATTAGCTGGTGGGAATCTGACATTTCAAGGCACACAATCGTGCGAATGCAATCTTACGAAAATGCACTAGACTCTACCATTGAAAAAGACATTGTCACTGGGACCTTAAGGTTTATAATTGCTAGTACTCGTAATGACCAAACTCATAACAAAAAGTCAATAATGCGATGCCAGGTATTCTAGATTATTTATAACCTACATAGTTCAAGTCTCCGATATTCTAAAACACACAAGCTGCGTGTGTATTGTCTCTAGCCATCACTTTGGGAAAGCAATCACCTTTTTGATTGACCTTGATAATTGAGCAAAAAAATGTACTTAATTTGTTTTTAACAATCTTGTTATTGGAAAATGCTTTAAGTAAATTATTATAATGCCTAATCCTGAGTATCAAACCATGTCCAACATTTCTATTTTCCAGGGTTAAAAAGAATTATAAGCAAAACAACATTATCGTTGCAATGTTAGGGAGGGATACTTAAAAGGAAAACCTTGTTGTCACCGAAACAAGGTCAGGATTATTGAACCAAATCTAAGTATATAACATTAACGCGATAACGTTGACAACATTTTTAAGGGGCAAACTTCCTATAGGGATTGAATTCCCTTATTTAAGGCTCGCTGATTTTTTTATGAATCAATAAACGTGCGTTTGGCGAACGACGGATCATAAAATTTTAGAGGCCAGCATAAAATCAATAAATAATTATAAAACTAAATTAAACTAAAAATAATCTTTTGATCATCCTATGCAATATATGAATCCCAAATTCCTATCATTAATTCATTCTCACTACAATAAATCTTAGCTACTATAAATTAAATGTATTGTATATTATATTATTTATATGGCTACGGTGACCGCTTACCATCAGGCGGGCCGTACACTTGTTTAGTAACATTGTCGTATACAAAAAAAATTTTTCGTTAGTGATGAATCTTTATATTCCCTATTTTTTCTTTATACCACTAAAGTGGCAAACAAGCATACGGCCCGCCTGATGGTAAGCAGTTACCATAGCCTATGGACGCTTGCAACACCAGGGACAAGCACTTATGAACGTTACATACAGTTGAATTTACCACCGGTTCGGAATACACTTAAACTGAGAGCATTTCTTTTATACACTAATCTTAAACGGATAATTCGTAGTTTATTACCGCGTCTTGTTTATTTTTACTTTATTTAGTTTATTCCACTATCATCGAAGCGGATAAATATATATCAGGTTTTTTTATACAAAAACACATTTCCATATATATTTATACGGCGAATGTAGAATTTAATTTAAAAAAAAAGAGGTTTGCAGCTGTCCAGAAAATGTGCCCACATATTGTTCTGGCACATTTCATTCTGCTATCTATGTATACAGACTATTCCCATAAGACAATATCGTTCCGAAATATTGATGCTACCAATACTGCGAAATGTTGGAGTGACAAACATCTAAAAAAACCATCGCTATTTCTCACCAAATGTAAAAAAAAACTTACCAATATACGACGCGCTTTTGGAAGGCAAATTCGCTAAGCACTTTGATATTCTATAACATCTAGTCATCATACGCTACCGCCTCTATTTATACGTGATTTATAATTTCCCCATAAGTTTTCCTTGCAAAGCTACCTATTTAGTTCAGGTAAGGAAGGTCAGTACCGTCGTCACGAGAAATCCTAATGGACTTCCTGTTTTGTTTGTAGAATTTAAATGAGCGTAGTTTGAGGAATATTTTGGCATTTGTCTATACTTTTACGCAGTAGTAGGTACCAAGAGAATTAATGGAAACGAGGAATGATATCTAGCTAGTAATATAGAGAAGGTGCTCCTTTATGTTCTATAACACAATATAAACACAATAAACGGCTTTGACTTTGCCTATACTTTGAAGCTGATATATCAATGCAATATTACTTTCGATTTATTTTTTATGCCAAAAATGCAGTAGGTAGTCTTAGTTGGTTCTAAAAAAAGCTTTACACGATTGTAGCGGAGAAAAAGAGATCGGAGAACTTAAAAAAATAGGCTTCTACGATACGTCTTTTTCAACCACAGCACAACTATATACAAATATGCACACAAATAACTGAATAGAGTCAGTGAAGGGTTTTAGTATCTAAAAAAAGACTTCGCTATCTCGTTATGCAATTCAATTTAATTGTTAAACAATTAAGAAATCAACGACCCGAAAAGATTTTCATAATCGCAATGGTTAATTATAAGATTCCTTGCACGAACAAAAATAACAATTAACATTTATGCACACCAAATATTTGTTGCGAAAAATATAGTAAGAACCACGTGGCCATGCCAATTTACACAACAAAGCAAGTTGATCAACTTGACCTGATGCTATAATTAAAATTCAACGAATGAATATATCAGCCATATTATGATAATTTTACCAAATATCTGTCTGCCATTGCCGGATTATAAACATGTTTTGATAATGCGAAGTTCTACTGTTGACGTACATAATTCGAAGCAGCTACCTTCATATTTATTATTTAAAGCCGCGTTTAAAAAAAATCGTAAGTACCAAAAAACCACATATCATGTTATATAATATGTAATTTTATATCATTTATTACATAATATTCAAATATTGAAACAAGTGTCTTATGTACTTTATTCTTTAAAAACTGTAGGAAGATAATGTAATACTTTGTTTACATACATAATAGGTATCAACTACGAATCAACGCATTGTCTATCATGCATGGCCAACACAGGCTAAAAAAGGAAAATGCCATATAGTAACTAGCAGGACACTTCACAAGGTCCTGCAGATAATAAGCGACGGATGATTTACAGGATGTAAATGACATACAAATAATTAAGACACAAAATTTGCTGAATGCCTTTAAAAAAAGGCAGATTGTAAATGTAAACATGACCAAAAAATTATAATTTGAGCAGTAATCTGAATAAAAACACAAAAAATCTTTTTCAATACACTTTCTCGTAAAATGACCCTTATTGTACTGCTACTAGGTTCCTGATGCAGCTTATTACGTACTATACCTAGTAGATTTCAAATGGCATGAGTTCGCTGACACATGGTAGGTATTTTATTAGATAGTCTGGATTATGCTAAATTTGTACCTCACTGCAAGTGATATTTATATAGATGAAGCATTCTTAATTTAACTGGGTAAAACAGTTTTTATTTAAAACAGTTTTTAAGACGCTAAAAATAGGAAAATATTCGCTTTATTATGTTTTTTATCGCGCCCTTGCTTCCACATGCGCGCGCATCGCCTGTCGCAGCGCGCGAAATTTAAACTGCGCGCATAAATATTTGTAAACTTTTCACTGTGATTTATCATCAAATATCACCTACAAACCTGTTCTTCCAAACAAATCTGTTTTTTTGTCGTATTGAACATTCTCGGCTCCCTTATCATAATTATTAATTCCGCCTCGTGTGTAATGACCAACTTAGCACACTTGTATCATAATATGTTTATCTTGTATCATGATATGACGGGCCAGTCGGCGCAGTTGGTTAAGGTTCACCTTACGTGCCACAGGTCGTGGGTTCGATTCCCACACAGGACATGCATTTGTGTGCATGAACATGTCTGTATATCCTGAGTCTGGGTGTAATTATGTATATTAAGTATGTATTTACAAACAAAAAGTAGTATATGTATTATATCAGTTATCTGGTTTCCATAGTACAAGCTCTGCTTAGTTTGGGATCAGATGACCGTGTGTGAGGAATGTCCCAGGATATTTATTTATTTATTTTATTTATTTATATTTATTATACCTTTAAGATTCCTATAAGTTGCCTACACAATATTTATCTTTATAATTACTGTGAATTATAGTCTCATGCTAGGTGATAAATATTAATTTGCAGTGAACATGCTCAAACATCAACAGTATGGTAGTATTAACGCATGATGATGTTATTAGATATAAACCTATAATAATATTATGACTGTAATCTAAGCAGTTAACTCCGCATTCATGGTATACACAGTGCACATTATTTTGTAGTAGTTAAACATTTTCCTCAAATAAACAAGCCATCTAGATTCTTCGTTTTCTTAATTTTATAATGCAATGCTAGGTCGCCAGATCACGAGTAGGCGTAGTGCGTGTATACAGTACTCGGGACCAGCAGTGTATAAACGACAATGCGTTTTGTCTCTTCCCTTGAAACCCTATTTAACGTCCTGAGCCAAACAAATTTTTTTTAAAAATTTGCCCTACATGGTCCATGTGAACTATTTCATATTGTTTAAGACCTTACTACATACATCTGATGCAATAAATGAATAAATAAATAAATTCTGTTATTATAACTACATAAAAAAATTGTATCACACCTAAATCTCTTCGAATTTTAAGTTTACTGGGGCTGGGCCTGACAGCAAATATTCATTATGTTCATAAAGTTTAACATTGGGTCTCAAGTCTTACAAGGTTTTGTGGCGGGTCGCTCACTTCCCTCCAATATGGCTAGGAGGGCGATGGCTGCCACACGCGTCATACTTGTGAACAGGTGCTGCTTATGGGGGCTGGTCTGTTTAAGTTTGCCATTTATTTATTTACTTATTAAATAATTATAGATTCAGTCTACTTTGTAGTTGCATGCAATTGTTGTCAGTGCGATTAGAATGTACTTAAATATTATGTTATGAATCTAAGCTTGTTTTAAAAGAGTAATTGCTGAGTTTATTGCCGGCTCTTCTCAGCAAATGCAACCTTCCGAACCGGTATTAGAGTATTGGAGTGCCTGCGAAGGTCTATTTGAATAAATGATTTTGAATTTAGTTTTTTTTTAGAAAAGCTGGTTGTTCTGAATGTTAAGAAAGGTGTGAAGAGAGTGTCAACAATGTATAATACCCCTGATCCTACGGTAACCGCTTGACATCAGGCGGACTGTATAATTTATTTGCTACCTTTTCTATGATCCTACTTAGAAAGAATTACACAGCTCACAAAAGACTTACTTTATAGTTATCTTAAACTCAAGTGTTTATTTACACAATTGTCATTGACCTACATTTTGAAATAATAAGACTTGAGAACTGTCAATAAATGAGGAATCATGAAATTCTTAGAATTGATTACCTATGTAATGTAATTGTAAGGACTATTGCAAAGTGACGGTGGATAGAGTAGGTATATGACCACGGAGGAAGACTACCTAATTAAATTGGAAAATAACGTCAAACTATCCCGAGGATCTAAAAAATAATTGGTTAATCATCCTGAAATTCTCCTTGCGTTGTTTACATTTAGATATGCGGATGATTCATTTTCATAATCACATGACTATTTTGTTGCCGTCTTTATCATATCAAACGTCATTGAAAGTGACAGGTATACTTTCAGCAATAGATTAACTTTGATTACGCCTTCACAAACTGGTAAAACAAAATAAAAAAAAAATGTTAAATTATACTATTATGCGTTTTTCACACGTGGTACATATTAAATATCAAAGTTCAAATTATGTTTACAGATATTACCTAATCGTGAGATAAAAGTGTTTTTTCTACTATTGATGGAAATTATTGTCAAATTGCTATTGGATTGAGCATGGGCGTACCTATAGCATTTTAGGGATGGGGCAGACGTAATTAAACTCAATAAGTTGTAGAAGTTAAAAATGTACTGATCTTATTTCAATAATTTTACACCGAACTACAAGACGCCGCCGGGAAAATTTTCACCCGTACGTGGTTGACATACCGAAAATACGGACACAGCGTTTTGCATCCTCATTTATAATGCGGACAGCAAGGGAGTCGAACTTGCTTCCGGCGTCTGTGTTTCCTGACGCTTACAATCTAGGAACTTTCAAGGATTGAATAGGTTTCTTCTGGGTAAGCGTGTTTCATCTTAGGCTTCATCATATCCCCTTATGGATGGGTCAGAGGCCAAACGCAAGCCCATTTAATTAAAAATAATAATAATAATCTGCGATTCATCGAAACTGTTCGCGCGGTAATTTTTAAAATAGCAATATATTAAACGAGATGTTGTGTCTCTCATTATACCAATGACTAAGGCATATTTTCCTGATTTGTGGTAAAATATCATTGCACTATAATATGTCAGGAAGATATTGAATAACATCTTTAATTTAGAACGTCAATCAATCGAGTCAAGTTTTGAATCGAGATTAAAACAATTGAATTTGGAACCTGCACCACTGACATCAGGTTTATTTTACATTAAACACGATCTATTCTTGAGAATTGATCTGAGTGTTGATTCTAGTTCATATAATACAGACAACAATATTATTGTAATACAGTATATTTATAGTCCTAGTGACCCATCCTGACTTCAGGTCCTTTCGTCCTTTCCAGTTGTATTATTTGTGGCTTGTTATTTTTCTGGTGATATCTCCTGAGATATTTATTTATGATTACACCATGCAATTTTAGCACAAATTTAAAGGATATCCAGTAAAAATGGACCCCAACCTATTCAGCAATAACGTTAAGCGATATGTCGCTGGAAAGGTTTTTTATATACTACAATTTTTACTATGGTGGCAAGTCTCGCATTGCTCTGGGAAAAAAGTTATTGAGCATCAAAGTAGCTGTTAACGGATGCTGTCCCGATATCAAAATATTAAGGCTAGCGTATCACAAGGCTGTGTGCTACCTACTCTGTTCATCCTGCATATCAATGACTAGCAGACCACCGCGGTTTCACCCGCGTACCAGGGATAAAAAGTAACTTTATGTCCTGGTGCCATCATCACCTTTCTACCATTGCGCTGCTCGCCGGCGATGTGGAGTTCATCTTCACATAGTCCACACTATGATTTAGTTGGACGTTCCTAGGCGGTCGATTAGGATGTAGAATTAGCTCCGCATTTCGGTACTTAGTTCGGTTTTAAGTAATTACGGCGCCGATCCCACAGAAAGAGTTCCAGAGTTCCGCGTTCCGAGTTCTGCATTCCGTGTTGACTATTGTGCAAACAGCAAGCAGTATAGAGTTCTAGAGTTCTGCAATATTCGCTACTAATCACACATCATTCACTTTTTTTACTTTCAAAGGCGCCACATAGCTTAAAATCAACGCGAAATGCAGAACTCGGAACTCGGAACTCTAGAACTCTTGTCAGTGGGATTGGCACCTAAATGTGGACATGCATACAAAATCTAGTCATTAAAGGTTAATATATTAATTTTATTTAAATGAATACTTTATGTACATACATATTATGTATGTATAATTGCTTCATATAAATAATCACCTGTTTTATAAAACTGCGTCTTTTTAGTAGTATTGTTCTATTAAATTTGAGCGACCATGACCCGGTTTTAATTTCGCAAATAGCTTTAATTCTTGTGTCATTGAAAACTAGACAAAAATGTAAAACACTAAGAGAACTTTTGAGTATATTATTTGGTTAATCATTTTCTAATTATTCATTCTATTAAAATTTTGCTGTCTAACGAATTTTTCTTAATTTATGCCTGCAATATTATAATTTAAATGAGACAAAACCGTCCAATATGGTCACACATTATGGTCATGGTTTAAATGTGGATGGTTAAATTTAATTTCTGATTATTAATTACTACAAATAAGTTATACGTTTTAGCATAAAATGTTTTTTAAGACGGTTATTCAAACTAATTGAGAACCTCCTTTTTTAAGTCGGTTAAACAGTAATACACATTGTATTTTGGTATACATTATTGATATTAATTACATACTATACAAATACAACGTTTTATACACGTATGTTACATCTGAGTCAATATCAAAAGTTGCATTTTGAAATTGTTAAACCATTCTGCATTACACTTTTTTTAATCAGTGGTGCTTCCATGTTTTGCGAACCGGGGCGAGCCGAGCCACGAACGAACACACTGCGAGCACGATTCGCGTAGCGTGGACGGGCTTGCGTGCCTCGAACGAACATTCGTAGCGTGCTCGACTGCGCTCCGCCCGATTGACAGTTTTTTCACGAACACACGGATTCGCATCGCGCTCGTTGTAGGCTCGTTGAAGGCTCGTTTAGTATATCCACGCTTGAAATCGCGAGCAACGAACGAATCCTGTTCGTTCGAGGCTCGGCTCGTGCTCGCTTCGCGTAGCATAGACGCACCATCGTATTAAATAGGCTGACAAATTGACCAGGTACTTTTTTCGGCCCTTAATTGGTTCAATTATATTTTGAAAGCAGTTTTTTTAATGCATCTTAAATTCTGTTAAAAAAATTTTTGTTTCTAACTTTAAACTACGCGCACAAAACTCTATCCCCCTTATTACGTGAGATGATTTAAAGCAAGACTACCAAAACCCAAGTTTTAAATATATCCGTCACTTTCTAACATCATATAACAAAAAAGTAATTAAATAAATTAAATCGACTTCAACATACACTAAAAAGTATGAAATAACTCTAACCTGACACTGATTTTAAGTCAGCGAAAGAGCACGACGTATTCCATTGACAATATTTCGTCCAAGTAAATAAAGTTTTTTTAAATAACTTTTTTATTTCGTCATTTTTAGTTTATCTTAAATGCACTAGAAAACCATGTGGTTTTGAGATGTTTTTTCTTTGACATCACACCCGTAACTCGTATCAATAAGCCAGGCCGTCACACTTATTTGTCCATATCTTGAAAACTACTGAATCATTTTTAGTTTTTCTTAAATGCACTAGAATGTGACCAAGGTTTTGAGATGTTTTTCCTTTGACACCACACCTGTAGCTCGTATCAATAAGCCAGGCCGTCACACATATTTGTCCATATCTTAAAAACTACTGAACCGATTTCGATGAAACTTGCACTGTTCCATAAGTTGAAGTAAACCAATAAAAAAAAATGGTTACAATCCGATTAATATCTTCGGAGATATGCGTGGACAAACATACATAGATCAGTGTCAGATTAGAGTTATTTCACACTTTTTAGTGTATTTTGAAGTCGATTAAATTTTTTTGAATTACTTTTTTTATTTTTGAAGTCGATTAAAAAAGAGTCGGGACTGTCTTAAAATCTGGTAAGTATTATATTTATTAGACTTGGCTTACACCATGATCCAAGAAAATATACCATCTCATGATCTCATGTAATAAATAAGACAGCGGGTATACACTGTCAAAATGGAAAATGTATTAAAAAGAAAACATACTGTTAAATATTTAGTTAAATAAATGTTTATGATAAATATATACTTTAATTTATTAAATGTCAGTTTCATATCGCACAATTAAACGAGCTCAATGAAGTCAATAACCTTTTTCCGAAAAGTATTTTAATTAACGCAAATGAAATAGTTATATTTGAACGCAATTTAATCCACTTTCAAAATTTAAATAAAAATTAAAAACTTTAATATTACTACTTACCGATTTCCGTCTGATTAACCGTATTACAAAATACGGTATATGGATACTATAGTATTTATGATTGTTTTCCATCCAATTGTTGTTTTTAATACACACAGCGTAAAATGGTAGGTATGTTTCGCGCGCAAGTGACTGGCGAATACAAGACTAGCGAAGCGAAAAGAACGGCTGTAGCGCTGCGCCCGCTGCGCTAACGCAACCTCGAGTCCTGCGCCATAGATCATAAAACACATTCAAGTACAACCATAGATTAACTGTAGGTAATGTAGGTATAAATTATATATTTAAAAATCCAATTTCATTTATTCACCCTCAAAATCTATATAAGAGTGAAAGATGATGCATTTAAAGAGGATATGGTACGAGAAAAGATAATTATGAGATTTGTAAATTTAATAAATCTACTTGTGTTTTTTCGTTTTGTTTGTAGTGGAAGGCAGCCTTATTCAAAACGTTGTCACATTTTAATATATGCCTCTCAATACTTAAACAATAATTATTATCAGTTACAAAATTAAGTGTCCGTTACAAATTAACTGACTTATCATAAAATTGCTGATTTTACGGTTATTTTGAATGCTCCATTGTTATCAGTTACAAACAAACACAATGTTATTAATTAAAACTTATTTGTTTTTATTTAGATGACAGGCAGTTACTGTAACTGTAAAGACCTACAGAACTCCATACACTACACCCATTAACTATCATTCTTGCGTACCTTTCTATGAAAACTCTTTTATTTTAGTAAGAAACATAATACATACTTTATTTGCACTACAAAAAAATTAACAATACAGTTTACTCAAGCTGCACTGATATTCTATATCACAAAATCCTCTCGAATGAATCTAGATACGTGTACATATGCACATTGCTATTAGGTATATGCTTTGCAATGAATTTTACGAACACATGCGTTTGAAAATGCCACAGCTATTGCCGAAAGGTTGCTAAGATTTTGTTTTTGTTTTTTTATGCCACAATGTCAGTTAACAAGCATACGGCCCGCCTGATGGTAAGCGGTTACCGTAGCCATATGGACTCCTTGCAACACACGAGGCATCACTCACGATTTACCGACCCTTCCCCCTCCCCAATGAGCTCTGGCGACCTTACTCACGCGCAGGAACACAACATAGTTATTTGTTATTTGGCTGCGGTATTCTGTAAGGTGGAGGTACTTCCCCAGTCAAGCTGCTCTATGAGCGAATAAACGCTATGCTCTACCTCTCTTAAAACAAACACTCTTATCTACTATCATTATTTGCTTATCTGGTTTGGAAAAAATTAATGGTAGTATGTTCTTGCTAGAAAATTGTGCATCAGTCGCAGTTAATAGGTAAAATTATAAGTGACACTCTATTATGTATATTTTAATCTTTGTCAATCATATACTAAATGTTACCACGCGCTGCATTACGAGTTCGGATAAGATCGCCCGTATTCTCACAATTAAGTTCAAATCTGTCCACTTCCTGGTAATACAACATTCTCGGTTTTTTGTTGGCAGTATTATTGTAGAAAGTAAACTTGCTAGTATCGAATACGGTACATAACGAATATGTAATAAGATTCAAAATCAATGAGTTGCTAACTAGACGATTTAATTTTATGCTTATTAGTGTCTTTATCCTGCATAAAAGAAATAAACGACTGCTGAGTAAAAATTGTGTAAACCATTGCTTTTATTTTTAATTACGCAGCAAAGTCATAAGATGGTAAGTAATAATTGTACAGTGCGGCCGCCGAGAGAATGCGTTTCTGACACCTGTTAATATTGGGCTATTCTCGGAAACGGCTAATCTAATTTGATGGGACTTTTACTAAGCTACTAGCTGTCCCCCGCGGTTTCACCCGCGTTCCCGAGATAAAAAGTAAAAGTATCAGCATGCCAAATTTCATGATGATCCGTTGAGTAGTTGAGGCGTGAAGGCGTAGCAAACAATCAAATAAACAAACAAACAAACTAACTTTCGCATTTATAATATTAGTTAGGATGCCTAAGAAAATACCGAAACTTACTGTGAAAGTCCTATCGCAATAGGATGAGCCGTTTCCGAGAATAGCCCAATATTAATAGATGTCAGAAGCGCATTCTCTCGACGGCCGCACTGTAAAGTAAGATGGTGAAAACGAAAATACTACCTATCTGAACACACTTTGGCGAGATTTGAAAGAAACGCTAATAGCTAGTCAGTCGGGTAGGTACTAAGAAATACCCTATTGCCGTCATAGTTTCCTTACCCTTGAACCTCGTCCTATTGTTCTCGTTTCCAGGTATAGTGTGCCGTCTTTTAAACCTAACGGTGGGCAAGGTGGCCACTATAGAAAATATCAGTAGTCTTGAAGAGGGCTGACCCTCGTCCTAATCCAACCTAATACCATAAAAATTACTGTAGCTTGCTTTTCTATTTTATTTATGGTTATAAATGTATTGGAGTACCTATTTTATAAGTAGGTACTTACTGATTGACCTTTTTTTTTTTTTTTTTTTTTTTTTTTTTTTATTAGCGTGGGGAAATCCTCATAGGATACCCGACCGCCCTGGGGGGGAGCGGCCAGGTTATGCCGGACTTTTACCGGCTAAAACCCCACGGTGGTCGCCACCTGCGCTATAGAGAGGGGGGCGGGCTCTCGTGTTGAACGCGTACCTGCTCACCCCTCCAAACGCGGCGCTTTGATAGCTCGTCCCAGGGGAAGTCTGACACTTCCCCCCAGCACCCTCGCTGTGCTATCGCACGATGAGTCGTGACCACATCGACTCATCGTCCTCCTTGGGGTCGCTTCTGGGCGCACAGAGCCCCCGATCTGATTGCCCGCGACCCCAAAGGCCCCGTTTAGTCGCCTTTTACGACAGGCAGGGGAACACCGTAGCTGTTATTCTAAGCCCGAGCTACAGGGCAGGAGGGCCGCGACGAGGCGCGTCCGCGCCCCGGCGGCTTCGCCTCCGGGTGGGATCGGCTCTCTCCCGATCCCGCTCAGCCGCCTCCTTCTGGACCATTACGGTCTCACAGAAGGAGGCTACGGCCCTCCACGCCGTATCCCCGCTCAGCATCGCCGACACGACTGCTGGCAGGGAGAGATTCCGCCCGATCAGGCCGACCAGGATCCGCCGCTCGGGTTCCCATGCGGGGCAAACCGCGAGCGTGTGCGATGCGGAGTCCTGGTCGCTCCCACCGCAGTGGAAGCAGGCCGCCGTCGCCTCACGTCCGATCCTACACAAATAATCACCGAAGCACCCATGCCCGGTAATTATTTGTGTAAGTCTGTAGGTGAGTCGTCCACCTTCTCGCTGCATCCAGGCCTCGAAGACCGGCAGGACTGCTTCGACGACGCGTTTGCGCGCAAACCGCTCCTCGCGAAGCCTTGCGCGCCACGCTGCGAATGCGATAAGTCGCTCCTGCCGTCTGATCGCCTCTTCTGGATCGCCTCCACCACTTTGGCGGATGATGCGAATCCGGTCATAAACCCTCGCATCCATATCCGCCAGAATGTCTAGCGGTGGAAAGCGAGCCAGAACAGTTGCCGCCTCAAAGGATATTGTGCGGTATCCCCGTACGATCCGTAGGGCCATCTTACGCTGGACGCTGTATACTTTCCTTCTACAGCGTCGGATGGCCAGTCTCTTCGCCCATAGGGGTGCCCCGTAAAGGGCTACGGATCGTATGACCCCCGCATAGAGGCGGCGAACTTCCTCTCTCGGTCCCCCGAGATTGGGTAGCAGTCTGTGCATAGCACCCGCTACCCTCTCAATCCGGGGGACTAGGCGATCAAAGTGTTCTTCGAAGCCCCAGCGACTGTCCAGGGTAAGGCCCAGGTACTTCATGTACCGCCCCACCCTGACTTCTGACTCACCTACTCGGACGCACGAGTCGGGTGGTTCCCTGCTCCTAGGCAGTTTGTGGAACCATAGCGCCTCGGTCTTATGAGGCGCTATTTTTAGACCCAACTCGCGGATTTTGGCGACGACTACTTCCACCCCAAGCTCGGCGAGCTGTTTGGTCCCCTCGAAGGTATCCCCACTGGCAACCACCAACGTGTCGTCTGCATAGCAAACGACTTTAACGCCAGCGGGGAGATAGACACGCAGAACCGCATCGTATGCGAGGTTCCACAGCAATGGGCCCAACACCGACCCCTGTGGAACCCCACACGTGATCTCCCTCCGGATTCTCCTACCGTCTTGGTCCATGTACAAGATGTACCTGTCGCGCAAGTAGTCCCTTACTATAGCTTGCAGGTAGGAGGGCACCTGATGGTATGTAAGAGCCCCCCTGATTGCGTCCCAAGGCAGAGAGTTAAAGGCGTTGACGATGTCAAGACTTATCGCCAACGCCACTCCACCCTGGGACACAGCCTGCTCCGACAGGGAGCGGACGCGCAAGACCGCGTCTATTGTTGAACGCCCCCGTCGGAAGCCGAACTGGCTATCAGCCAGAGCGGGACCGACGCACGACAGATGCCCGTTGAGACGAGCGGCAAGTATTCGTTCGAATAGCTTGCCAACCTCGTTCAACAGGCATATGGGACGGTATGCAGAGGGAGAATCTGCGGGTCTGCCTTCCTTCTTCAAAAGGACCAAACTTGCCTCCTTCCAGGCCATGGGGAACTTGGCATAAAAGAGGCAGCTGTTGAACAACTGCCTCAGCCTATCCCCCAGGGCAGCCAGACTCAACACCCACACCCGACCCGGTACACCGTCGGGTCCTGGTGCGGTGTTTCGGGCTTTCAAGCGGCCAACGGCTCGATCTAGCTCCTGTACGGTCACCTCCATTTCGTCATTCCACTCCCACGACGTCGGGGGGTGAACTGAGGGACTTGACCGCCCTGCCGGGAAAAGAGTAGTCACTACTCGACCCAGCAGGTTCGGATCTAGGGTCTCCGTCAGGGGAGGCACCCATGGCCTGAGTTTACCCAGGACCATCTTATATGGGCGCCCCCATGGATCCTCGTTGAGTCCCTCCAGGAGCTCATCCCAGCACCGTTTTTTGGCATCTGAGATGGCGATCTGCATCGCAACTGTAGCCGCTCGATATGCCCTATAGAGACTGGCTGTCTCCTCGGCAGGAGTTCGCCTTCGTCTCCGAGCTCTGGTGTACAGGCGGCGGCTCCTCAAACAAACCGCGCGAATTTGTGCGATTTCTGCCGACCACCAGTACACCGCCCGGTGCTTGGGGCGACTGGACCGCGGCATTGATGCATCGCAGATTTGCGACATCGTACCGCGGAACCAGTTTGCTTCTCTTTCCGGATCGGACGGAATCTCTTCGGCATTTTCTGGCCAGGCCGCGACATTGGCGGCAGCTTCGAGCATGTCTCGATCTAGCCGCTTGAGACACCAACGTCGCGGAGGGCTGCCATCGTTGTGGATGGTACTGGTGTTGGGACGGCGGAATGCCACATCCATGAGGATGTGGCGGTGGTCAGATAGAGTGACCACCTCCTCTGCAACTCGCCATCCCGACAGCATGCGCATGGCAGCAGGAGTCGCCCATGTAAGGTCCACGATCGACTCCCCCTGCCAGCGCACGCATGTGCTCGTAGACCCCCGATTGACTAATCGGAGGTCCAGACCAGCCGCCCACTCCTGTACTGCTTCTCCCCTTGGACTGTCCCTGGGGCTGCCCCACGCTCTTGCGTGGGCATTGAAGTCCCCCAGGACAATCAGTGGACGAGACGGGCATCTGCAGATGCAGTCAGCCACCTCGTCCAGGTACGCCTCATAGTCGGTGAGGGACCTATTAGGGGAAAAGTAGCAGCCCACTATGGCCAGGGTGCTCCATTGCACTGCAATAAAGCCCTGCCCTCTACTCAAAAGAGCGCAGGGTGGAACACCCTCTCCGCCCCCCCAGTAAATCGCAACGGAGCCCAAATCGTCACCGAACCAGCGAGGATGGTCGGGGACGCTATGGGGCTCTGCTACTACTGCCAGAGCAATCTGCCGCTCCACAATGGTCTGCATAAGCAGATGCTGAGCATTGCGGCAGTGGTTAAGATTGCCCTGGAGGATCTTGTTTGGGGGCGGAAATTTTAGGCCTCTGGAACTACCTCCATTTCCAGGCCAGCGCCTGGCTCTGCGGTGGTTGCCGCGGCCGTCTCGACGATGGGAGCCTGCTTGCTCCCTTTCTTTATGGGTGCGGGACACTTTCGTCCTAGGCGGTGATCTGAGGGACGCCCTAGATCAGCGCACAAGGGGCACCTAAGTATATTTGAGGTGCAGTCGCGGGCTCTGTGACCTGCCTCTCCACAGGCGTAGCAGCGATTGCTTCTATCTACGCCTGCGCTGCACCTGCAGCCCACATGCCCCTTTTCGAGGCATCGGAAGCAGTGTAAGGGCCTGGCTTCCAATGCCTCAACCCTCGCTGTCCCCCAACCCACTATTATCCCTTTAGCATCAGTCAGTTTCCTGACGACCGCTAAGGGACAGCGCACCCAGCAGGTTCCCATCGTGGTGGGAGTTCGACGGACTTCGCCCACCTTTACGTCGTCCACCGCACACCCACCTGCTTCAGCAACCGCTGCTGCCACTTCTGGAGGAGTGACGGCATCGTCGAGATCTCGCAGCCTCATTTCACCCGTCTTGATAGGACGGGCAATGCGCAACCCAAGGTCTGCGAGGGTCTCTCTTAATTTTGCCGCCAAGGCGTCTGCCTTGGCACAGCAATCAGGGCCGTCAACCTCCATGAGTATCCCCCCGGTAACCGATCGCTTCATTCGGACGCCAGGGATGCGTTCGAAGAGCCGCTCTTCACTTCCATCTTGTGGATGCAGAGACCCCAATTCTCTCACTGCCGGTAGGGGCTTTGCGGCCCGAGCTGGCCGACTGTGTGAAGTAAGCCTAGCGGGTGAAGCAAGCTGAGTGGCTGGAGCGGGTTGTGCAGCCAAAGTGGGCTCTGCGGTCACCTCATTCACGCCAGCAACAGACCTACGGAGAAGGTTTAATTCCTCCGTTAGCCTGTCCATATTATTGGCAAGAGTTGAGAGTTGAGAACGCAATTCTGCGTTCTCTTTCTCCAGTCTAGCCACGTTGTCATCGGTGGTGGTTCTTCGAGTCAGCTCAGTCGTTGCGGCCTTAACTGTTCGCACAGCCACCCTTATAGCATGGACGAAATCACGTTTTAAGTTTTTGGAGTTGTCCGCAACGTTTTCCAGATTAAGGAGGTGCTGTTCGATGCAGTCCCCAAGCTCAAAACTCGCCTGCGACTGCATTTCTGGAGCCAGCAACTCCGGAGTCGGGAGATTCTTCTTGGCCCGAGTATGTTTTGGTTGCATCGAGGGATCTAACATATCATCCTCGATGTCAACGTCTGTTCCATCTTCACCGGAATGTGATGCCGCCGATATAGCCCTCACCTTAGGCCCCCGCGCTTTGTCCGCATTTGTGGGCAGTGAGGATCGCTTGCGACCGCGAGACACTCCGGCTTTTGATACCTCCGATGCTACTGATGTGAGCGACCTGACGGAGCCATCAGACTCAGCCCCATCGCTCATACCGGCTAGGTTGACAGGTGTATTAGGACGCCTAAAGCGCCCACATTGACCTCGTGCTGGAACCACTGGTTCCCCCGGCACAACACCTTTCTTTTCGGCTCCCATTGGAGCGGCTTCTTGAGTGGCGATATTTTCGCCAAGCAGATCTTTGCCCCCCCCAGATACGGTGGGGCAGCCCGGGCTAGGCCCGGGGGTGGATTCTCCGGCTATGCCGGTACCACCCTGGGGTAGTTTTTTTTTATTAGATTCTGCCATTTTTTTTTGTCCTTTTTTAAACAGGGTCAGGTCCCTGGACCGAGCGCTCGGGACTGGACTCCCACCAGCCATTCATCCCATCGGCACGCTAGACCTTAGGATTGGGGTAATTTTTTATAGAGGTTTTCTACCTCGTGGCCTTGCATGGCCCCCGGTCCCGACTGGGATTACGGATGGTCCGACGTCGGCATGAGCCGAGTGCACCTGGCACATCGTCGCACAAGGGAGTGGTTTTTAGAGAGGTTTCCTTCCTCTTGTCCGGCGTCGGCAACAGCCGAGTGCACTAGGCAAACACACCGCACCTGTCACATACTCTGTCCCCTCTTATACAAAGAGGGATACGAGGAGCAACCAAGAGGCCACACAGGCCCACCTCGCCCCATCAGTGGGGTAATTTCTCCCTTCTGGTTTTTGTCCGCGCCGAGTCTATAGACCCGGTACCCCTCATATCTGGGGGGCGTTCCCCTATCCGCAACCCGGGGACGCGCCCGATGGGTGATCCAGAAACACCACACGGGTTACTGATTGACCTACTCAGATACTTAATGAGAAATAATAGTTAGTATTAATGTTTAGTTTATTTGTTCCAATTAGGTACCACTTCGTTATAAAAAGGTTAATGTAGAGCAATTATGAAAAACGTAGGTACCTATCTCAACTCAGTATAAGATTTTTTATATCTTTTATGAATATTTAACTATTCTTACGGCATTTTCTGTGTTTCAAAGGACCTAAATAAAATGTATTTATACAACATTACATACAAGTTTATCTTGTACAGTTAGTATCAAAAGTAGCTGATAAAGTAGTACCGTGAAAAATTACGCAATTCACAGTTTTCATAAAAAAATAAGTGTCAAAAGAATGTCAATAATTATTATGAAAGGATATATATATAGTGACAATCTACTTTTGACGCTGACTGTACAACCTAATCTTTATCGAACTGGTAATTAGGATTTAAATACAAATAGGTAGGTACCTATCTACTCTTATATGTGCTTACGAACAAAGTTAGTTCAACCCATAACACAATTTGTTCTAAGTCAAAGATATTCATCTGAAATAGGTTGAAGTAGGCCTTTTCAAACGTACCTGTGACTATGGTAGATAGGTGCCTTACTATTGGTACGAGAGCTACCAACGTTTTCGAGAAAGAACTTTAGCAAGGCTGATTTTTTTATATGTCCTTGCTCATAGAAGCCTGATTGAGATGCACCAACTCTGACAGCCGGAAGTGGTTGCGTTTCCTTCTGCGCATCCTGTTTGTTCTGGTGAAAATTTCGGAGTTTGAAACATTTTAACATTTTATAAATTTATTTCGTCACTTTCTCCGTCCTCTCAGCAAATATTTTTTTATTGGATGAGCGTTATGTGAATTACTACTACGTGCGAGATGCTATTTTAGTTGTGAAAAAAAAAACATTTTCAAAAAGCAGAAATCTTAATATGATAAAGTTATGCTAGAACGTAAAATTATTTTGCCAGGTGGAAATCTGGTTGCATAAGAGTATACAGACCAATAGTGTTGATTCTCGCGAGGGACGCGCATCCTATAATAACAATTCTTTTCGATGTTATCATTTAACCGCGATCCAAAGATTAAGATCGGCTTAAGAATATATTGTGGTACTCGAAAATCTGTTTAGATTACCTTCGACCAAGAAGTATGAGGATTCCATCACGGCCTAAAAATAGACAACAAACTGCATTGTCAGAGAAAGTCACGACAATTAACGAATGCCTACAAGCACGTCTATAAGAATTGGCTTATATAATATATCAGTTTATATTAAGATTTATTACTTCATTATTAAGCTCGTCAAAGCCCAAATCAGAGAGATTAAATAATAATAAATAAATAAAATATAAATATCCTGGGACATTCCTCATACACGGTCAATAATATAAAGAATATTCTGAATGAGCTATTTATTCGGTAACAATTGAAATAAAGACACATAAACAACTTGGTAATAAAAATCAAAATATTTTAGTTTCATTATAAAATAAAATAAAATGCATTTATTTTCAGACAACAGGGTCCATAGATTGTTAGTAAATACACAAAAAATAGCTAAGTTAGTACAAATTTTAAACATTAAAACAACAGAAAAAGAACGACAGGCAGTTTATGAAGCATAACGCATGACGTGCAGCTTCATAAACCTGCCTAAAGTAGGCCCATCTGCCCTCACAGCAATCACGTTCAGAATGATGTTGGTGCTCCCTCTCACCCTGTTTAAAATAGAGGCCACTTGTTTGCGCATAATAGCGAAAAAAACAACCGTATCTGCAAACATGCCTGAAGCACTACAGTAAGGAGGAAGCCTCAACAGCAGAGTGTTGTATGCTTTTTGGGTATAATTAGCCAATAGGCTGCTGGAATAAAATTTTTGGCAATATGCCTTAAAGAGTGGGATCTTGACATTGACTCAGCTACCAGCAAACCTACGAGCCAGCATATTTGCCCGCACTGCCAACGCTCTGCGCTCCCTTTCTATATCACAATCATCTTTGAGGTCTTCAGTCACAATAAAACTTTTTGCCATAGTGTATTGTTGTAGTGTATGTGTAGTGCCATTTAGGGTTACTGGAGGGATATATGACGGACTTTTATTTCTACCCCTAAACACCAACAGTAACTCACTCTTGCTTGAGTTATATTTTAAACCATGATCCTCAGCATAAGCTTCACATATGAATAATGGTTTCCTAATACTACCAATCGTAGGAACCAGCAGCACCATGTCATCGGCATAGCTTATGTTATTTACACAATTACCAGATGGTAAATCACTGATCAGAGAGCTCATTTTGGTTGTCATACATCTATATGACAGCCAAAATGAGCTCTCTGAAGATTGAATAACCTTGGCGATGTCAGACCTCCACATTCCAGTTTGTATGGATCAGACATTGCATTAGACCATTTAACATAATTTATTTGTTTGTTATACCAGACGGAGAGTGTAGTAACTAATTCCACAGGGACACCTCCCTTCCTAAGCTTATCCCACAGGATATTATATGATACTAGATCAAAAGCTTTAAAAAGGTCCAGGAAACATGCATTCACGAGAGGTTTCCTATCTGTGTAGTATTTAACCGTATGTTCTAAGGTAAAATATAGCACTCTCAGTAGACAGCCCCTGACGAAAACCATATTGAGCATCATGTAGCTTCATGTATATCCTGACTGAGGTTATGAATCATTATTAAAATTATAATGATACTGTCTAGAAAAATGTTGACTACCCCTGAGGCGTCACTTGGTTGTCAATATGACAATGAAATTTCTTTGTTTAAATTGTTTAGACACCAGAAATGAACTAATGCTAACTTGGAATTTTGGAAATTTGCGAAATTTTTTTTCTGCCAAATTGTTTATCTTAAGGATATTTTTTAATTAAATTAAAAAATAAATAATTAAAGCAGTTCCAAGAAATGGCACAGCACTAAGTAAATTCACTTTTTGTGCTCGCCCGCTATATTACGCTAATTGGGTTAAAAGCCTTAAATCTTAAGGCCCCAATCCCACGGAGAGATATATCAGCCCTCGTGAATGCATGTTTCCTGGACCTTTCTAAAGCTTTTGATCTAGCATCATATAATATCCTGTGGGATAAGCTTAGGAAGGGAGGTGTCCCTGTGGAATTAGTAACTACACTATCCGTCTGGTATAACAAACAGATAAATTATGTTAAATGGTCTAATGCACTGTCTGATCCATACAAACTGGAATGTAGAGGTCTGACATCGCCAAGGTTATTCAATATTTATGTAGATCAACTGATCAGTGATTTACCATCTGGTAATTGTGTAAATAACATGAGCTATGCCGATGACATGGTGCTTAACCATGACATGCCATGGTTTATTGTGACTGAAGACCTCAAAGATGATTGCATCGACCATAATAAAGTCAAGGTATCAAGGAGGGTAAATTCATTATATTATTATTCATTATAATAGTGGATGGATGTCCGAAAAGAAGTCCGAATAAGAGATAGATGAATTGTGTGAAAGAAAAAAATTAGTAAGAAAGGAGGAAATGCTGATATAATGGTCGAATTGAAGCAGCGCAAAAATTGCACCGACTCCATATAATTAGGAACAGGGTAAGAAAACAACGAATTAAATAAAGTAAAAGTATATTATAAAGTAAAAACCAACGTGTTATCTAAATGAAAAAAATAATGAGGAGAAGAAGCGACGCAAGAAACTCCTCATGGGCCCGACATGTTTATTGTTGTAATTTTACAATTAAATTATCACTTTAATTACACCTACAGTATTAATAAATTAAAAGTTTTAGTTACGGGTGAAATAGCAACTGCACTTAGAGGTGTGCACAGGGGAGCTAAAAAGGAAGCTAAAGCAATATTGCTACGGAATCCATTTTTTCGATTTTCTTTTTGGTAAAATAGTTACTCATTATGTTCTTTTCAATTCATTAAAAGACTCGGAATTGATGAATTACTTAAATACTGCTGTAAATTCGAAAAAATGAATTGCGTTAGCAATATTGCTTAGCTTCCTTTTTAGGGGGCTAGGTCGAGTGCTTGCGATAGACTGCCTCCTCTAAATGCTACACGCAAACTTTTATTAACTTTGCTATTGATTTTATGGTCAGTGTTGCCACTTAATCAATCTTTCTAATGATCCAAATAAGTCGGACCAACTATTCAGCTTCCCGATACATAATTTATATTAAAAAATTGATTAAATCCTAACTTCCTAACTAATATTATAAATGCGAAAGTGAATTTGTTTGTTTGTTACGCCTAGAAGGAGTTAGGCTACTTTTTATCCCGGGAACACGGGTGAAACCGCGGGGGACAACTAGTACAAAATATTTTCGGAGATTTCTCAGTTTAAGTGTATTTCGAATCGTCGATAGATTCAACTGTAACGTTCATAAGTGCCTTATCAGGGCCTAACCTGAATAAATAACTTTTTTATTTGGATTTTGAAAATAAAGTTATCTTATCCTTTCCTTCAAATGGCTCTGGTTTAAAATAAACTTTTTCGAGTTAGCATTTTGTTCATTGCTGCTATCGATTGGGTCTCTAATTCCATTTCCGGTACTTGCTTTCCGTGTGCTGAACTGATCTTAAATTAGTCTTTGTACCCTTATGCAACCAGATTTCCGTCTGGCAAGGTTTGTTTTAGGTTCATTGATAGCATAACTATATAATGTTAAAATTTCAGCTTTTAGAAAATGGTTTAGAAGAAAATATGTCATTCACAAGATTCACAACTAAAATAGCATCTGGCACGTAGGTAGCAACCACATAACGCTCTGTCGATTTAAGTTTAGGTTGCTAAAAGGCTGTAGAAAATGGTGAAGAAAAAAATATTCGTGCTAAAATGGTTTAATGGGTTAAAAATCCGAATTTTTCACTAGTACAAATAGGATGCGCAAAAGGAAACGCAACCACTTCCAGCTGCCAGACTTGGCGCATCTCTATCAGGTTTTAATGCGCAAGAAAATATCAAAAATCCAGCCTTACTAAAGTTCTTTTTTTCGCGACGTTGCTAGCTCTTATACCATATGAAACCTAGAGTCATAATCTTAATATATAAAACTAGCTTCTGCTCGCGGCTTCGCCCGCGTGGCCTACAGGAAACAAATGACATATTTTTCTACAACAATAAAAGAAAACAAAACAACTTCATCTCGCTTTGAGGGTGGAGTTATTAAAAACGCTAAGACACGTATAAATTAATTTTCAATCTTCAGCCTAAAAACAAAATTTGAAAATCCTAACTTCGAAACTGACGGACTTTTATACAAACTTTCATCCCCTATTATACCCCCTTAGGGGTGGAATTTCGAGAAACCCTTTCTTAGTGGATACCTACTCTTCACAAAGAATATACCCTCTAAATTTCATGTCTCTAGGCCCAGTGGTTTAGGCTGTGCGTTGATATATCAGTCAATCAGTCAGTCAGTCAGTCAGGACTTTGAATTTTATATACAGGTCGTTGTTTTGGTCAGCGACGAGCGACTCAGGGTCGATAATACAAATGATACTGGTGCTAAAAAAAATATAAAAAAAATACTTAATTTTTTTTTAATTATAAAAATAAAAATTTTTTTTTTTTGAAAATCATATAATAAGCTAAAGTGTAGACATAATACTCAACGGGAGTGCGAGGGAGTAAAGGGGTGGGCCGATGGCGGCTTGAGCCTGGCTCTAGTCTGTGCACGTGCCGAGTAACCATACTTTGCGGTAATTTTATTTCAAATTGAATAAGGTATTTCTCAACGCATTTACAATATTTAATGGCATTAAGTCCATTTTTGGGGAATATATTTTTTGTACTACCGCTCCTGGGTCGCTTGTCGCCGACCAAAACAACACCCAGTATATAGATGATAAACTGATTGTTGATATATCAGCCCACAGCCCAAACCGCTGGACCTAGAGATTTGAAATTTTGCACAAAGATACCTTATACGGTGGAGGCATCCACTAAGGAAGGATTTTTGGAAATTCCACCCCTAAGAGGGTAAAATAGGGGATGACAGTTTGTATGCAAGTCCGTCAGTTTTGAAGTTATGATTTTCAAATTTTGTGTTTAGGCTGACGATTGAAAATGAATGTGTAGTTATCTCAGCGTTTGTGATAATTCCACCACCGAAGGGAGGAAAAGGGGGATGAAGTTGGGTATGCAAGTCCTTCAATTTCAAATTAAACTTCACTAAATGTATTATTATACGATGTAGGCATCCACTAAGGAAGGATTTTTGGAAATTCCTCCCCTAAGGGGGTAAAATAAGGGATGAAAGTTTGTATGCAAGTTCGCCAGTTTTGAAGTTAGGATCTTCAAATTTTGTGTTTAGGCTGACGATTGTAAATTAATGTACAGTTATCTCAGCATTTGCGATAATTCCACCATAGAAGGGAGGAAAAGGGGGATGAAGTTGTTTATGCAAGTCCAAATTCAAAGTAAACTTCACTAAATGTATTATTATACGGTGTAGGCATTCACTTAGGAAGGATTTTTGGAAACTCCACCCCTAACAGGGTAAAATAAGGGATGCAAGTTTGTATGCAAGTCCGTCAGTTTTGAAGTTAGGATCTTCAAATTTTGTGTTTAGGCTGACGATTGAAAATTTATGTACAGTTATCACAGCGTTTGTGATAATTCCACCATAGAAGGGAGGAAAAGGGGGATGAAGTTGTGTATGCAAGTCCTTCAATTTCAAAGTAAACTTCACTAAATGTATTATTATAAATTTAATATTATACAGTGTAGGTATTCAGTAAGAAGGATTTTTGGAAATTCCACTCCTAGGGGGGTAAAATGTAAAAGGGGATGAAAGTTTGTATGAAAGTTCGTCAGTTTTGAAGTTAGGATCTTCAAATTTTGTATTTAGGCTAACGATTGAAAATTAATTTATACATGTTTCAGCTTTTTTGACAATTCCACCTCCGACAGGTTGAAAAGGTATGGGATGTATGTAAGTCATTCAGTTTCAAAGCAAACGTCACTTAATATATTATTACACAGTGTAGGCAAGCACTAAGGATTTTTGGATATTCCATCCTTAAGGGGGTAAAATAGGGGATGCAAGTTTATATGAAAGTCCATCAGTTTCGAAGTAAGGACATTCAAATTTTGTGTTTAGGTTGACGATTGAAAATTCATTTATATGTGCCTCAACGTTTTTGATAATTCCGATCCCGAAAGAGTAAAAAGGGGGATGAATTTGTGTATGGAAGTACACTTAATTTATTATTTAAGCTTGTGGTTATAAACTAACGCAACCAATGATATTATAATAAAAAGAGGTAGATATCGCATTAACGCACGCTAATTGTTGCAGACAAATTCAGACAATTGTCGTAATTTTGCTTAGCGGCTACATATAGCTATCTCTTTCTTTACCATACGTTCCGTATTATCTATCGCATTCGCTTAATTCAACAATAACTGAACGCCGCTTAGTATTAGGGTAGCATATCTCTATTATAATATCATTGAACGCAACGAATATCGGTGTTGTTGGAATTTGAACCCTTAAGGAGTGAAAAGGGGCATTAAATTTAATATATGAAGTTCTTTATTGTCGGAGTGAAAATTTCAAAATTTATTATTTCGGCTTATGGTATTGGCGTATTGAAATGACTCGCCTAAACAACATCAGGAAAAAGAGAGGAATCGGTATTAAAACAAAGATCCGGTTAATACGAGCATTGGTATTCCTCATTTTCATGTATGGAGTGGAAGCGTGGACTATACTGGCCCGAGAAAGAAAAAGGATTGATGCATTCGAGATGTGGTGCTGGAGACGGATGTTGGAAATACCTTGGACCGCTCAACGCAACAATGCATCAATCCTATCGCAGCTCCAAATTAAAACACGATGCACCAACATATTATTTCGTATTTTGGCCACATGGTGCGCAAAGGCGATGAAAGTTTGGAAATCTGATCATAGTTGGGAACACGGAAGGAAAACGACTACGTGGTCGTTCACCAACAAGATGGTCCGATCAAGTCAAAGACTCATCGCCCTCCAAGTTTTACAGAAACCAGAAACCAGAAGACAGAAACCAGTGGAGGCAGATCATTCGCTCTAGAAGCAAACCCAATGTTGACCACGATCCTCAGACATGAGGGAAAGAGAGATAAGGCCTCCAAAATTGTGCTTTGGAACTAGACTACAAGTAACAGATCTCCGCCGCAATGTTATTGAGGCCAAAATATTTACTGGTTCTGCAAGAGGAGAAACAGTCTTCTTGCCGCGTATACCATTGATCCCAAATCACCTTCCGTTTGAATTTAAAAGATAACAGTTCCTAATTAAGGTTTGTAGTCACAGGGAAAAACTCTGAAATTTGCTAGAGTTGATTTGCGGCAGGACTGTTTCAGTTTAATGGCTACATTAAATGGCTCATATGCGAGGATGCTAATCCTCGCATATGAGCTCTTAATCTAGGTGAACTTTTGTCAATATCACACGTAGTGTCGGACAATAGCCATGAACAAAGCTCTATATTGTTAAAATGATTCATATCTAGAAAAAAGAAATAATCTACGCGGACGAAGTCGCGGGCTATAAAGCTAGTATCATATATAATAAAATGCTAATTGAACAATTGTAGAGGTAAATGAAACTATTTATCAAAACGCCTAAAAATAGTAAGCCGCAAGAAGTTGCGTACAAAAGTAATTGCTTTATGGTTTACCCAGGCGGCGGTTTGCATTCATGCACTGTGTCAAAACGGCTAGAAATAGTAAGCCGCAAGAAGTTGCGTATAAAAGTCATTGCTTTATGGTTTACCTAGCGGCGGTTTGCATTCATACACTTATGATAATAATATCTACTACAAATCTACTCGGCCACTTTAGAGTTTACATAATTCCAAAGTAGAATTCACAACATCAAAGAAAATACCCACTATTCACGAACTTTAAAGTGACATAGTATTATCACAGAATATTCAATTGGTATTATATAACTAGCTGCCGGCACAACTTCGTTCGCGTGGTGCTACCCTACCCTGTGGTGCTACACTACTCTACCCTACCCTACCTAAACCACCCAGGGAGTTAATTCTACTGTACGTGAGTATGTCACTGAACTCCTCCTAAACGGCTTGACCGATTTGAATGGTTTTTTGTATGCGTTTGGGTGGCGCCCTGGATGGTTTAGATTCCCAAATCAGCCCGGCAGATGGCACTGCAGTCGGTATCTGGGTTATATTATATTATCGTAGGCATCCACTGAGAAACTATTTTCGGAAATTTCACCCCTAAGGAGGTAAACTAGGGGAAGAAAGTTTGTATGAAAGTACGTAATTTGTTGAAAATATAAGTAACCTCTTTCAGGGTTTTTTTTTTAATTCAAACCATAATGAGGATTGCATGTGATTAATAATCAATTTCAGAGCCGTGTATTCAAATAATGTTTAGGGTTTGACAAATTGTGGTCACAAAAAGGTTTTGAAAAATGTGCTTGTTTCATTACTTTATTATAAAGTAATGAGATTTTCTAGTATTCTAACCTAAACATGATAAACGAAGATGACGTCATAGTTTTTCAAATAGGCCATCTCCACCAGACAATCGGGATAGATGGCCTTACTCTTTCCGGGGGAGATAGCCATAAATCCTTAAGCATTTTTTTAGAAATACCTTTTACTAGATGTTTTCTATAGATGCCAAACAACTATGTGTGGAAGACGGTAGCTGCTCGAGGTACCTGGGATGGAAAAAACCTGAAAAGAGCTATATGACTGAAGTGCATAAACAAACAATTTCAGTCCATCGGTGGCTATTATATACGAAAAACTCAGAAAAACATTAGATAGAAGACTGACATAATTTATTTAATTACTGAATTATATCTGAAAGTGGAAATGAAGACAAAGAGGAAGACAACTGCAGAGGCTGCGGTGAAAATAATTATAAGACACTGCTCATAGAAGACTGGCTGCAATGTCAAATATATCAGATCTGAGTTCATGAAAATTGTACAGAGTACGAAGATATGTGTTCGAACTGTGGCTTAAACAAAAAAGAAGCTTAGACTTGAAGAGCGAGGGCAAAAAACGGAGAAGCCATCTCCCCCCGAACCCTATGGCCATCACTCCTCCGGGATTGATAGATAATCGTTGACTAATAAGTAATATTTTTGTTGATTTTTATACTGTTTATGATTAAGTTTTAATAGAACATATAACTAAAGTTTTGTTAACAATTAAAATAGTTGATATTGCTGATTCTGTTGTTCACAACTAAACTAATTTTAATCTCACTATGTCTCTTTCTAACAAAGAACATAAGAAAAGGATGTAAGAAATTTAGTCCTGTCAAAATTAGTTCAATGCTTGTTTCAATATAAATTTAGTCGCCATCTATCGCGGTTACACCTAAATACACGCAAAATAAGACGGCAAAGATTAATTTGATAGCTTAAAATATGTTCTATCCTTTTTCAATAATTTTCGTAAGAAAGAGATGAGATGTGACTAAAATTAGTTAAGTGCGATTTACAACAGAATCGGCACCATTATCGTCATAATTCCGACATTAGATCCTTATAGTTTCTAGGGCCATCTCCCCGGAATTACCCCCTATCAACTCAAACAAAACATTCATACAATGTACGAAAAATATAACAGAGGGAGGGTCTGTGCTATATTTTCACAAATAAAACCATTGACAACTGAATATTCAAACATCAAATGGCTTCCAATATTGTTTGGATATTTTCATGTTAGCATTGTGTTTTTGAATTCAGACAGTGGAAATTCAACCAAGCATTAAAACTTCGCATACACGCCGTTTTCTCTGCTGTAAATATTTGCTGTGCTCTTAAAAGCTTTAAATGCTTTTAAAAGGTACCTCCTTTATTGCAAAGATGGTAAATAAGCAAATAATTCATAGTCTAACAAATCAAAGACAATCTGTGCCTTGTACCCTCAAAATCAGCTCTTTATCAGAAAAGTGTTTTTGTTTTTTCGATAAGTTTGTACAACCATCTTCCTCAAAATATAAAGCAATGTGCAAACATAAATTTATTTAAGAAACTTTTATTACAGTTATTGACATTCAAAGCTTACTACACTATTGATGAATTTATGACTGATAAAATTTGAAATTATATTTATTATTATTGCTATTAGATATGACATATAACTAGCCTGACATGTTTTGTTTTTATGTCCACATGAATTAATTAGGTAATGCTCTAACTTATGTTGTATTATTATTTTCGTTTAATTCATTTATTTGTATTGTAATAAGACATTAATTATTAATATTGAATTTAACTATTATTGCCATTTTAATTTGATTGTATTAAGAATTTGTACGCCTAACGGCAGAACATAGAAAGTACCAACTCTGACATTTTGTAACATCTTTGTTTTATAATAACCTGTGTTCAACAAATAAATATTCTATTCTATTCTATTCTAAATTAAAGTAAGGCAATCAAACATTTTAAAAACGGTAAATTCAATGATTTATCGTTGCCAGCTTATTGTAAATCCTGACTCCGTGAAGCTTGCTAGTTTTTTAAATTCATATATTCACAATTATTATCAGTTGAACTGTTTTAACGATAAAATGATAATTATGGTAGAATAGTTGAAATAAAAATATGTTCAATATAAAATTATAATTTAATTTAATCATTCGAGACTGGCGAATGGTCATGTTTTGGATGAACTATCTTCCTCTCCTTATCTATCTGCCGTTTTGCCAAAGGTCCATGTTTCCAATTAGCTGGATAACCGAACTTGTCTACGTCATCCCACCATTGCTGCTCGCCTGATCCCCATATTACATAGACGAGATTTGTACCCACTAGCACCGCAAATACGGTCCAAAATGCAATGCGCCATTGCTCTATTGTTTGCTGAAATATAAATGAATATTTTAATTAGGCGGGTAGGTTTAAAGCAGTAGGAGCTTTTAAAATACGAATAGTTTGCGATCACGATGATGATTTTGTTTTTAAAAGTAACTTGAGATAACGTTACCTTTAAAATTAAACAATAGTTATAGTTAGGTACTATTCTTTTCTTGTCAGAAGGCTGAGACATAGAGTATTACTACTGATAGCAAGTAGCTACCGTCTCTTATGGAAATAGCAATATCCGGATTGCCAATGTGTTGCCGACTTAACAAAGCGTAGAAAACATCTGGCTCTCAAGTTCAACTGCTGGTAGGTGCTTGGCAACAGATTTTCAACTCGAGAGTGGTTGCCAGCTCGGCGATATTACAAAGTACTCTTCTATCGAGGTTATGGTTTCCTCACGATGTTTTCATTCAGCAGAAGTTCAAACTTATTGCTGAATACTTAAAACCTACAAAAGTAAATGAGGGACAGGAAGCTGAAAAACTGTCCTAAATAAATAAAGCTGGCTTTGTTCATTTCAATATTTGACTCAATTGTGTTCGTTCATGCGTTAAAACCCTTCCCTGATCTTCATTCTTACGCACAAAAAATATTTGTAAAGAATATAAAAAATATTCGTTTTTATACAATGCTTACAATGCGTAAAGAATTCAATAAACTTTTTGCATGTAATTTTGGTGATTTTGTAACATTTTTTAAATCCTAACTGATATTATAAATACGAAAGTGAGTTTTTTGTTTGTTTGTTTGTTACGCCTTCACGCCTCAACTACTCAACGGATTATCATAAAGTTTGGCATACAGATTGAGCCTATGGTATGGAAAAGGATATAGGCTACATGCTTTTTATCCCAGGAACGCGGGTGTAACCGCGGGGGACAGCTAGTATAGTAATAAGTATATTATAGTAGAGCGTAGGTGAGAACCAAAATTATACAAGAAATATGGAGGAAAATGAGAATGAAAATGATAATACTACACATTAATTAAAATAAAATAAGCTAATAAGATAACTTATGAGTTATAAGTAATCTTACTAGATTAGAGTGCAGTACTTCTTAATTTAAACCCAAATTAGCCATTATAAAATGTCTTTGGCAGATTGAAGATGGTAAAAATGTACACAACAAATAATAGGCACTAAACCGACAAAACGTACTGTAACTAAACGTTTCGATTAGCAAACTATTACGATTCCGCATACAAAAAACCTAAAAAAATATGCAAGTCGTAGTAGGTACATAGTGACTATCAAACAGCAGACCGCAGTGTTGTTTTTATAGTGGATCTCTACGCTGCATGATAGCTGATTACATCAGGCGTGAAACTATTTACATTCTTTATAGACTACATTGTGTAGGTACCTACCTATATGTTATGAACTTATAACTATTCATGTAAGTACGCTAAACCACAGATCAACTAATAGTTACTACGTGTAAGCTTTAAAGATGAGATAGGCCCTACTGTCTATTGAGATTTATTTAGTGATAATTTTTACCAACCTTTCGATCGTAAAATAAAAAGACATGATAATAAGAGAAATAATATCATGGTGTTAGGGTGTTAATTAGCTGAAACTTAACTTCAAAGGTTTCTTTCACACAGATTCTTTCGCATTAAGGAAGGCGTTATAACTTTTATGGTAATGATATGAATTCTTCCTTATAGCTATTCCCTGCTACTCTTACAAGTAGTAAGTGTCTTGGGCCATGCCATTTGTACTTTAATGTCTTACGCTTTCTGATATGTGTTTACTGTTATAACTAGTTATAGCTTTCTTTCATCTAAATACTCACATCAGGCGTCAATAATCCGACCAAGTAAGGTGTAATAATTCCAGATATAGCAGCTATTCCATTAACCAAAGCTGAACATGTACCAGCATAGTTAGGAGCTATATCCATGGCATTGATCTTGACGCTGCTGTAGAAACCTCCCATAAAAGCCATAGAAGCAATGAAGAGGCCGACGGCCTCAGCGCGATTGCAACCAGAATACGAGGCCAGAATTATAAAAACTGCCGGAACGGAAGATGCTGCGATAAAAAAATATCCTTAACCGTGATCGAGTTAAATAATTTCTAAACTATTGTTTTTAGATTTTATCGTAACACCATTGACACTTCCGATTACATTCAGGAATTTAAATTTAATTTAATACGATATTTTTCTCTCTTCTTGGAGATAACTAAAACATCGGAAATTTTAATCAAATAAAAATAAATAAGACTTACAAATGGTTGTATAAATTTTTCTTCCAGTTCCTATACTGTGCCATTTCTTTCTAATACAAAAGTCACAGAAACTGGCGAAAACGAATGAGCAAATATACATGGCGATATAAGGAAGTGCTGACATGAGACCAGTTTCCTTAATATTGAACTTAAGGACATCAGAGAAATATTTTGGAAGATCCGTTATCATTGTAAAGTAGCCCCAATCGTGTCCAATCTGAAGAAAAGTAAGCAAGTCATTAAATGGTAAATGAAGCAATTTAAATTAAAATTCGAACTTGAATGCCGGACCTTCATTCAAATGCTAATAGACCAATTTACAGTAAGGATTTTTACACAGACAATAATGAAAATAAATAGCTTTTCGTGTTTTCCTACTAATAAAAGTATGTTTCTTTTGTTTCAGCATTTTATGAAGATTGTTCAAGGAAAATAGCAAGTTTGTTGTGAGCTATTGAAAAGTAAACGTGACATATACCCAAATAGGTAATGAACCGTGAAATTGCTTCTTTTACTACGACGAGCATTTGCTTTTGATAAAATTACTTACGGCAGCCATAATGAGCACCCATAAAGGCGCCGATCTTAATAAGGCTCTGAACGGTACTGGGTCCAATTTCTTATGTAGGCCAGAAGCGGCAACATTTTGATTTAAGAATTCTTTTTCTTCGTCGGAAATAAATGGATGTATGTTTGGCGTACTGTAACATAACACAACCTGTGAAACAAAATAAAAAAAGTTTATGTATGAAATATTAAAAAAAAGTAGTAACATCTTTAACTATTTAGAAATATAATGTCAAACTTATACATATAATAGCTATACAAACAAACAATAAACAAAATCATTTCCTATTGGTTTAAGTAAAACTTACCCAAAATAAAAACCAAATAATTCCCAGTCCACCAAAGAAGTAAAAAACATTGGCCCAATCTCCACCATCTGTTAAAAATAATCCAGACATATATGGTCCAAATATGTTTCCAATCTGTGCTCCACCAAATATCATAGCACCAAACCGAGATCGTTCTGACGGTGGTACCCATCTAGCAAGTAGAAGGACGAAGGCTGGTGTAACTGGACCCTGAAATTGGGAAATTAACCCTGAAATTAAGAACAGTTTAAAAATATACACATAATTTCAGTCCTGTTTACACCAGTGGGACTAAAAAGGTTAATCAAGCGATATTGTTATCTAGAATTCAATACCCTAATTCACAGCAAATTCCATGATATTCTAATAATTCTAACTATAGCTATATTCACTCATAATAACGTACAATTACAAATAGGATCTGCTGTGCGAATTTTTCGAAAAATAATTCCATTAACAATGCTTGAGCGGCCCTTTAAACTTCCAGAAGCAGGAGGAGTAGTTATTGTTGTTAAAAAGAGAAGATCTGCATTAAAGGTTTTTTTAAGTATTATTATTATTAAATATAATTATTTTTAAGTCTAGCTTTTGCTGTTCTTTAAATCCCAACAAGAACTAGTAATTATGCGAACCACGGCCTCTGAAGACGTGTTCAAAAGTATGTTATCCTTATTTTAAAATTGCACGTCCGCCATTTTATTAACAGATCCAATTAGGAAGTCTTTAAGTAAAAACCTTACCTCTCCAAAACCTTCAATAACCCGTATAATAAACAATCCTGTGGCTCCTCCGACAGTGACCGCCCAAGGTGTTAAAGTAGTTGCCACTGACGTGACGAGTAGACCAATGCCAAGCGTCCATTTCCCACCAAACTTCTCAGCCAATAAGCCACCGGGTAGATGAGTGATCACATATCCGTAGTAAAAAGCGCTGAGGAGAAAGCCTTGAGTGGCTTCATCCCAGTCGTATCGTTCACGACCCTTGAAATTAACGAAGGCATCGCTTATTAAGGATGTCAATAAAGCAAGTAAATACTTCAAATTGCATATAAAATTACCTACTACACTGAAAAAAAAGTGCTACAAAATTTTATTTAACAGTAACACAAAATTTGACGACCAATAACCTAAACAGAGTGAAAGTGAGTGTAACTAAAACTTACCAGTAACAAAACTAGTTTTGGTTAATTACTAAATTACTTGATTAATGAAACTAAAGTTAGTTTCCCGACAACAAAACGTCAACTTACATAACTAGGTTGTAGATCCTTTTTTTCAATGTAGAAAAATTTTAAATTATTTAATTAACAAAAGTCATTAGTAAATATAAAAAATTACGAGCTCACTTCATAAATACCAGTGTTATTACTCGATGTAGTGTTGATATTTATATTTGTATCGGGACACGTTTCACCAATGATGTGTTCTGACGATTGCGTGTTGAGTACCATCTGAGTTATTGTCATGCTCAGGCAAACTCGCATTGTAAACGAGTTTGCCAAAGCAAACAAACCCATGATACCCAGAACATAGCGCTGCGGGATGAAAATTACTGAAAATAATGAACATGATTTTATAATATTAATGTAATTTTTCAGTTAATTATTTTAAGTTACATTATATTCAACAGAGAAACCTTAAAAGGAATTTCAAGATTTTAGTACGGCGCTTGGAATAAAATTATCATCCGTCATTGATTTTATTTCAAAATGGCTTTTATAAAAAATGGATAGCTGATCTACTTTGATATTTTCTTTTTTTATTATTTTGTCATTCTATTGTTTTTTATATGAATTTGTCTGTCTGTCATAAAGCTAGTTTGGTTCAAGTTGTGTATGAATCGCTTCTTTCCTGGTTTCCTAATTTATTACCCTAGTTTTCCCTAAATCGAGCTATCACTAACATTTTGAAAGAAATATTGTGTGACAAAACCTCGTAAAGAAGTACGTACGTAACGTACGTAAAGAAGTCGTACGTTTCGAAGATATAATCAAATGTTAAGAAAATAAAAATATAATATTTTTAATGCAAATTTAATTACTACACCCAAAAACTACAATATTATAGAAAAAATAGAAAGAATTAGTATCACGACGATACGGCGCACGACATCTGCTACTGCTGCATGCAGTAGGCTACGAAATTGCACCTTTTTTTAAATAAATAACCTTTTAATTATAAATAACCAGTGTGTTCTCGAAGGACCTATTATTTTCCCGGGATAAAAAGGACTATGTGTTAATCCAAAACTTGCTATATGTGTACTAAATTTCTTCTAAATCTGTTAAGTAGTTTTTGCGTGAAAGAGTAACAAACATCCATACTTCCCAAACTTTCGCGTTAAAAATATTAGTATAAAGGCGATGATAGCCAGTGGTAGTGACGTCGGATAGCGAGACGAAGGTCCCGGGTTCAAATCCTACAATGAGCTTGAGCTTTCGGTGAAGGTAAACATCGTGAGGAAACCATACCACAGTGGTAGGGTACTTTTTATTACCCACCTATCTAACACCCTCAAGATGAAAATCTGTCGACAAGCACCTATAAGTGTATTCCGATAGCTGCACTTGATAGCCATTTCCGTCTTGGCTTTATGTGCTTAACACCTTCGGCCACATCATCTTTTACCATGGTGAGATTGTGGTCAAACGCAGGCCTATACAATACAAACTAACAACATTTTTTTTTTTTTATATTTTCATACATATGCCTATTACTATAATCAAATTTGTGTAGTTGATACAGTTATATAAGTTATTATCTTATAAGTAAAGCTCTATTCACTAACTATAACACGTGGGCGGGCACTTTGTAAGAAAAAAACATAAAAAGTACCTACTTTACTTCTAATATTGTAAGAATATTAGGTACCTACATAAAATATGTACTAAAAGATAACTGAACGAGACTTACCCCTGTTCAAGAAAAGCCTCCATCCCGACAACGTCATTATTTGTATTTGTTATCTTCACAGAGCCCACATCGATTGATTCATTTCGGAATTACTTTACAACAAAAGATAAACGTTATAAGACCACGAAGTACGTGTTTACTATCAGAAATACTTCTATCGTGTGACAGTTTTGATAAGCAACGATCTTAAACTGTCTTTAGATAAATGATAAGTTAAAATCTCGAGTAGCTCTCATTTTGAGGGAAAAAAATTGTGGGTGTGACGTAATGCTTGCACTCGTCTTCTATTACTATGTAAGTGATGTGTCCGAAGGTGTTAAGCACACAATGCCTGAAAGAATTGGCTCTCAAGTGCAGCTGTCGGAACACACCGATAGATCCTTGGCGACAGATTTTCAACTTGAGGGTGGTAGCCAGCCAGGTGGGTACTACAAAGCACCCTACTAACGTGCTATAGTTTCCACATGGTGTTTTCTTTCGCCGAAAGCTCAAGCTCACTGTAGATTCAAACCTTCATCTCGGTATTCAACGTAACTACCACTGCGCTAGCATAGCCATTATAAAATGATTATTACAGGCAAATTGGTTATATCTAACTAAACCAATACAGTGGGTCTAGCTAGACAAAAGTCAAACATCTTCACAAATAAGAGGTGAACGGGTAAAAAATGTGGACAAAAATGTTTACCGGCAAGATCCATTATATTTATTCATTCTCAACGAAAATCCACAGATGGGATTCGGTCCTCACATTTTGCATAGGTACTTACTCACTTCCCTCTAGAGCCCCCTCTAATTCGGATTTTGTATTCTGTATTCAGCAGTCAAATGGCTTATGACATTTTCTATAAAAATACTTGTCCTGACCGACTGACTTCAACTGATCAACGCACTGCCCAAACCCCGCTTCAGATAACGCTGGATTTCAAAGTAGAGCTAAGTACAAGTTTAAATGGGGATTATAAGATATGAAAAGGCCTTATTTGTACATTCCAATATATGTTTTTATTTACTTTTATGTTGCGTAGTTTTTTACTATTCATGTAAAATTACAAAAAAAATACCATTCCCTTATCTCCCAAATTCGCAATACGAGGAATCTTAAATAATTACAGTTGATAAATATTACAGGAAAAAATAAAATACTTGAAATGAAAAATATTTATTCCTTCACCATAGAGTAAATACTATACTAGCCTTCACAATCAAACTTGTTATACAGTCAGGTAGGTACTTTTTTGACAGTCGTGATGATCACAATAGATCTAGTCGGCTCGCAGTGATAAAAGCTCCGAAAAGACTTGAAAGACTGGAAACACCTTAACCCAAATAATAAACCTACTGGTACGCAATTTTTGAGCTATAATAATAGACGTGAATATGAAGTTGTTGCTTCTAAAAAAACTCTACAGTATAGCCCTATCTATATACCTCAACAAGCTCGGCCACCAGTTGCTTTGTCATGGACGAATATCACGACACACAGCTATAAGTGACATTATCTGCAGAGCTCTTGTTGTCGCTAACGTGCCTTCCGTACTAACCAGTCGGTATTGCGCGAGGTAACGGCAAGAGACCGGATGTTATGCCTTTGATCCCGTGGAGTGTTGGGTAGGTCGCTGGTGTGGGATGCCACATGTGTAGATACACTCGCGCCATCTCGCTTACCGACTACTTGAAAAGTTGCAGGGGCAACTGCGACACAGTTCAAATTCAAATTTTTATGCCTTTTGCGGTCGAGACCATGGGACCGTGGGTCAGGCTCGTCGTTTTACTCGCAATTTGTCATCAAAATCGATAGAAGCCTCCGGGGACCTGCGGCCGGGAAGCTTATTCCGCCAACGGATCAGCTTGGCTATCCAAAGAGGAAACATTGCCAGCCTACTAGGAACCTTGCCGTCAAACGAAAGCAGCGGCAGAATTGAGAAAATTGTCTAGATATAGATGGTTATTTCTACACATTTGTTGTAAATAACATACCTAATACTATCTAAAAAATATAATATCATCAGTAATAGAATGCTGTAAATATTTAGCTACTGTGTAATTATTTTTGTGTATCGACTGCATCATATCTATCATATGTAACGTTCGTAAGTGCCTTATTAGGGCGTAAATTGAATAAACGATTTTTAATTTGGAATTTTGAATTACATATTTTAATTCTATTTTATACCTCAGACATTAAAAACAAATTATTTGCTTGATGCTTTACATTATGCACATTTAAATTACTTTTGTTCATACATAAAGTGCACCTCAACAACATTATGATGGGATTAGTTTCTCCACAAAATACAGTATAAAGCCCATGGGAATCCAGTTTGTTGATACTGTTTTTTTTTTTTATTTTTCTTGTATGGCGTCACACGGCTTGTGTATTTTGCCAATTTCAAGTAATATTATAAGTTCTAGTCACAATGAATCACTTTCACATAGTCCTCAGCCAGTCACCGTCCATAATAGTCATGTTTTAGTACAATGGTGGTCATTGTACTAACACTTTTCACGGACTTCTTGAGACATCTTGAAAAGCCACGATACACATAATTCATTTCATTTCACTTCACTGGTATGTATTGATCTTTATTGGATAAAATACCACCGATTATATGCAATAAAACTCATAATACACGAATTTATGAAAATAAAAATGAAAAAGCAACGTCACTCTGCAAGTTCCCGCCAAAAAGTCCGATACTGAGTTTGTTTATAAATTATGTTATATTCAAGATAACTGAACTCTCTATGGAGGTTACAGTTTCTTTAACTAGTTTTTATATCAGTGCAAATGTAACCATTCTTTAATTTTATATAAACCATAAATGATTATTATTACGCTGTTTATAGGAATCAGGACTAGTGGAATTCAAACAAAATCATGCTTTAATTACATTACGAAATGTATTAAATAAATAATACTTTATTCTTACAAGAATAACTTAAACATAGTATGTACAATTAAATTAGCAGTCGTTTAAGTTACTTCTTCTCTTTGACTTCTTCACTTTTTTGTTTTTCTGAATCGACAGACCGCGTTGGTAAAGGTCCATGTTTCCACTCAGCTGGATAGCCATGTTTACCGACATCGTCCCACCAGAGCTGTTCACCTTTAGCGAGTATTATATAAATTATATTTGTGACCACCAAAACACCGAGGCAAACCCAGAATGCCACCCGCCATTGTTTAAGCGTTGACTGAAAACAAAAAAAAAACTTTAATGAATAGACCTGAATAAATGATTTACCACAGATGATGACAAAAGATTCGTTACACTTACGTCTGGTGTCAATAGACCAATAAGGTAAGGTGAGACGATGGCTGAAATAGCGGCAATGCCATTGACCATAGCAGTAACCGTTCCAGCATAATTTGGTGAAATATCAAGTGGGTTAATCTTCATACCACTATAATAGGCCCCCATAAGAGTCATAGCGAATATGAAACAGAAAACTGCAAGAACTGTGTCGCATCCAGAGTACGATGCTAGGATCATGCAGATACCAGGTCCAGTGGCAGCTGAAATAGTAAGTTTAATGATATAACTGTTATAACTTATGAGATAATAAATATATTTCTCCTTATCACCTTCATTCACTTTCTCCAAAGCACCTAAATTTTCTTAAAATTCTAATAAGTAGTAAACCTACCAATCGTAGTATAAATCTTCCTGGCATTTTGAATGCTATGGATCTTTCTCTTAACGCAGAAGTCGCAGAGGAGTCCAAAGAAGAATGAGGCAATCCACATAGCGACGTATGGGAGAGCAGACAGAATACCAGTAGATTTGATGTTGAATTTGAGCACGTCAGTCATATACTTTGGTAAATCTGTGACCATCGTAAAGTAGCCCCAGTCGTGACCAATCTGTTGAAAGAATATCAATATGTTTAAAATAGATCGTGGTGAAGAAGAATAAAACAATGCAATTAAATGTCACTTATTAGAAGGTACTATACTTACGCCAGCAATTATGAGTGCCCATAAAGGTACAGACCGAAGCAATGCCTTCCAAGGTATGGGGTCTAAAGCTTGTTTTGTGCTGTTCATCAAAGAATCAACATTTTCATTCAAGAACTTCTTTTCGCTGTCTGATATGTAAGGATGAGTATTTGGTGTACTGTAGCATAATAATGACTGAAATAGAAATAAAGAAAAAAAATATTAAACAAAATTAATATTATTATTTATTTCAAATAATAATCAATGATATCAACCAATACAGAATAGGTTGGTTTGTATGAAAAAATTTGGTTTCAGATTTTTGCAAATATTACTGAAAAATATCGAGAGGTACTCGCCAGATGTCATTTGATAAATTTTTGTTAATATTTTAAATTTTATGCTATTAGCTAGACTGAGCTACATTTACCATATTGTGTGCGAGTTAAATGACTGTGACATACAGACGGATAGATAAACGTACACATGATGTTTATAAGGGTTCTAATTCGACTACGGAATTATAAAAACAAAATTACTCTTAGTCACATAAATGGATAATAGCATTGTGTCATCGGGCCTTTCTATAATATAAATAAATGCATTGTTCTAATGTTATTTCACTTCTATACACTACTTTTATATAAATAAAACAATAGTTAGATATTATATTGCTGCTTGTTTGGAGTGGTAAAAGTAATAAGAACATTAATTTATGATCAACAAGACCTTTCAGTCAGTAACCTATTAGGTACATTTGTATGCGTCATGTAGTTTGCCATTATACACAAACTAAACGAGCGTAAACTGCCTAAACTTGGCCTTGTAACTAATACAAAAGAATTCGTCCGAATAAATTTCGGCACTATAAAACATCCAAAATCAACATACCCAAAAAACAAACCAAACTAGTCCAAGGCCTCCGAACATATAGAAAACGTTTTCCCAGCTTCCTTCGTGCATGATCAAACCAGAGAAGTACGATCCAGCGATATTACCAATTTGTGCTCCTCCAAAAACTATGGCGCCAATGCGCGCTCTCTCGGCCTTTGGCGCCCATTTCGATAACATTGCCATAAGTGCCGGCATCGTTGGACCCTAGGGGTAAATATCAAAGCAAGATTAGAAAACCTTTATCGCCAAGCTAGTATAAAATATTTAAATAAGATATTTATTTAGGCACGTGGTGCTTTATATTTTTAGCTCTTTTCATTGTCTATCGCAAATAATAAACCTGATTATTTATGGTCTGGTATGTTATTGTGTTTCAACCAAACGGTATTATTACTACTAAAATTACTATTTATGCAGAACCTTATTGCCAAAACATAAAATCTACTTACTTCTCCCAAACCTTCGATGACTCTCAAGATAAATAAGGCAGTAGCACCTCCCATTTTGACAGTTATTGGAGTGATGAAAGTACAAAAGGCAGTGGATAAGAGACCAAGGCCGAGGACCCATTTTCCACCATATCGTTCAGCCAGCATACCTCCGGGTATATGAGTGAGTACATAACCGTAGTAGAAAGAACCGAGGATCAAACCTTGAGTTGCTTCACTCCACTCAAAAAGGACTGTCTGTAATTAAATAATGGACCATTAAGATATCGTCTAAACGGACATTGTTCATTATTAATTTATCAGATTTATTTTCCTTAGGTTTCATCATTTTCCATAATTGCACCAGAAGTGATTTATTGTATACTGAATCAAGGTAAACAATGTTTATTAATTGACGCAAGGTCAAAAATTTTATGAAGAATTTTAATTATTCTTTATAATTATGTCAACATTTGCAAGACTATACTTTTTTCTATTGTGGTATAACAAAATAAAGGAAGTAGTTTTTAAAAAATCGGATTTATTCGTACGTTTATAAAATTACAGCAGGAAATAATACTATCATCAACTATACGTACTTTATCTCCCACCGTTCAGATAACTTAAAGAGGCAGAATTTACACAGGATTTAGATAACAAATATTATTTATTAACAACAACGGGTGAAAATCCTACACGAGTGCGCCATACTGTATTTATCTGTATTAATCGTTTTGAAGTCCTTTCAAGCAATACATTCTTCGAGTCATTGTTTTGTTTGGATTGTCCATCTTATCATATCCCTTGTTTTTATTTTGACCATGTATACGGTCCGCCTGATGACAAGCAGTTACCGCACCCTATGGACGCTTGCAACACCAGGGGTATCACACGCGCGTTATTGACCCTGAAGAAATCTCTTCACACCCTTTTTTTAAGTACCCCATGCTGTACTCCATTGGGAAAACCACGGCGGGGAGCTCATTCCATAGTCCGAGCGTCCGCGGAAGAAAACTCCTTATAGCCCGCACAGTTTGAAACAATTCTGGTTTCAATGTGTGAGGATGCGGCTCCTCGTCGTCGACGGGGAGCCGTCGACGACGAGAGTTGCGATGGTGGAAGGTCAAGTTTCAGAGAAATAATTGACTTTTAAATATTGACCTATAAATTATGATTAATCTTACTATCTCATCTCATCCCATCTCATAATGTCTCACTTGTAGTATACATGTCAAAGTTTGAATTTTTGTGACTCAATAACGCATAAACGGATTCCTATGAAATTTGGTCACACATATAATATTTTCTGGATTAACAAAGGATATTTTAATGCCAGGGAAACATTAAATCCTCGGATACGTAGGTATAAGCGCGGGGTGGAATCTAGTAGATATATTGAATAATTTCCCTTCAAGAAGTTTATAATACTACGGTGCAGTACGTAGTACGGTATATGTAAACTACGGTGCAGAAGCTAATATAATTTAATAACATCTACAATTTATAAGAGTATTACCTGTAAACTTTATTATTTCTCAACATAATCTCTTTACCTGAGCCCTTTACAAGTAAATAATTTTATTTCAATATTGTGTAAATACTGAATATCATTTTGCATTCTAACATGCATAAGGTAGGCCTGGAAAAGCAATTAGGATTTCAGTTATGTAAATACTGAAAAAAAATCGCTTCTGTTTTTAAATCTAGTTTTACCCTAAGTGGAAACTTAAGTCATAACAGACAGCCATGTTCATACACTCAAAATTCTGGGTGGGAATCGGGATACATTGGTGCCGATTCTGTTGTAAATCGCACTAAACTAATTTTAGTCACATCTCATCTCTTTCTTACGAACATTACTGAAAAAGGATAGAACATATTTTAAGTTGTCAAATTAATCTTTGCCGTCTTATTTTGCATGTATTTAGGCGTAACCGCGATAGATGGCGACTAAATTTATATTGAAAACAAGCATTGTACTAATTTGACAGGACTAAATTTCTTACATCCTTTTCTTATGTTCTTTGTTAGAAAGAGATATAGTGAGATTAAAATTACTTTAGTTGTGAACAACACAACAGGCCCGTCAAACTATTCAAAAAATGTAAAATCCGGCGAGAAACAGGCATTTGAAAAAATATGGACATACCGCATCGTCTTTGAATACGCTTGGTGCATAGCTTATCTCGAATCGCGAAGAGTTGGATACTACATTCATGTCCGGACATGCATCAGGATCATAATGTGCATCACCTTCCACTGCTACAGTCTTCTTGACCATCTGTGTGATGGCCAAATTGAGGCATACACGCATCGTGTACGCATTGGCTACGGCCAAAAGAGCCATTACTGCCATCACATACCTTTGAGGTATAATGAATACTGGAAAAAGAAAATGTCACATAAAATACTGATGCACTCATAACACATGCTATGAGGAATGAAAGCCACGTGAATAAAAGAGTTATGAATATGAAAGTGGATTGATATACAGGAAGAAGAACATCGAAAAAGACATGGATGGATTGTGTGAAAGATGATATGAGTAAGGAGGGAGTGAATGATAGAAAGTCCGAATGGATAGAGCATACAAAATATTGCGCCGACCCCAAATAATTGGGAACAGGGCAAGTAGATGACATCAGTCATAAAACGTTATTTATTTAAAACACACGCACATATTTGTCGTTGACAAGTCTTAAGAACTTTTCCACCATAATAACTCTTATAAGACTGGTAGGAATAACTATTTAAATCGTTGTTGACGACGAGAAACGAAGGTTGGAGCCATCCCCAAAAGTAAATTTTCCAGGCAAGTTAATACAACAACAAGAGGGATAACCATAATCTCCCTCCAACAATAAATATAAGGGTAGTATTTGGAAGTATTTATGCAAGAAGTTGTAATTTCTTTTCATTAATATTTATAGACTGAGTTGCTGGGCGGCGCTAAATATCTTCAATAATATTAGGCAACTGATCAGCTCTCCAATTTCACAGCTAAATACTACAGTTACTCACGTGAAAGCTACATAAGCCCAAAAATGTATTCAAAGATACAAAGATTGTGTTTGACAATGCCTCAACGTTCGTGTTTAGAATTTTGTGCTAGGAAATATTATGTACTTGAATTTATAATAATAGATTCACTCTTTATTGTTACATCTCATCAAAAAGAAAATAGCAGTTGTGAATATGAGAGTAAATAGTGATTGATAGATTAACAATGTATTATTAATAATAGTGATATCTACCAGGATGAAGAACCTGATGAACTTGTTCAATATGGAAAAAAAAATTAACGATCGCTATAACAAATAAAAGACCTTGAACTGTGCAAACTTGACACTATTGGTATCAAAAATAATATAATAAACTTACTTTTCGACAGTGCTAACCGCCATCCTGTTAACATTTTGAAGAGTCACCTATAAACAATAAAAATACACTTTACACTCTACTATCACAGACCAAACATTTATTTAAATTTTGTTATTCAGGTGAAAACCTGCCATTCGGAGCGCGACACGACTATTTGCCTCGGAGGCTAATCAGGAAAAAGTATCGCAATGGCTGAGTACGTAGTTTTCATTGAGATATTACTACCGGATCACTAGAAGCAAGGCCGTGGTTAGATCTTATTTTCATTACACGTGAAAAGTGTCTTAAACACAATAGTCAACCCTTTATGAGTGGACTGTAAATGCTATTCTACTTCATAGGAGTTGAGGCTAAAATAGCGGGTGTAGTGTTTCGTAGATTTAAAGTGCTTCTAATAGGTATATCAGGTACATCCTCATGCTTATACAGTAGTACTAATCATTCTTTATAGGCCGGACAATGCTCGTTGCGCGGCAATCCTCACCATTGTTGAGAATTATTGTGAATTAAATTTTCTAGGTCGCATTCATTTAACCACATTTTTACAAATACAGTAACAATAAGATTTTTTCAAAGGTTTTATTGACTTAAGTTTTTATTTGGCACGGCTAGGTATCTAGATATTTCAGAACTTCATAACTATAATAATAATATCTTGGGTATTATTGTATGTTTATCCATTTTTATGTTCCTATTCACCAAACACCATAAACCGAACTATAATATACAAACAACATAAAGAATATAACAATACAGATCAAACAAATGATTTACAAACAAAAAGTTTATATTAGTCCTAACAATGATATTATAATAGAGATATGCTACCCTCATACTAAGCGGCGTTCAGTTATTGTTGAATTAGGGGAATGCCATAGATAATACGGAACGTATGGTACAGAAAGAGATAGCTATGTAGCCGCTAAGTAAGATTACGACAATTGTCTGAATTTGTCTGCAACAATTAGCATGCGTTAATGCGATATCTACCTCTTTTTATTATAATATCATTGAGTCCTAATGATTTTTCATCCTAAAAGAACTTTCCATACAATGATAGAGCCTTTTTAAGTAGGTACTTGAGACTATATTATATTTAAAAAGATTTCGTACTTGTATAGCTATAAAAAACTTCTTGTTACAATTCGCACCTTCCTGAAACATCACAAAAATACCCAAGAGTTGTTTTTATATAACTTAGTTGACATACAAGCATACGGCCCACTTGGTGGTAAGCGGTTACCGCAGCTTTATAAAAAGATTAATATATTCCATTCTTCAAATAATTTTTCAAACAGTCGTTGACGATCCCGAGCTCATAAGCGGTTTAGAGCCCCTCAGTCTAAGGAGAGACTTGGCCTCCTTATGTGTGTTCTACCTCTTGTACAACGGACAGTGTTCTGAAGAATTGTTTGACCTGATACCCACGGCTATCTTCTACCACATCACAACTATAACCAAAATGTCAAAGGAGCTCTCTTCCGCGGACAGACTGTGGACTGTGGCGGGGAGCTCCCGCCGTGGTTTTCCCAAGGAAGTACTGCCTGGGGTTCTTCCAAAAGGATGTTAAGAGATTTATGCAGGGTCGGCGACGCGTGAGTGATACCCCTGGTGTTGCAAGGGTCCATAGACTACGGTAACCGCTTACCATCAGGTGGGCCGTATGATTATTTGCTACCTTACTGGTATAAAAAAAAATATATTTACCTTTACCTACAATGAAAACCTTTTAATCGCTGAAATTATTATTTCATTTTTGATTACTCGTTTTTATTGTAACTTAGCTACAGTTTTAGAACACAACATCAGTTACTTGATACTGATATATTTTTTTTCTTCTTTAACAAATTCAATTTTCTATAATGTTCACATCAGCTGGACAAAGGACAATGAAAAGACCTTTACGCAACACGGTTTTCAATCAACTACCGATGCGATTGTGCTCTATAGTATTACTACGTTATAGGTACTCTTACTTAATATGTGCTATTACCATTTGAATAATAATATTTTAAGTCATTGTGTGATTCTACTTAGGTATGTAGAAACGGAAACTATTCCCGGGTTTATAAACAACTTCTCGTATAATATAATTCTAATAATACTCCTACTTCTACTCTTGAGATCCTCTGTACTCCTACTAAGTTCTAATAATCATCATTACATTAATACGTGGAGAGAATTCTTTGGGCATGTTGATATATGGAGGATGAGAATGTATGAACTGTAGGTACAGTCAAGAGCACATGAAGCTTTATATTAATATTTATTTGTAGTACGAGTCTTTCTACCTTTAACTACAGCGATTGTAATAAGAGGTCGAGCAAGTCAAATGAGTGGACTTTTTGAATCTCTAGGAAGGGGGCAGCTGCCCCTCTTGCCTCCTTTGGCGACGTCCATGGGTACAGCACCTATCCACATTTGATCCGAACTTTTGTGAATAAAATCATTCCTGTTTGGATCAATGATTGATTATAATAATAAATAGTTTAGTGATCAATACGACTGATTCGGACTCTACAGACGAATCATCATCATCATGCTTCTTCCATTCGTCTCTTCTATCCATCAGACCAGCATTCACTCCTTTCTTACCCATATCATCTTTCACACAATACATCCATGTTTTTCGGTCTTCCTCTTCCCGTATATCTATCCACATTCATATTCATAGCTCTTTTAGTGACGTGGCTTTCGTTTCTCCTCATAACATGTCCAAACCACGCTAAACGGTTCCCTCTCAACTTTTCAGTCACTGGCGCTACTTTCAAGATTCCCCTTATATGATTCCTTATCTCGTATTCCTCGACCAGGCATAAACCTAAATTGATTATGGGTGATCTCACTTTCTTCCCTCAATCAACTTTCTATCACTTTCTCCCATACTTTAATTCTATGTGAAATGATCTTCATTTCTCGATAATTATTGCATTCCTGGACATAACCCTTATTTTGTAGATGGGCACTAGCGAACTATTGCACCATTCGTTGGGAATTGTGTCTTCATGCAACAGCTTATTGAAGAACAACGTCAACTACTTACATCCATCCTCACCTAACAGCTTCCATATCTAAACTGGTATTCCGTCTGGCCCTACTGCTTTTCCATTCTTCATACCTCGTACTGCCATTCTTACTTCATCCCTAGTCACTTCCCTATCCAGACCTATATTTATAGGCACATTCCCAAGAACTTTACTCCATACATTCTCCTCATTCATTAACTTTTCAAAATACACTTTCCATCTTTCTTTCACATCTTCATCCTTTGTTAATACCTGTGCACGTTCGTCTTTAACACACTTTAATTTTGTTATGTCTCTTGCATTATTTTCTCTACCCTTTGCCAAACGGTACAAGTCTTTTTGGCCAGCAGGACTGTCTAGATTTTTGTACAAATCATCCTGAACCTCAGCTCTTGCAATAGCAACAGCTCTTTTTGCTTTGCTCCTTATATACTTCCTTTTTTGCGTCTTTAATACTGTTATATACCCTTTCAATACTCTGCCACTCTTTGAATACTTTGTTCTTTTCTTTCAAAACCCTTTGAACTCTACTTATGAATCATGCTGCCGATAAGTTTAAAATATCGATAATTTAGGTTTTTATCAATATCAAAAGTCTTTCCCATAGAGTTATATCGGATTTGTCGACTAAAATCAATAATACATCCATGTTCCCAGTGCGTCTTCTTCTAATACAGACGAAATTTTATACGAAGTTTAAAATTTATTAACATAAAAATGTTATGAACTCCTCAAAGTTTGTTTACATTATTATTCTCATTTCGCTGGCCTTGCTTTAGTAAGAGTTTATTTTAGCCTAAGATCCGGCTGCATCATCGAGTTTTTGATCGGGATTTTTTTCATGTTTTGAAAATTTCATGGTCGTGTTTTTGTTCATAAATTATTATACACTGACAGCAATATAAAGAACTTGAAAGGTTTGATGTCTGTTGCGCACTTGGTCGCAACCTCTTCGCAGCCAGGCGTAAACAAGTATTATTTTGATACATTCACACGTTCATGCTTATAAATATTCATTTTTAAGTTCATTACATATGTTGCTTTGAAGCGGATTATAATTTATTTTAAAAACGAAGATATATTTTCAATTAATATAATTTGATAAAAAAAAATACTAGCGGCCACATTTTGGTAGGTAACCCGGTAAAATTACATTCCCCCATTCATAATGATGTATAAAAAAATTATTCCGATTAAAAACTCGATGAACGTAGTAATCTTCTATTCGAACTCGTACTATTTACCCGATTACGGCGAAGCAAAAAGGAGGGTTATTATTTTTACTATATATAACCCTGAATTATGTTGGTAGACGGATGATTGTTATCACAAATTAATCTAAACAACCATTGAATTAAAATGAGGTCATATTTTTATACGGAAAGACAGGAAATATGTATTGAGAGAGGTAGAGCGTAGCGTTTATTCGCTCAAAGAGCAGCTCTACTGGTACTAAGTAGAGCTGCCACCTTACACAAAACTTTGTTGTGTTCCAGCGCGTGAGTAAGGTCGCCAGAGCTCATTTGGGAGGGGGAAAGGTCGGTAACACATGATTGAAAGTGGCAACGGTAACCGCTTACCATCAGACGAGCCGTATGATTGTTTACCAACCCCACAATATAAATAAATGAAATTATATTTGTATGTACATTTAACTGGATTTACAAAAATATGGCCTTTTGGTAGTAGGTCATTTTCTAACTTCTTACTACAAAGTGATTGTTGACGCACGGTAGAAAATAAGTGGAAGCGAAACTACACTATAAACAAATGTTTCTTACCTATTTTTATTCATTAATCAGTTGACTCGCAGTTCCAGGTATATAATTTTTTATCGTTTTACATAATTATGTATAAGACGCGTGTCCCATTTACGAGAATATTACAGTCTCACCTTTTACAAAGCAAATATTGTTACTCATCAATTGCAAAATTTTAAATGTTTAATTGAATGATTACATTTGTTATTTGGTATATTGGTAGCCTTTTCCTTGTCTCTTAGTTGTTACAATAGGCTATAGATCTTACCACTCACAATGCTAACAAAGTAATAAACTGAAAACATCAATAGCAACATTAAGCAAATAACTATAATAATTTATTCAGTTTACTTTAGTTTCTTATGTATGCTTATTTATTTTAGCTGTTGTTACTGCAAATGAAATAGTTGAACTATTAGTCATTAGAATCAGGATGGTGGCTATCTCCGGTATTTTTAATTTTATATTGTTTGAATTCTTTGTTTCATTAGTATCGCCCGAGTTAGGTCATCGGCTCATAGTATCCATGACTGATCGCAAGATACAATTAGTAATAAAAAAAAATGAAGAGTTTAAAAACAAGATCAACACGATTTTCATAAATATTTATGTCAATTTATGGAAATGACAACAATAATTAATGTTGTTAAAAACCGAACTTATTCAGCCTACTTAACCATGACATTTCAGTTCATTTGTTTTTATATACTGTTTACGTGTGAATTATGAAAAATCCTGAATTGAGCACTTCAAATCAACCACCACACTGACACTACATGTTTTATTGAACAATCGTACAATAAATAAGTCACAAAGTATCATTTAAATAAATAACCACTATATAATATTTTTAAATACCAAAGAAAAATCTTTATGTACAGAATAATTGTTGAATGAGTGTGCCCAATTGCTCACAATATTTCCATCGTGATATTTCAGCTTAGTAATGATTTTTTACGGACATGCCTTCGAAGCAAATCACGTTTGAATATAACATTAAGATATGATTCGACTGTCAGCGAAATCAATATCTTTATATATAAAATTCTTCTGCACGTGTGTATGTCACTGACCTCCTCCTAAACGGCTGGAACGATTTGAATGATTTTTTTGTATGTGTTTGGGTGACGCCCTGCATGGTTTAGATTCACAAATAGGGTAGGGTAGGGTAGGGTAGGGTAGGGTAGCACCACGCGAACGAAGTTGCGCCGGGCAGCCAGTAACATATAAATTGATTTCGCTGTTATTTAAATATAATATAATATTGATTTACTGATTTATGATGATTTACTTGTTGATTACCTGACTTACCTATAATAATATGTATTATGAGGTACAATCATCCTCACGCTTTATCTACTGTATCTATTAATTTTAATCTAGGATGCTTCCACAATTTGTCCTAATGATAGCATCCTATCACATTCATGATTGAAAGATACACCTATATCAGAACTGAAACCTATATGAATTGATTGGCAGAATGCAAGGTATCAGACGGCCGTATGGGAAGATTGTCGCAGGATATTATTATAATGAAAGACCTTGACTTAACATTTTTTTTCTGATATTTCATATGAAAATATTGTGTCCAAAATATCTATCTAGATCCATACAGGTAGGTAAGTCTGAACTCTGAGATCTCACCTTGGTATGACGGTCGTATAACATAGTTTTGTTATTTTCATTCTTGTTTTCTAAAAATAGTTTGAAAGATTCCTCAAATTATTAGATAGGCACCAATTAATAACTTATAACGTCATAAAACTTGTCTAAAAAACCTTATTTTTTCCAAAACCTGCTTTGATGCTTCGTGTACAGTCAGCGTCAAATGAATCTGATTGCTTTAGAACCGTGTGACACTACGCAATTCACAGTTTTCTTACAAACTGCCAAGAGATGTCAATATATTCTTATGAAAGAATACTAATATAACCTTTTGACGTTGACTGTACCAAACACAATGTTAGGAAGCTGAAACACTTTACTTCATATTATTAGCAATTTTTGAGTATTATCAACGGTAACGCACCAAAAACCCAGTACACGCGGTGTGGTTAATGCTATTATTATCTTCTAGTAGGTATATTGAGTATAGAATACTAAGTACACGTGACATGAGTAACTTATGTGCCACCATTGTCATGCTACAAAACCGGATAAGTCCGAAGGACTCGCGCCTTGAAGGTTCCGTACAAAATTGAATGCTCCAAGTGATAATGTAAGTTTGTAATTTGACTTCATTACTAATTATTCATTTTTCGGATTTTTCCCTTTATTTGCACTCTACTTATTTCCATTTGCCTACCAAATTTCATGAATCTAGGTAAAGGGGAAGTACCTTGTAATTGATTTTTATGATTGAGTGTCTATTACCAAGAAAATTTGTCATAAAAGGCCGTGTCTTTTGATTATATTTACTTAGAATTTTGAATTATTTACACCTCTAAGAGACCATGTAATTGATATGAATTTCATAATTTCTACCCGTTTCTGAGAAAAAGGGTCTTCACAGACGGACGGGCAATAATGTGATCCTATGAGGGTCCTGTTATTTTTCCTCTTGCGGTACGGTACCCTAAAACAATAATTATGAGAGTATAATGGCGTTGAATGTTGTCTATTTATAACTTGGAATATAAGTATTTCATATTTTTTGTCAGATTACACACGTGCTATCTTGAAAAATACAGGCGTATTTATTTTGCATTCTTGCGTATTTTGTATTATTAATATACCGGGTGTTGTTCTGCATTTGTGCAATATTGAAGGAGGTTGATATTTAACGGTATAGAACACCATTCAATTATAAAATAATGCTCGTAAAAAAATTTTTTTTTTTAAAGTTTTGTAAAAATAAAAATCCCCCGTGTTTGACGATGTTTTATAAAGATTTATAAGATATAATAATAATAATATATAAGGTCCTAATAAATTAGTGAATTTCCTCTCTAGGGATGAATGTATAGGGCATTAGTAATCAAAAAATAATATTAGAAAAATAAATCCGTGTTTTTTTTAGATAAATGGTTAAATTAATACTTTGTACCTACTGATGTTAAATTCAATTTCGGAATTTTGTTTTTTTCCCACGGTTTTTTTTCTAATATTATTTTTTGATTACTAATTACCTATACATTCAGCCCTCACGAGGAAATTCACTAATTTATTAGGACCTTATATCTCCCCTCGCCCCCGGATCGTACAGACATAATTTATATTGATATTGTGAAATGCAATTATTGAATATGAAATATTTATTTTATTTTTACTCAAAACTACACCTTGGATTCCTTCGAACAATACGTAAATATGATATCGTAATACTGCTATCGTTATTCAAATAAAAGTTAGCAAACTATTCAAAGGACGGGCAGTTTTTATCACTTCCTGTCCTAAAATATACAAATTAGTCATACCTATGCTACAGACGCGCATAATTAGCCATTCTTAATCGATTCCACTGTCGCGGTCGGTACCTGAATGGGTGACCGCCTAGTGGTATTTCAAATCGAGCGTTTCCGTGCTTCGAAAGGGACGTAAGTGAAGCTGTTGGTCCCGGTTATCACTTACTTGTGATAGTCGTTAAGCTAGTTGGAGGTCTGTCTCCTAGGCGGGTTGAAAACTCCAATAGTAGGTGACCACGCTAGCCTACCTTCTCCACCACGCAGTAGGCATGCGTGGTGGAGTATCTGCCCATCCCCTTTCTCCCTAATTTGTAAAAGAAGGCCTGTGCTCAGCAGTGGGACATTACAGGATGATGCTGATAATGATGATAATACTACACATAAAGATAAACCTACCTTCAATTTATATAGGTTTTTATCATTGCAGCTTATTATTATTTAACATATTATTAATTTTAATTATTTTGTAATAACATTTTTTTATGAAGTTAAATATTAGCCCCCTTATTCATAATAAAGTTATCAAACGTTGATTAGCTAAAATTCCGAAGTCTTTATCTGACAGGTTACATTTGGTGATCGAAAGAGTGAGACGGGACACACTATTACACTGATTTAGTTAAAAAGCGATTATAAGTTTTGATTTTCCATAACTTGACATTTGAACAGCGTAGAGGTTATGAATAAGGGGGTAGAAGTTTTAGCTTTAAAAGGAGGAGCTGACTAAAAAATGCACGCACAGCACAAACCACAAGGTCTAGAAGCTTGACATTTTGCACAAAGGTTCCTTACATAACTTAGGCACCCACAAACCCATCCTTTGGCTCGCAGATGGGACGCGCGTCAAATAACTAATAAGTCTAAAAAAAATATTCCTGGAACTGCTATTTAAGTGATTGAATAAATTTCATAAATAATAAGAAATATTCAGGTACTTACTGTTTTCAGTATTATTGTTCATAAAGGCAAGTAACACGCCTATAACTGATAATAGACTAGATCTTTGAATAAACAATATGTTACTTTTCTTTACCATTATCATACTCGTGATTGACATTATCGTTTCAAATGTTTTTTTTTTTACCTACAGGGTTTACGTTATAGTTTTTATACCACTTTGTCCCTTTTTTATAAAAAAAAAATCCCGTTAGTTCAAATCCCCGGTAAAAAGAATCGTATTATTCCAGAACCTAATAAACTATAACTATTTAAATTTCATGAAAATTAGTTTAGCCGTTACAGAGCCGAGTGGTAATAATCACATATCACACATCACTTTTCATGATCACTAACAGACAACGTAGTACACGGAGAACGACTTTGTCTGTCTGTCTGTCTGTGTTATCCGCTAACTCCAAGCAACGGATTTTAATGCAGTTTTCACTATCAGTTAGATAGTTTTTTCAAGGAAGGTATATATATATAATATATGCATATTATATCCGTGGCTGGCGTGAATATGTTGACATCTCTAAAATGGCAATTTTACAGGGCAGCCATTTTAAAGTTTGACCTCAAATGGTAAATAGGTAAATTATTTTAGTCGTATGTGTTAATGCTGGTTTGGCGGTTATTTTATGTCATCTTTCAAATTATGTCAATAAATTAAGGAAATTCTCCATAGTTTTAATAATAATGGACTTGTCAAGTCGTTCACCAACGAGTTATCAACTTATGTACCGAGATATCAACTTATGTACCGAGATATCAACTGGTTCACCAAAAGATATCAACTTACTCACCCGGGGGTAGGGATCATTACTAGGTAACACATCATTAACTACCTCATTTTACCCTAATTGTCGTAAGCTCGACTGCTACGCTAGGTCCTGGATTCGATTCCCAGTTCAAAATAAAGATCAAAATAATGATAAAAAATATGTTTATTTTTGAAAATAACAAAAAGATAAAGTGTTGCAAAAAAAAGGACGATAAAAAACTACAGCTTATTGGACCTCAGAATCCTCTTCATCAGGGTTGTCTTCATCTAAATCGGGGTCAGTAGATGCAGAAGCATCACCGACAGTTTTTATTTGGAGACTTTTCCCCCCCGAGGGGGATTCTCTCAAGGGGGATTTTAGGAATAAGCCTATCGATCTCAGTCCCTTCAAGAGTTTGCCCTTGTTGTGCTTTTTTTGGACACTTGATTTACGAAAATACTCAAAATCCTTTTTCTTTCCTTTTTGAGCACCAAATGACTAGACCATTCTAATAGCGGTTTTCATTTCAAGTCGTTTTTCTTTATATACTCAAATAATGCGTGACAAATATTTTTAAAATATTGTTCCGATGTGGAGGAAAGCCGCGAACGGCTGATGTCTGAAATCGAGAGTACATTAACTAGTGTCTCCGATTGGGGTCGACTAAACCTAGTCCATTTCAACCCCACCAAGACTCAAGCCTGCGCGTTCACCGCTAAGAAAACCCCATGGTCTGTGGCTCCACAATTCCAGAACACCTCCTTGAACATCAGTCATCCTTGGCGTCGACATATCTAGCGACGTTTTGTTCCGAAGTCACTTGGAAGACAAGGTTAAGCTGGCATTCAAAAAGTGATCGGAGTGCTCAACAGAGCGAGGCAGTACTTCACATCGGGGCAAAGGCTACAACTTTATAATTCACAAGTCCGGCCTCATATGGAGTACTGCTGTCACCTATGGGCGGGAGCACCTGGATACCAGCTTGGGCCTTTAGACTCGGTTCAGCGACGTGCCATCAGAATTGTTGCCGATCCCGAGCTCACAAGCGGTTTAGAGCCTCTCAGTCTGAGGAGAGACTTTGCCTCTTTATGTGTGTTCTACCGCTTGTACAACGGAGAGTGTTCTAAAGAATTGTTCGACTTGTTACCCACTGCTACCTTCTACCATCGCAACTCCCGCCATCGACAAAAGAGCTTTCTTCCGCGGACGCTCAGATTGTGGAATGAGCTCCCCACCGTGGTTTTCCCAATGGAGTACAGCATGGGGTTAATAACCTGAAAAAGCGCGGCAAATGTGAAAAAACTAGATGTGGTATCACTAAGTATAGTAGGAATAAATTGTTTTGATACTTTACAAAAAATTTATATAAAATATTAAGTTGATAATGAAAATATTTGATTTCCTAAATAATATTTGCATGTAAATGAGTTAAAATTGTACATAAACTCGTTACTTATTATTCTTTTTTTATATATAATGTTTTTAAATAAATTAATAAATATCCAGGGATATTCTTCACAAATGGTTATCTGATCCCAAACTAAGCGTACTATATTTACTCAAATTCAAAAATTGTGGAAATTAGATTTTTTTCTAGTTTATATTTTTTTTACCTTCGTAGAACAATTTGGATATATGTTTCAATGATTAGCGACCGTAGAACTTCATTTAGAAAATTGTAGAACATTAAGGTAATCGAAAGAATGAGAAGGTGGACACTATAACACTGATTTAGCTAAGAAGCCATTATGAATAAAGGGTTAGTATCAAAACTGGTTCTGGTAAACTAGTTGACACTTTATATGCCGGGTGACGAAATAGAATGTTGCCATGTAAAGAGTTTCAATTACAGCCAGGTTCTACTTTCGTTTGCCAGACTCTATCCTTGGGTGCATTCCAATTCACGGCTATTTATTTTTGCTGGAAAAAAAATTTATGTTTTGTATTGTCCTAAAAGTCACGTAAAAGTTTTTTTTTTGAGGTGTAACAATCATGGAGGTAACATGAGAGCGTCAAAAGTAACGTAAAATGTTACAAAAGTAACATTCTGGCATCGCTCTGTTTTTTACCAAAACGAGCGAGGGATGTGCCACGGTATCAAACAAATAGCGCGCTTTTCACGGAAGCATGTTGACAACTCTATTATTTTTTTTAGTTCAACTTGGGTACATTAGTAAGTAACTTAATATATTCAATTAACGTTGAAGTTATTATTCATAATTTATAGTAATATCTATACTTATCACGTTAAGGGTTCACAACCGTAGTTGGACATAACTGAACATCTCAATATGTATAGATTTTAACAGAAACGCTTCAGTTGGCCAGAACTTTACATCTAAATATATCAATTTATCCTTTGTACTATACGAAAACATGTATGTGTATAAGTTGAGATATCCAGTAATTAAAATTATTTTTAATACCGAGCATAGGTTGATATGACAAAATATCAATATTCATTCACAAAAACAAGTGTATCGTTAATTTGATATGTAATTTTGTCAAGTTATACATATTAAAACGCGAGATGTCAACGTAATAACATAGGTGATTTCTCCAAAAATAACGAATATTTGGAAATGTCAATTTTTTTCATATAAATTCATAATGCGTAGGACGTATTTAGCCTGTAAAAAATAAAACATGCAATTCGAGATATCAACTTGTTCACGCCAGCCACGGATATATAAATAACATATAATTACATAGTATAAAAAAAAACTCTAGCGACAGTTTAATTGTGTTTAGGGGATGTTTGGCTCCTACAATTGGTCTGACTGCTTACAAAAAGTAATGAAATAGTTTCCTGGGATATAAAAATCTGTTCCCAGAATTTAAGAAAAGTACGTAATGTACATCACACCTTTCATACCTGCTACCTGTCAATTGGTCAACGAGACAGACAAGTGAGCAGGTAGGCATACATATGAAATACGTTATTACCCAATTCCACAGAATATTTGCCAATTCTATACATTTTATCCATCAGAAAATAAGGAGCGTCTGGCAACCCTGGGATCTTATATATTATTCACAGAGGTGTTATAAAAATGTATACTCGAAGAGGTAGGCAGAGGTCTCAGTACAGTACACACATTATGATAATTTTAAACATATCGTGAATTGCATCATGCATGATTCGAGATTCGAACCATTGATATTGGAACTTATTTAAGGAATAAAAAATTACGTCAACAACCTGTATAAAATTGGGAAAACTGGGTCAGATGTGATGTGATTGAATATTTAACCTTGAAAAGTAGTAGATCAAAAGTAAATCCACTTTTTAATAATACTAATATAATTGAATTTCGATCAGAAAGTGTTGTAAATAATGTTAGTTATTTACATAACTTTGAACAAAAAATAAATTCGACTTTAAGTGGGTTTGAACTACAATGAATAAAATAATAGTGTTGGAACTCAAATCTGACTGTGTAATTGGATATTGTGTACATTTGCTTACTACTTAAGAGGCCGTAGGTATACGAAATCTTGTCGATTTCGCTGATTTACGTGATTTTACAGTTAAAATACTTTATTTCTAAGTTTTAATGCGCAACATGAAAGATCATTTCAATTATGATCTATTGAATGAGCTACATTTTTATTTAAATTTATTTTTTTGTACGGCCTCTTTATATTGTGGTAGAATAAGATTTTTTCTATAGGAACACGTACTCCTTTGATGACTTCAAAATAGCAATGATACAAAGTCATACGCGCCGAACATCTTTCTCAAGAATCTCGTTGTTTTTTTGTATCGGTTAAATGTAGAAATCATTCAATCTGAACAATTTTAACTATGGGACTAACTAAGAAATTGCGAAAATAAAATGTTTTCATACATTTACTTCGAGCAAGGATCTTCTGAATGAAAAGTTTGGATATTTTTTACCATGATTCAAGTATATGGAACTGACTGCTTTATATGAAAGTGGCAATTTGAGTTTTCTACCTATATAGATAAAAATATTGCCCAAGAATGGAAACCTGAGGACGCCCCTAGTAGTTCACTAGCCTAGTAAGTGCCCTGAGTGCAAAGAATAGGCTTCAGAAAACGTTTACGTAAATCGCAATCGCATTTGCATTTACATTTCTTTATATGAATTATCATAGCGCCTCTCGCGGAATTCTCGTGGAACTAATTTCTCTCAAAAAGTATGAGACTTTTATATTTCGTGAACGCAAATGTAACTATTGCACATTATAATAATAATATCGGTTAAGATTTATTAAAATTAAAACTCTTATATCTTTACTAATAATGAAGCAAATACCTCAAAGCTTTGCATAGCAGACCCTCCCATATGGAAGTAGCTATCACAGGTAAAATTAGCTTACGAAATGATCTATATGCCCAGTTTGGCAATAAAAAAACCTACCATTGGTAAGTAAAACGATTCGTTTTTGTTTATTGAAACCGGGCATTAGTGGTTACTAAAGTAAATTTGTACATCCAGAGTCGTCGGTATACCTACACGTAGTAACATAGTTATTTTATTGCGAATTGTAATAAAATAATTATTTTATCTGATTTTTGTGGTTACGTACTTGTTTTTTTTATCTAACACTTTGGCAGTAGGTACTTAATGTCAGTACCTGCTTACAAGTACATGTCATGTCATGGCATTTATCTGTCATACTTTTGATGTCACTTATCTCGCGAGATACTTGTATTCTGCGGCATAAACACAAAATGTTTTCTGTTATCATTTACCAAAATTCCATAGTTACTGGCTAGTAAAACTGTTTTTCAGAATAACGTAATTCGATTTTATGTAAGAATTTTGTTGAAGGTGCAGGTGCTCATGTGCGTTACTGCTTAGGTTCTATTTTCATAGACTAAAAAGTGTGGCAGTGATAGTTTGTCGTTATAGCTGCACCTTAAATGAGCTATGCATTGTCCATTTTTCAATCGCTAGATAAACTTCGGATAAGATATTCTTCTGATAAGTCTATATAAAAACTGATTTCAAATTAACAGACAGATACTGCTTAAACATTTAAAGTCCAAGTACCAACAACTGTGCAAAGTTACAACTCAATCAGTCCACCGAAACGCGATGTTTAAAATTGAATGTACCTTCACACAAACATTATTTTTATGTAATGGAGTAGTTAGCAAATAATGTAGGGTCAATAATATATTTATCCCCTTATTCATAATAAAGTTATCAAACGTTGATTAGCTAAAATTCCGAAGTCTTTATCTGACACTTGACATTTTGTGATCGAAAGAGTGAGACGGGGCACACTATTACACTGATTTAGTTAAAAAGCGATTATGAATAAGGGGGTTAATATATAACCACAATCGCGGCCAAAAACTATATACCTAGCTACTATGATGTTAAGTAGTTACACGAACTGAATTCATTGATATAAGGTGACAATACCATTGCGATCATTACATAAAACTGGAATATCTGCTGAGCACAAGCCTCCTTTCACAATTGACGGTGAAAGGGAATGGGCAAATACTCCACCACGCATACCCACTGCGGATCTGTGGAGGTAAGCTAGTGGTCAACCTACTGTTGGAGTTTTCAAGCCGCCTAGAAAGTCTCCAACTAGCTTAACTATGACAATTAAGTGAGAGCCGGGAACAACGGCTTTACGTGCCTTCCGAAGCATGGAAAATGACATTTGAAATACCACTAGACGGTCATCCATCCAGATACCAGACTCACGGGTGGCTTAACTTTGCCGATCGACTAATCAATAGCTAGTTTACTGTGGAAATCCTTACCATATTTTTGTGGCATCAAACGAGACCGTATTCATACTAATATTATAATTGCGAAAGTAAGTCTGTCTGTCTGTTTGCTACCTTTTCACGACTAAACCTCTGAACCGATCGCGAAGAAAATTGGCAGGGAAAAGGACATAGGCTACTTTTTAGCCTCAAAATGTGGGTTAAACCCCGGGAGAAGGTAGTCTTTTTATAAAAAAAATGAGTTTAACCTTATTTCTCAAGCATGTGTTATTTTTCCTTCAATCTCTATGAATAATATCTTGGTGTCTCTAAGGAAATATTAGGTACCTATGATAAAACTAAAGCCTTTGAAGTGCGAATAACGATATTATTTATCAAAGACGTAATGCGTTTTACTTGATCATACTAGGATCTGCTTTGGGCTCAATCTGCCAATTGTATTAACACAAGTGGGATTTTCATCACTCTTTTCATCGCATTGTTTTATTAGCTGGAATGTTTAATTTCTGCTGCCTAAAAACCTTGAATTTCATAATATATATAATTTAATTTAATACAGCTAATAATTTGTTTGATATTGTATCAATATTTCAATAGCTTGTGGCTCCTATTTTCTACTTTAATGTTAATTGATTAAAAAGATTTCTCTTAGTATTAGAAAGATATTTTAGTAGCTTTAGTAGCAGTGAGATTGTAACGGTCTCTGGGGGACATTACTTATCCCAAACATAGACGTATAAAAAATCAAGATGAAGTATCGCCTAATAAACGAGGTAAGGAAGCCGGATACATGGTCTCACACGCACACATAATACGTCATAGGAAGCCGATCTGTTTCCATTCCACATTGAGACGTTGTCAGTCACAATAAGGCTCAGTATCACTTGTGCCCGCTTGTGCCAGTACCGATTTTACTCACATATACATAAGAAATATTGGGCTTAACTTTCTTAAAGGCGACACTATGTCTTGATTTTTTTTTATAAGTCTATAATCTCTTGCTATCATTTCTAAAATAAAGCAACATTAATGCACCGTGCCTAGCTTGGAAATGGAAACCCAAAGATTTTCATACGGCATCGTGCCTCTACCCAGATGGATAGTCGGCCTTACTAAAGCATGACATTTAATATCACTCCGCTTGAGGGGCTCCTGAGCAAATCGCTCTCAGTTCGTATTGCGCATGGCTGTCATCGCGTCATACTCGCTGTACTGATTAAATAAAAAATGACAATTTGCGTATTAAAATACTGTCACAACACTGCATGCACTGTGTAAGTATTGCGATTTCGTCACTTTTAATTACCTAAACTTATTACTTTTAAATACTGTCAATTATGGCTTGTTTATTTCGTGTTCCCATAGTGGCGACTATCCTTCTGGACGTTTTAAATTCTTTGTGGAAACCATAAGGCCCAGTTAATGTCATTATTTGACGATTAACTTTTATATGGAACAATACTCTAGATTGATTGAATTTTTTTTTTTCATGTGATTGTCATTTGTCCACGCGCTGTATCTAGCTGAGGTGAAAGTGCTTTAGAAGAAATAAAACACAATGATATTATGATAATAAGGTTTCTTGTTCGATTATTACTAGTTTACAATAAGATTACTTTACCATTTCCTTAATATTTAATATAATAATTAGGTGTATGTTCACAATGTACAATTATGTAAGTATTTTTTGTCTTAGATTTAAATTTAAGAACAGTCCGCCGGGCCGCCGGGCGCAAGGGCACTTTAAGATAACTTCACTGCTTATTTATATCTTTAGAGAAATTAATCGAGAGCCAGCGATGGTACACATTTCACACATTCAAACACTTTACATTTTAATTATGGTACAAAATTACACGCATGTCATGAAGCTAAATAGTTTTTGTTTCGGTGCAACCATTTCTTTATCAGTCATAAGTTGAAAAAAATACTAATTTAAATATGCTAAGACTTACCGATTTTATAGTTTTCCATAAAAAATAAATAACTGCTGCTTTCTCATTGAAATATTTGGTTGGTAGCTATAATTATGACGTAGTATCGATTAAGTTACGTAGATAAAAGAGACGTCCGCACCATAAAGAGATACAATAACACAATGGCATTAAATTATAAATCGGCAATTCTTTATAATATTATGACAATATGTGAAAATGAAAACAAAAGAATTCAGTGTACATAACTAAATAAATAAGAACACAAAGAGCGCTAAAATAGTTGTAGGAAATGTAAGTAGATAGGTACTATCAATTTTGTGCTATTGACATATTTCACAAAATAAATAACAACCTTATTTCTCTCTAAATAATTATAATATAACTTGGCATAAGCGTTTATTTACTCAAGAACTCAGGTTTACTTTAGGTAATATTAATTATATTTTTCTGCGTTGGTTACAAAGAGGCACGGAAACCTTTTAAAACACATGTTAATGACAAAGAACATAATTTTTGAACCCAATAATAATAAAAGTTATATATGAACTCAGGTACGTTTTTTTTTCGGAAAATACTTCTTGTGGTAACCCTATTTTGTGATACGTCACATTATAATTTGAGCACAAAGTAACTTCAGTAGTACAGCTCTAATGATATGAGTACATTATGATACAAGCGTGCTATGTTGGTAATTACTCACGAGGCGGTATCATGACGATAAGGGAGCCAAGAGTGTAAGGATCAATGGTCACGCGTTTCATACGACGTTTTCAACACACTTGCGAGGAAAATACCACCTCGAGTGTGATGACCAACATAGCAAACTTCTATCATAGTATACTGGTATAGTACGTGAGACATAAACCCGCACATAGGTCACGCTTCTCCATGATTAATGGCTTACTTAAGTCACGGAGAAACGTGACCCAATTACGGGTTTCGATCACAAAGTGTGCTATGTAGTAAATAAAGTAAAAGTAGATTAAATAAATAAAAGTAGTTTTAGTTGATTGGACTGTTTTGGACTCCTACATTTAATACTTTTTAGAAAATTATATCATCTTTTGCAGCAGCATTCAGATGCTTTATGAATATTAAAGAAACAATTAAATCAAGTAAAAATAAATTATGTGCGATAGACTTGTTTCACAGTTTTTAAGTTGATACTATTATTACTGAATGTTAGAAAATCTGGGGCCTATTTTAAGTAGCTACTCTGCGAGTCTGCACTCTGCTGTCTTCAATTCACTTTTCAAATATTTCGGAATGAAGATTAAAACTGTTTTATGATTTTTCGCAAACGACGCAAATGAAAGTGGTAACGATCACTTTTCCGAATCTGACACTTCAATCTGCGAAGTATGTGTACACACGGCAACACATCAAGCTATACATTTCCAGTATAAGCTGATCTCGCTTTGTATAGGATTTCCGTACAATGAGAGGTCAGCTTATATTGAAAATGTATAGCTTGATCTGTAGCCGTGTGTACATAAAACATAATTCCCGCTGAAGAGTTAGGTAAAGACTTGCAGAATAGCAACATAAAACAGTCCCTTAAATATTTTTGTATACATGGTTATTGATAAAAAATTAACATATTACTAACACCATAAATAATAACTTTTGTTCTATGACTTTTAATAATTCATCAGATTTTAGTTCATCAAACTTTCATACAAAAATATTTTATAAATTCAACGCTCTAAATGTTACGAACTCTACGCATAACAAAAGACTGCGTGACAGTACACGGGAGGCGTGGGTACAACAAAACACAGAATTGAAATGATAGATAGAATAACGAAATTTGAATGTTTTTTTTTTTGTAAATATATTATGTTTTGTAAAAAGTCATAGAACAAAACTTGTTGTTTATGATGTTAGGTACTAATACAGTCCTGCAAGGTTGTTAGTGTTTACCTATAACCCTGTATATCCACCCCAACCACGAATCAATAGGTATTTATTTATCAACGGTATTTATGAAAGAAAATTATTGATTTATTCTGTGAAAGAAAATTCATAAAAAAATTGATTTTCGAATTACATTTCCGTTAAAGAAACTAAATGAAGTTTACTAATTACATTCACCGTTTGCGCTTCTTCTATTTTAGGTTGTATATATCACCGTATTTTTGTGAAAACCGTTAGTTTATAATCTACCTAGCGAGTTTATAAACTCCCCGATATATTGTGAACTGTACCATACTGCTTACAATATAACCTATTCATTTTCGATAGTTTATAATCTAACGTCAAACCGTCATATTGTGAATCGTCCTTGATTGGTCAGTCTTGGCGGTAGTTCATCCTGTATCATAGAGTTAGAAAACAAAAATAGGAGTTAAATAAAAGAAATGCACATTTAATTGTTTAAGATCAAAATTAAATACGTCAATCAAAATATATTTTTTAAAAAACAATAAAAACAATCAACTACGTTACGTATCGCTAAAGATCGTAAGTATGATGCCAGTTTACAATATGACGGTTTGTCGTGGATAGATTATAAACTATCGGAATTTAATACGTTATATTGTAAGCAGTATGGTACAGTTCACAATATATCGGGGAGTTTATAAACTCGCTAGGTAGATTATAAACTAACGGTTTTCACAAAAATACGGTGACATATCATACATTTTAAAATAATAATATAACTTATGAACAAGATGACTAGTTTACAAATTCGTATTAAATTAATGAAATAAGTGAACCATCACAATAACTGCATTGTTGTAAAATAAATATTCCTAAATTTAAATTGTTTTATTCATAATTTACTAGCATACATTATAAAATAATATAATCCTACGCAGACTTCATTATATAGCTAAATATATAAATTATATTAAGTATATAAATTGACAAAATAATATATTTTTAATGTGATACTTATAGAATAAGATAAGACTGATCGTTTATATACTGTGAACTTAATAGACAAAAATATCAAATATTTTTTATTAACATGCTATTTACATTATTTAGTAATATACTAAATTATGTATATTTTGACACTTTTACGGGAACACGTTAAAGAACACAACATCAAAATCAATGTGCCAATATGTTTCATAAAAAAATAGGGTTGTCGGTTACTCGCAATGTTTAATTAAAATTTTATCCACAAGATTGAAACCATAAAAAAGGATAATTAATCTACACAAAACTACGAAATAAATTATTGTTTGTTTAATTCAACTTCCTTAAGAGGCTACATTTATTATTGAACCTAGTGAGTAACAAACCCAATAATCATATTATTAATTTTACAAAAATATGCGAAATAAAAATATTTTGATTACATTTTTATTTACATAAATATTTATTTAAAAATTACACAATATTGTGTCGTAACGAAATTCCCGTAATTCGCACCCAACTTTGTCACACGTAAATACAGTTCACATAATATTATAATAGTTTTATATTACAGAATATGTACAATAATACGCGTCCGCGAATTAATTACTATCGTGGATTTAGCACAATCTTTTCATTTATAAGAGTCAGGGCTAAGTCAGGATTAATTTATAAGAATTGAGCTATTTTATATTGATACAAATACTTGTCTGCCGTCGATTCGTAGAGTCGATGCATTTAGAAACATGCACAGAATTAGAATTTAAACTTTATTGTCATCGATTTAAGTAAACTTTTTAGTCGCGATTCATTTTAAGTATCTTTACTGTTTTTTTTAAGATGTGTTTGTCTAAATTTCATCATTTGAATATCATCCTGTATACACTTCCGTATACATAATGATTTTCAAATAGATCTAATATAACAGCCTCCACAGTACCAACTTGGAGTAACAGGAATACGTTCTCAGGAGACCATCTACATTTTGTTGAAGTAATTTTAATCTGCATTTACAGTTTCAAACAAAACTGTTGGTAGGTACAACCCTTATAAATATTTCTCAAGTTCC